>OY856411.1:106997500-107597500 GCA_963693085.1 Alisma plantago-aquatica
TGACTTTGGATGCCTCGATCTTATAAAAACTATACTTTCTGCACATGCTCACATATGACCCTTGTCGCAAAGACAAAAAAACATACATTTTTCTAATAAGAATTTGTTAATATGTTTAACATCATTTAGGTAAAAAATGTTATAATAATTTAAAGTGGTTTACCATGAAGGATAAGATGAATTTCAATATTCCAACACAATAAAGGATATAGTTCTAGTCAATGTACTAGAAACATGATTTTCTATTTAAATTGTTTGCCACCACTTTAATCTATTTTGTGTAGATCTAGCATACACAGAGGAATTAAAGATTTTTTTTATATATTTAATGTACATAGAGGACGTAAAGAATTTTGCCCATTTTCACAAAGAAGCTTAAGTGATATGCACATTTTTATGTTTGTTTAGCTAACTTTCTTATACGGTACAGAAAAATATCTCCCAGGAAGCTAAAACTATGCTTCTCGTTGATCACCCAAATGTGCTAAGGGCTCATTGTTCTTTTGTAAATAATCGATATTTATGGGTCGTAATGCCATACATGGCTGGTGGATCTTGTCTTCATATATTGAAAGCTGCTTTCCCAGATGGTTTCAAGGAGTCTGTCATTGCCACATTGTTACGCGAAGTGTTAAAAGGCTTACACTATCTTCATACTCAAGGCCATATACATCGTGATGTAAAGGTTTGTATTTTTTTATTGTATCTATGTCATCAAAAATTGTGAAAAAATAGTAAATCTTTCATCACTCTATAATTAAATTACATATAATATAATTGTGCATTCTCTCGATGAACTATTGGCTAAGGAAATATTGTTTATTATTTAAAACATCTATTTCGTTTACTTTTTGAGAGAAAATTTGTCTAAAGAATTATATATGAAGATCAAAATAATGTCTTCTAGTCTACATATATGGTGATATATGTTCGTCTTTATGTACACATCGATGTTATGAAATTTATGCACTATACACAATTTATTAGTCTAGCCCGTCGTAAGTTTCCTTGCTAATTGTAATACTTGTAGGGAATACATAAGTTAGACAATAGTACATTTAGACTTGAATTGTCTAATTTACCATTCCGCATCTAATATATTTCTTGGAGTCCATTAAAATCCCATTAGTATAGTACATTATGTCCTTCCATTACCAACTAAAAATTATTAGCCTTCACCAATAGTATTAGAGGATCTTTTGTGACTAAATGGTTGGAGGAGGTTGATATATTAGGATATATTAGGTGAATGTGTATTACCCATTGCATATATCTTTCAATAAGTTGCAAAAAAAAATTCTTACAAGAAGTTCATTCATAATATGGTTGCAATTTCATAAAAGTAGATTGACTAGCATATTATCATATGTTAGTCACACCTTAAGTAGTATGCAAAATGAAAGAAGGCACATGCACCTCATACTTCCTCATTTGTTCTTTACAAATACTCTTGGAAATAGAAATTTACATTTTTCTACTCTACAAAATTTGTATCAATGATTTTTCTTATATTCTTGATTGGCATTCTATAATAAAATTAAATTATTCAAAACTTAATAGAATTACATAGGATGGAGAAAAACTAAGGCTTCTACTTGTTATGTAAGGTAATTATTCTATAGATGTGATTTTTAGTGACCAGTTCCTAATTCCTTGACCATAGTTGTTATTTTTAGTGGCTAATTGCATAATTTCTTAACCATAGTTGCTACAGTATTTTTTATTTTAAAATGAGCATTGTGTAGAGCAATGTGTGTATCACATATCCTTGTAGAAATATTTAAACATCATTGTATGTGTATTTTTTTTGTTAATAGCTCTATCCCTTGAACTTACAGATAAGTCAACTACTTTTAGTAAAATCCAGTCAAATTATTGATTAAAATAAGCTCATAGTAGTAGACTTTGAATGATATTATTGTCTTGTATAAATACTAGGATATGTATCGAGCAAGGATATAAGTAGAGTCATGTGATGAAGTTTATACAAAGACAAATCACATAATGACTAGGATGTGCATCTAGAAATGATGAATGGTTCTAAGGTAATTTTTGGCCGTATATAGTTCCCGGCTGCTTGTGCAATCCAAATGATGGTTGAAATTGTGTAAGGTATACTACTTAGATTGTATGAACAAACTAGTGTATGGATTTATATGCATTTACATTCATCGCTTTTGCCATAGTCAGGCCAGACTAGGTAGTCATATTATTTCAAGTGGATAAAAAGTCTTGGATTCAACAAATGCATATGATTTTAAGTTGGTTTTTAGAAAATATGTTGCCTTTTCTGAATGTATTTTGATTGACAACTCTTATCTTTATTACATTAATAAACACTCAAAAGATTGCATGACATGATGAAAATGTATCAACTACTCTCTTTCATATTTTGGTTAATTTCCTTTCAAATACGGCCAAGCCTTTTGTAGAAGATTATTCACATTAGACAAAGGGATGCTAGAGTATGTATGGGTGTATCTATTCAAGTATAATCAGGAATTTTGTAAATGGTTGTTCGTATTAAACAAATATATGCATAGTATGCATGTGTATATATATACACATGTAGAGAGAGGGGGGATAAGGAAGTATAGACCAACTACTAGTACATACAGTTTACATGTGTTGGCAATTGAAATGACATAGGAAGAAATTCTTTAACTATATTCATTGATAAGGCTTGAAAGGACACAATCTAGACTAGATGTGTTTAAAATTATGCTTATATCTTATGTATATCACAAGATATATCAAAAAATTATCCAAAATATTATGCAACTTTGCAACTTACCATCAATCACTAAAAAACTTCAATATCTATCTAGGATGATTTTGGAAGCATGCCTCAACTAATTCATATGAAATTGGTTTGGATTGTTGTAATTATATCAAATATAAAATTATATATATATAAGTTACATGAACTCAATTCAAAAGTCATTTGTGTCATATATGGGTTTAGGAAGTGTGTACTAGACATACATGTAGTTTTCATGTACCAACCGTTGAAGTGGTACATGTAGGATCTATTAACTAAACCCAAGTATATCGACTGATAGTACTTAGTATATTTCCTAAAATAGATATATCCTTTTTGTATTTATACCAAATTGTCTATCTTTTTGACCCTATGAGTATAATTCTATCTATCTTCTTAGTCAGGTTATATTTTTTGAACTAAATCTTTGTCTTATATGGAACTTGGAATCCTACTTTGAAGGAGATTATTCTTAATTTTATTCAAATAATATGCCTTTTACAGAAAGTATGTCTACATATCTATTTTACAAAATGTGTGTTACTATGGAGGGAAATATGCCTCTACGGAAAGTATTTCTACATATCAATTTTACAAAATGTGTGTAATAGTGGAGGGAAAAAGCAATCAAAGTCTCTAATACAATGACCTTTTCAGAAAAAGACCCCACAATGGTGAAAAGCATATGACAGTTGCATGCAACATATCAATCACTATCAATTTCTTTTCCAAAACACACATGTTTGTTGTTCAATTTTACACTTGCTTTTTGGGGGTGATTTGAAAATTTATAAATTGAATATTTCTTTTCATAAGAAATTCCTACAACAAAATTGCCAATGATTGGTAATGGGCAATGGGAGAAAACACTTTTATGATTGAGGCTAACATTTTGTGAAGCTCCTTAATGACATGAATTCAGAATGTAGTGAGGAGGTGAATTTGATGGTTATAAGTAAATAGACCTTGTGGGCCAACACTTTTTATGGAAATAATGTGTAAATATGGCTTTGATGAAGAGGTCACTTACCTAATTAAGCCTTTTCTTACAAGTTTGTGGCTTATAATCCACATAAGTCATAGATATGCATTTTATTTTAAGGTGTCTAAAGGATTTTAGGATGGAA
Organism: Alisma plantago-aquatica; assembly: GCA_963693085.1. Classification (NCBI taxonomy): domain Eukaryota; kingdom Viridiplantae; phylum Streptophyta; class Magnoliopsida; order Alismatales; family Alismataceae; genus Alisma; species Alisma plantago-aquatica. Next base: position 107,001,389 of record OY856411.1, read on the forward strand.
AATGACTGTTCACACGCTATTCATCCTCATGGAGAAATCCATCAAATGCTAAGTCATTGGTGTGGTAGAGGCTAGAATGATTGAACACTTTCACACTAGAGGAGCAACATATTACCATTTTTGTAGGTGTGTTGTGTTCTTAATTAACATAATGAAAGGATTATCTTAGAACCTAAAGGAGTTTTTTGGAGTCTACGAATCAATTTTTGGTGAAAGCAAAATGGACATAAAATATAGTATGTTCTTCTTTGATTGTAGGATAGAGTTATTGGTGAACAAGACGGAGCATACAACTAGCATGGTCCGATAGAGGAGTTTTTTTAGTAATTTTGGGATTTGACTTTTAACCAATAACTAACACATGTCTCACTATGACTTCTATCTTGAGAAGATCACTAACAAAGTATTGCATGGCAAGGCCATCTTCATTGTGTGAGGGTAGTATCTCTTTGACACGCCCTGACATCTTCTTTGTCTATCTCTAAACCATTGATGTTTCTTAGTTTTTCTCCCACTATGGTCTGTAATATCAAGTAGATCATCACTTAGGATAGAGAATGTCATGTGAACTAAAATATGATTCTCAAACTAACTTTGATGGTAAGTGCTAGGCAATCCTCCAAATGGAGGTTGGCATTGATATGTAGTTGAGAAAGAAAGTTATAGAGGAGGGCCTTGATGTCCTATGATTTTAAATTATGTCATATGAGGATGCAAACTTATTGGTGTACAATAATGCTAATGATGGGTCCCTTACATGAAATTCAGTTACAAGGAAGTGAGGTTTGGTCTTTAGGATTTACCATGCCATCAATTAATGTCATCCAACCTTGCCCTCATAAGGTGGGAACACATATGTGGAATTCGATGAGTGGTGGATGGTTCATATGATGCTAGCAAGGCTAATTGCACCATGAATATAGTATACATGCATGAGTGTTACCCTTGGGGTTTGTGGTGAATGTTGATCACTTATATGTGATCATTAATATATAAATATTATGTCGATATAAGTGCATGATGTCATTAATATCTAGGTAGTCAAGCTTGAAACCATCACAATGATTATTTTTATGTTAAGTGCTAAGGCAAACAAGAATTTGTTTGTTAGATCTCACATGGTATTATATCTCAACTCATATGATGGAGCTTATGAACTTCTATATATAATAAGAGGTATGATGGTAGAGGGAATGTGGACAACATTCCAAGTGATCGGGATACATCATGAAGATGGCCACTACAATTTCCCAATGTTTGTGTATCCTTATGATTTTGATGCAACATGTGATTTCTCACCACAACTAAGGACCTTCTCATGGAAGCCAGAATGGTGAATCTTCATACATCATGGACGTACTAAGTAAAGATAATCCTTTATGGTGTTGATTCAAAGGAGATGTATATGATGATGATGGGATTCTTGCAAACCACAATGCATTCTGGTGGACTTATCTCTCTCATCAAACATGTGAATGTCCATGTGAGTGGGAAATATGTATTTTGGTGATGATGCAACTGGGGAACATAAATATAATGGTGACACTTCGAAGTTGTTATCTAGATATGGAATCATATGGGTGCTATGTTCTCTAAAAGGCACCTCAAAGGTCCCTAAATATAGTAGGTTGAGGTGGTGTTGGTTGCTCACACATCCATTTAGTTATTAACAAAGTAACCAGGTTTGTAGTGGAGCATCAAAGCATGGAATTTTTTGTGCGCAACTGCCAATGGGTTATAGTAATTGGCATGGGATGTATTGAGCATTGCTTTCAAAATTGTATATGTTTAAACTATAGTGAAACATATGAATGTTTTATGCAGATTGTTGAATTGACAATTTCCCTAATTAGGGTAGGAAAGAAGAATGGAAGAGGATTTTGTGGGGAGGGGTTCCTTGTAGCAAAAATAAAGTTATAAAGTGTGTGAGGCAAATGTCAATGGGTTATAGTAATTGGCCTGGGATGTATTGAGCATTGCTTTCAAAGTTGTATATGTTTAACTATAGTGAAACATATGAATGTTTTATGCAGATTGTTGAATTGACAGTTTTCCTACTTAGGGTAGGAAAGAAGAATGGAAGAGGATTTTACGGGGAGGGGTTCCTTATAGCAAAAATAAAGTCATAAAGTGTGTGAGGCGTAACAAGGCATTTTTGTCTCAGAGAGTGAGGTGTAAGCCTCGATGAGTTTGAGGTGTAAGCCTTAAAATACACATGATACGGTCTTAATAAGTATAATTATACGGTATATGCTTATTTTCATATATATAGTGATATATGTTTAAAAACATTTTATGTATATGCATGTGTAGCATAAATATGTACATACAGACATAACTAAAGTGAAATAGAAATTAATTAGGAAACTTGATAAGAATAATAAGAAATTAGAGACCATCACAAAATGAATCATATGTGTAGAAATAATAAGAAGTCAACGATTTACAATATTAGATCAAAATATGTAATTAACAGTGAAAAAGTATGGGAGATTGAATTTGGAATTAGTAGGAATAAGGATCCAGAATTAGTTAACAATGAGATAAAATTCACTGAGATAGTAAATAAGAAGGTAGAAAACAAAGATAACTTTAGCAATCAAGATTGAAAGACGTCACTCAAAGAATGATAATTACTATTTTCAATAATAAAAGAATTATAATCAATGGGAACAAGTTTGACTATTATTATTTGAAAAAGATGTTTGTAGATATTTTTGTTGGATTTTAGGGGAGGCAGAGAAGGCAGCGGAAACAAAAATTTCTCCCCCAAACCCGGAACAAGGAAACGCGTCAACGTCTATACAATAGGAAAGGATGGTTTGTGGAATCATACCTTGTCCCGAGGCTTGCTCGACGACAATACCTCGCGCCTTGTGCGATCTTCACCTCCGGTCTTGGACGGTGTCTGTGCAGCTCCTGGTCGCACCGAGACTGACAGGATTGAAGGCTGTCCTCCTAGCAGCAGAAACCTCCCGCCTCTGAAGTAATCCACACGGACCACCTGGAACTCCAATCTCCTTGTCCCACAAGGAATTGGAAGGAGTCGCACCCTCTTGTTAGCGTACTAGTCGCCAACACACTCTCTTGCTACCAGTCGCACCCTCCTGTTAGCGTACTAGTCGCCAACACACTCTTCTGCTACCAGTCGCAATTGCAGTTGTCTTTCCCCTGTTGTGCCTCCCTTATCGGGTAGCACTTGCTCGGGCTCTCTCTCGGTTACCAAAACCAGAGAGAACGACAACTTTGCAGAGCAACTGGTTTGCACTGAGTTGTACTTTGAGAAGCCCCCAATACCCCTATATATAGGAGGGTCATGGGACAGGGTTCTCCATCCCGGGCAATGCAGGACTAAAAGCAGGAGTAGAAGGGTTCGAGATTTTCCACAAAACAACCAACTCGCAACCTGAACCGATCGTTTCACAACTGAAACGGTCGGTTGGGGACCTGAGTCGGTCGGTTGACACCTCAACTGATCGGTTGGGACCCATGAGTCGGTCGGTTCACTTCTGAACCGGTCGGTTCGTGGTCCTGACCAGTTCCCGATTGACTTTCCTTCTTTTGTTTCTAATTGGTATCGAATACCAATCCTATTTCCCAATCAAATTGGGCAACTGAAACGAAAGGAAAATTCTCACCAATCCTACTTTCCCAACTTGCTCGGTTGCACCAGTTGAATCGATCGTTTCAACACTTGAAGCCATCGTTTCACCCTGACCATGAGCCGATCGACTCAACACTTGAGCCGACCGGTTCACCAAGCTCATTCGATCGGTTCATCACATGAGCCGATCGGTTGGGAGTGTAGATTGTGTAGAATCAGTCAATTACAGTTTCAATCAATCTGATACTCCAATCAATGTGTCCAACACCTTGAACATTATGATATTGAGCTATCAATTGATTGAGTGTTTAATTGAACTACTAAACACCTTTAGTAATCAATCTAAACATTGTTTGTGGACAAAACTCCTCTGCCAGGTTAAATCCTATGTGTGTGACCCTACAGGTCCATTTCATGTTGGCAGTGAAAGTCCATAACACTTATGACTTCACAAGCAAAGAGCGGTGCCTAGTCACACATCAGTGCTACCCAAGTGAAAGTAGAAAGTTGGAGAACAACTTTCAATCCTACAATCTGTGAATGGTGTTACAGCGAATGTATAATTCCTTTGTCACTGATATCCCAAATGAACTCAAGGCATGGAACAGTCATCCTGTCAACGTTCGTTCACTTTCTTGATCTCAGAATAGATTGGAAGAGATATGTATGACATCAATATCACATACTGATTCATACATGCGTGCACGCCTTTCTCAATCCTACTCATCAAGTGGACATGGATATCAAACTCCCTCAGGAGGGACAAATCCCATATCTATCACTCACCCCTCAAAAGCCCCATGTGTCAAAGCCACCCAATCATCACCTTTATAACAACCCATGTTTCAGGACTGCGTTTGATGATGTCAAAGTGTACCCAATGACATGTGTTGAGTGTAGTGATTTCAGGTCAAAGAATCACACTCACCAACATCACTGTGAGTACTGACTGTGACGACCATGTCATGGTTCCATGTGTCAAACTCACGGTGGGTCTGTCCGGTGCATTGGTTCTCTAACAAGTACCTATGTGTTTGGTTTGATATCTCTATATCATGACTAATGAGATTTTGTCATCAACCAACACCACAATCTAGTCTTGTGTGTCATTGTTGTCTATCTACCTTCCACAATGACATCTGACTAGGGACATAACAAGAATGTATAAACTCTTAGCATCCGTATGATCTCATCGTTCAGGTCCTCAACCTGAAAGCATACGTCATTGAGTACTGTCATTCTCTAGACATTCAATCTGTTCTATCACTATCTCATATGACTGAACCAGAAAGAATTGGAAGCTTGCCTTTGATGTTTATCAAATCAATCTTAATGTATCCCACCAGTCATCCCATGATTGGATCTCAGGGCATACATACCAACAATTTTAATAGTAGAAAAATTGGTGGTTAACATAATACATTAATATCCATAATTGAAGCTTGCACCTTAGCTAATCCTCATAGACTTAGTGCTCTGAGGCAAGCCTCATGCATTCTAAAGTGTGAGCCTCAGTCTAAGACATTGATGCATAAGACATAAGGCACAAATGGGATAGCCTCGCCTCGAGACATTAGCCTCAAGACCTTAAGATAGGAACAAAAGTCTCAGTCTAAGACATTGAGGTGTAAGACACAAGGCACAAATGGGATAGCCTCGCCTTGAGGCATTAGCCTCAAGAGCTCAATGTAGGATTTTTTATGCCATGATTGGAAACCAATTCATGAGAGTCGTATTGGAGCACTAAATTTGGTGGGTACCATTTGTGTCTCACGTGGTAGTACTTTTTTTGTTTAGGAGTACCCTAAGGGTCCTAATCTTGGAAGGTACTCTTTCAATTTCCACCTACACTTGTAATTTTTCATCACATGCGAGACATGCAAATTCCATATGCTTGTTAGTTAGTTAGTTAGTTTACTAGTTACATGTTGTGGTTTTTAAGCCCTAACTGAAACACTAGGGAGGTGTAATGTCCCCACATTTTTCATAAGACTGGACTCCTCCCCTCGCAACATATATATGTAGTTCAGGAAGTGTGTCAGAGATTACATGCAAGTTACATGTATTGGTCATTGAAATGGCACTATATAAAATCTGTGAATTAAATCCAACTATATAGATTGAATCAACTAACAATCATATCTCATATATATCATGATATATAGGAATACATCAACCAACGGGTTTTCCAGCTTATTGCTGATTAGAAATTAAACACCTTCTTTCATCAAATTACCTAAGAATGTTAATTGAGGTGATTTTTAATACACATGCTATTTAAGGGGTATATGTCACATTCATAAGGCTATATTTTTCTATAGAATTTTGCAAACATTGTAAATGAAGATAGATACATGTCATCTATATGTACTCTCGCACACAACTTTATATATAGAGAGAGAGAGAGTCGGGCTAGAATACACTCAAGTGTATGGATCACACGCTATACTCAAGTGGTGTTTGCATATCAAGACTATTTTTTTGCAAAATGTAAATCATTGATCTTCATTGTCATACTATAATTAGGCAACATACAAATTTTGAGTTCATTTGGATGAGTGTAAGTCACTCATCCAAGGGAAACAAAATCAACACAAAAACTAATTTGAAATGTATAATTTTTGTGCTCTTCATAACATGAGTTATACATATTTAAATGGGCTCAAATTTTATATATGAGTTGTTCACGAGATTTTTAAGAATATCAATGGATTAGAATTTCAAAAAAAATATTACATCATGAAAAACTACTTGAGTGTATTCCGCTCCGGATACACTCGAGTGTATTCTAGCCTGACTCTCTCTCTCTCTCTCTCTCTCTCTATATATATATATATATATATATATATATATATATATATATATATATATATATATATACATACATACATACATACATATATACATACATACATATATATGTGTGAGCAATCAAGAGGTGGTCGAAGGAGCACGTTAACATCCCCCTACTTATTGAAACAAATAAGAAGGAGTTAATGGAGGTCAGAAGTCAACTGCTTAGGGACCCGCTTAATCCAACTCTAATCAATGTAGAGTTAGAACTCAAACAAATCTTGGAGGATTTAAAAAAGGCAGAGGAGAGCTTCCTATGGCAGAGGAGTAGATAGAAGTGGATCCAAGATGGGGATCGAAATACAAAAATCTACCATAACGCAATCAAGCACAGAGAAGCACTTAACACTATCGATGAGCTGATTGATGAGGAGGGCAGAACACTCAATAGCCAAGAGGACCTGGGAAGGGAAGCTATGCAATTCTATGAGAAACTCTACAATAAAAATCATGAGGAAGCAGAGGGTATGAAGGAGGAGGAACTTCAATGGAGGTATAAACTCACCACTACTCACAATAACATCCTTTGTAGGCAGACCAATGAGGAGGAAATTAAGAAGGCATTATGGAGTATTGGGACTGATAAAGCGCCAGGACCTGATGGGTTCAACTCACACTTTTATAGGGAAGCATGGGAGGTCATCAAAGAAGATCTATGTGAATCCATTAGATGGTTCATGGAGGGGGGTGGCCTTCTTAGATAGGTGAACCACGTGTTCTTGGTGCTTATTCCTAAGAAGAAGACGATGTCATCCTTGGCTGACTACAGACCAATCGTATGTTGCAATGTCCAGTACAAGGTGATAGCTAAGTTACTGGTTGAGAGGTTGAAGATGGTGCTCCCATTGATTGTCTCAGACAACCAAGGGGCGTTCATAGCAGGCCGAAATATAAGTGACTGCGCACTGTTGGCAGGAGAGTTCCTGTTAGACTTCAATGTCTTGAGGGGACACACGAAGGCGTGCTTGAAGTTGGATGTCTCGAAGGCCTACGACAGTGTCAATTGGAGCTCACTATGGTGGATAATGTCTAGGATGGGTTTCCAAGAAAGATGGATAAACTTGATGAAACAATGTGTTACAACGACAAGCTACTCAGTACTTGTTAACGGCTCCCCATGTGGTATCTTCAGAGGTAGTAATGGATTGAGATAGGGGGACCCCCTCTCACCATTATTATTCACTATCGTGATGGAGTATTTCACAAGGTTGATGGACAAAGAGGAACGGGCGAAGAAGGTAGCTACCTACACAGTCCATGGCACAAAGGTGTTAAGTCACCTCATATTTGCGGACGATGTGCTGGTTTTTCTACAGGCACATGCTACATACATGACTCACTTGAAGCAACTCTTGAAGAGGTTCAGTGATGACACTGGTCTGCAGACAAATATACAGAAGACACAGTTATTCTTGTCCAAGAATTGTGAGCAAATAACATATGAGATGGAAGAGGCGATAGGCATCACAGTGAGCAAACTCCCTACCAAATACCTCGGCTTCCCGTTGGCTGGAGGCAATCTGAAAATCAGTGACTTCGTGGAGTGTTCTGACAAACTCGATGAGCTAATTAGCAAATGGCATGTGACGAAAACATCCATGGCAGGAATAATTACCTTGACAAAGGCTGCAATTGAAGGTCTGTTAATTTTTTGGGCTCAATAGGGAGAAATCCCAGGGGCGATCCTAGACAGAATGGAGATTACGATATCAAACTTTGTTTGGACTAGTACAGTCCACCCAATGAAGTATAGCAGACTGGCGAGGCCTAAGGAGGAAGGAGGGGTGGGTCTGAAAACCCCTAGAATCATAGCTGATTGGGGCACAGCAAAATGAATCTTCAAATACTTACAGAACGACTCCCTGTGGGAAAAATGGATGAGGACACGCTATCCTAAAGGTTTGGATTTCAAACCGAGGACCAGGGAAGGCTATTCTAGAGTCATAAATAGAATGACAGAAGTATGGCAAGATATCAAGAAAATTGACGATGAAAGAGGATCCTAGACGATGAAGGAAAAACAAGACAGAATATGGGAGCTCATTCAACCGAAGACTGTACTACACGCCTCCAGGAATATCTAGTCTGACATTGGAGTCCCCAAATGGGACATGTGCTTGGATAGGGAAGTGCATAATTCACTTGCCACCCTAGACAAAATCGCAAAATGGTACCCTGGAACAGATGATACCTGCTATCTCTGCGAGGAGGAACATGAGATGAAGGCACACATCTTTGAGTCATGCAGATACACAAGAAAGGTATGGGAACTGATGAGAATTAAAAGAAAGCTCAAGTCGATGTAGTTGACTGAAGCAGAAGGAATGGTCTCCACTCAAAACAAGATGGAAAAGATGGTGTTGTCAGCTCTCTACTTTCATATATGGAGGGAGAGGAATAGCAGGAAGCATAATGTGCAGAAGAAGGAGGCAGAGGGGCTAGCAAGTAAAATCAACAAAGTTCTATACAATAGAATTCAATGTATAGATAGATAGAATAGTATTTTCTTTATTTGGGTGAGTAATGTAGTGTTGAGGACTACATTGTACATTTTTCCCAAAAGCTATATTTGCTTGAGGGTTTCGGAATAAAATTTACCTAATTCTGATACATATGTGTGTGTGTATTGTATATATATGTATGCATAGGAAAATTTTAACGTAAGTCTTGCTTTTGACCAACAATGAAGCTCAAGAATGATTGGTTTGAATACTCAGTTTCAACTATTATGCTTGTTTCAATATTGCTTTATTTGCTAAACTTTTATGCTAGGTTTACATTAAAAGCAATATATTTCTTAACACATAAATTTTTTGAATAGACTCATCTACATAATATTATATTTATATATATATATATATATATATATATATGGCTAAAAGAATTGTGTGCCTGAGTACATGTAGCTTACACGTACTCATCTTCATTTATGATAATTGTGAAATTCTATTCAATAATTTAACCTTATGGATGTGATGTATACCTCTTAGATAAGATTTGTATCAAAAATCACCACAATATGACATCCATACATCATCCTATGAAAGAATATATGTATTTAATAATACACACACACATGCACACACACACGCGCGCGCACACACACACACACACGCACGCACACACACACACACACACACACACATATATATATATATATATATATATATATATATATATATATATATATATATATATATTTGTTTATTTATTTATATATTTGTGTGTGTGTGTGTGACAGATACATGTTTTATATCCTTTTTTTTAGAAGTACACATATTGTGGATAGATAAGCGAACTCTGATCAAGCTGAGCTTGTAGAGGCTTAACATGCCATCACGTATGGGGGAAATTCATGAGGAGCATAGTTGAGGGCATAATGTAATTGTTGATTGGGAATTGTGGCATGATACTATATTTGGTGGGAACGTAAGTTAGTGTCGAGCTGAGATTGTTTCACATATGCAATATACGTTTTTGTGTATTGCTCGCTGTATTGGAATCTGATGCCAACACAAATGTGTTTTGAGGGATCCTAGGATCAGAGCATCGTAGATGCTAACACAATGACATTTTATGGAATTTATGATGTTCGCCCAGTCAATTTGTATGTATTATAATAATGTTTACTTTTTGTACAAAGGTCTAATCGCTTTGATGTATTTTATTTTCCTTCCTTGAAGGCCGGTAACATCTTAGTAGATGCACGTGGTAAAATTAAGCTTGGGGATTTTGGTGTCTCGGCTTGCCTCTTTGAATCTGGAGATAGACAACGCCATAGAAATACTTTTGTTGGAACCCCATGTTGGTTAGTAGATCACGAACATAACAAGTTAGATAGGCAGTATCAATAGAGTTGGCATTTGTTTCCGTTGTCAAATTTAAACTTGATTGCAATTTCCAACAGGATGGCACCAGAAGTTTTGGAACAGCTACATGGCTATGACTTCAAGTAGGTTTGTTGTATTTGATCATATGAAGGAGTTTTAGTATTCATGATATGTTCATCGTTCAATTTATGTGACAAAACTATTTCGCAGGGCAGATATATGGTCTTTTGGTATAACAGCATTAGAACTTGCCCATGGCCATGCACCTTTTTCGAAATATCCGCCAATGAAGGTACAATATGGTAGAAACATAATTTGTATAGCTATGTGTTATAGTAATACTATGATGCTACTGATATGTACCAGGTATTGCTCATGACCTTGCAAAATGCTCCCCCAACTCTTAGTGATGAGAAGGGCAAGAAATTCTCAAAGGTATCAAAACTATGCTTTTGAAATGTCTACCCTAATAGTTTTCGTGCCTCATAAGGTGTATTTTTCCTAGTCCTTTAAGCATATGATTGCAATGTGCTTGGTAAAAGATCCTTCTAAAAGGCCTACATGTCAGAAGTTGCTAAAGCATACCTTCTTCAACAAAGCAAGATCTAGTGATTACATCACTCGAAACATTCTGGAGGGTCTTCCTTCTTTAGGTGACCGTGTTAGGACATTAAAGGTTTATGTTTCTTGCCATCAACTATTTAGTACTTTTTTAAGTATATTCTATTTGAGAATCATACTTTTATTCAATATAGACCAATGAAGAAGATATGCTTGCTCAAAAGATGGCTGATGGAAGAAATGATGAGTTGTCACAGGTTATAACTTTGATATTTATTTATGGTATACCACCCAAGTTAAATATTTCTTTTATTTTTGTACTATAGAACAAAATCTAGGATGTTTTTGAAGTTTTTTGGCTGTCGATACTCTTCCCTTTACTCATGCTGAAATTTGACTACTAGACTAGTGCATCTTGATAGTCATACATCAAAGTTATTTGAAAATGAATTTTCTAGTTGTCTCTATTCTATTCAAGTTGACATTATTATATAGTTTATTTCTTATGTTTTCCAAAAAAAGTATACTCCAAATCATGTTATTACTTCTAAGGACACTGTATAGATGATAAGTACCCTATAGTCTAGGTTGACCATTTTATAAATTCTCACAAGAATTACCATTTATTGAACTTTTTCAGTTAGTTGCTTTTGTGATAACCTAAATTCATGTTCGGAAGGTTTCCCAAGTTGATCTTTTTACTAGATAATAGAACAAAAATAGTTGATAAAAAATGAGATACTTTCCATAAGGATCCTAAGGAGTGTTGAATCATCAAAGAAGAAATGTAGTACAAGAAACAAACCATGATGATGACCAGTCTAAAAGGATATTGATTGTAAGGAGTGTGACCATGTAGGGGGAATCCACTCCTTAATTTTATTTGAGAAAAAAAACTAAGCAACTACATTCATTATTCACTTACACATAATTTGAAGGGAAGTGGTGCATATCATTTCTCACAATATACAACATTGAGAATATATATAAGCAGTAAGGGAAATGAAACTAAACTATTGTAAATCATGAAAATGTCATCCAACAACTTGTCCATAAGGAAAGGACTAAAGAAAATCTAGCTATATACCTAAGGAGATTGGTTGTAGAAGGCAACCTAACATCTCAATAACTTCCTCCACTATCTACGCATGAGCTAGCTCCTCAAAAACTTATTCTACAAGCTTCTCAATCTCTAGGTGGGTTGGGAACAACGCCCCAAAAAGAGAGAAAATAAGGTATTAGACAAATAACATTGGTATATTTACATTAATTCAATATTTGGGCATTTAAAAAAATCAACGCAGTGGTAAGGGAATTCACAGTCAAAGGAGAGCTATGACCATTTGGGTAATTTCAGTAGAAAGTACAATAATAAAATGAATGGTCAACAACAAAATGTGTAATGAAATATCAAATCATTTAATAATAGAGAGACAATACATGAATATGTCATTCTTGTTTTTTTATTCATTTTCCAAATAACAATAGATATATAGTGCATGTAGATTATGACAAAGACTAACATTATCCACAGTTGGTCTAGGATACCAAAACCTGAAGGAATGGCAGGAGGAACAAAACCTCAATGCCAATTATACCATAATTCCAAATATATAAAAAATGTAGGTGGATAAAACCACAGTGCCTGGTAGGAGGACTAAAACCCTAGTGCCTAAATATATAATACATGGCAAGGGAAGTTAGAACCCAATGACTAGCAGGAGGAATAAAATGTTAGTGCCTATAAATATGGTTAACTACTTTTTGATATTATTAGTCCAAATCCCATATGCATTATGTAGTAGGTAAGTTCATAAGATGAGTCAAACATGTTTTCAAGTACAAAAAGGGGTGAAACCATCCAATGTATGGAAATTAGAGTCACATAACTCATATACAAGATAAAAAAGATTTTAGTAATCAATAATGGAGAAATAAGTGGATAATAATTGATATTATAAAAGGTTATTAGTTAATTCATTAAAACTCAGAATTACTAGAAATCTTAGATTTAGACTCTAAACCCTATATCAATAAATCATGCATATTTTCTTATTTCAAATATATACATATTTATATTTTTTTAATAAATCATTAATTAGTTATGATTTTTTAAAAACAAAATATGTTAATCTAATTATAAAAAGGAAATTGGTGGTAGAAAGATGGATATGCCTTGTTCATGATTATTCATCAACCACAAGTGATAGGGCATATCTTCATTCCAAACTATTGAACCAACATGCTTAACCATGATTTCCTCGAGATGAACAAACATATATGATCATTTAATGATCAATGAATTGTGGGTGTCTAAGTAAGTTTTCGTCAATGATTTTTCTATGGTGGGCATCTCACGGCTAACCATCATGAGGATGAATTCATAATTGGTAGCCATCGACTTGACTCGCCCTCCCTAGATCCAGGGAGCAGTTCAATTGAATTTATTTTCTTGAGATGAACTTTGGGACCAAAACATATAGTTCAAAGGTGGCTAGAGTCAAGGAGAGGTGACGAAACCATGACACAAAGCAGGAGAATTGTGGGGTGAGGAATACCAATATTGAGTAGAACCCAGCAAGAACTCACAAAGCATCAATGGACAGCAATAACACATTTGATCCATGACAACTTTATAGTTTGAGACCAATAGACAACCCCAGAAGAAACCATAAAAAGAGCTCCTACTCAAAATAGCAAACTCAATGAAATACATGAATTTTTAGAAACCATAAAGTAGATAGGTTTTCTCAAGGCCTAGAGTAGTGTTTATGTGGCCCTATGGTCATTGGATCCCCCTCATCAAAGATTGTGCCAAGGGAACAAAGTCTAATAGAAAGAACTAGTGACAAACCTGAGATGGCAAGGATAGAAAAAGCGAGATAGAGGTATCATGGTGCTTACCTCTTAGTTAATTGTTAGAAGCGGGGTGAGGAGGTGCAGGGGAGATGTGATGTTTGAAGAGGTAGGCGAAGCTCATATGATTAACTTGGGAGTCCTTGGGAACAATTGGGATTGCTAAATGGTGAAAGAGGGATAGGACTCTCATTTTGGATAGTTTTTATGCCATGGATTATAGGGTTGAGGTGGAACAAATCTTCAAAATCTTGTGGCAATGGAGGAGATCCATAGCGTTGGGTGTTTCAGAATCAGATGGAGACCCCCTTCCCACCCTGACCTACAGGGTTCCTTAGGTTTGGGATATGACAAGCAATTGGTTTGGATATAGAAATGAAGTGAAGATGAATCACAACGGGAGAATAAAATGAAAGAAGGATGCTTGAAAGGGACAAAAGAGAAAGAGAGAGAGGAAGGAGAGACATCCTCATTGTCTAATACAAGGGACGTAGAGGAGAAGCCATTGGATTGTGTGATCCACTTGAAGAAAATGAATTGTCATGTGACAAAGCCATAAACATAACATCAATAATGTTTTAATGTAATCAATTAATTAAATCAATCAATAAACAAATTAACTTATTCATTTGCTTTTCTAGTAAATTGGGGGTGTAAACAACGTATGATTGACATGAAAATTGATAGATAGACAATTAACATATAATAAATCTAAATTTATGAGGCCAATTGGTACTTTACTTCTTTACTTGGATAATAAGTACCTATTTAATGTGTTATTCTCTATTTTAGTCAATTTGATATATTAATTTGTAGTTTTTTGTCTCCTGGCATTAATTATGCTTAGGAAGATTAATGAGTGCCAAATTAGGTTTAAAACCTAATTAATTGGTGAATTTCTACAATCAACCCCATAAGACAATAAGTAATTTGTCCTTGAACTCATATAGAAGGATATTTGCTGACTAAGCATATTTCTTGACCCCAAATACTCCTAATTTAATCTAGGGGGCATGAATTGATACTAACATACTTGATAAGGGACCTAAGAAAGGGGGTTATCTAAATACTTAATTTCAAGTATGTTATACTAGTTCAGGTGGTTTGAATCATAGCTTCAGTGAGCCCTTTGTCTAAAAATGGATATGTTGGATTAAACGTATCATTAAGCAAGTGCCCACAATGATGGTGAAGTAAAAGAAAAAGAGATGACCAAATCCTTGTATATAATAGGAAAAGCATATATATGGGACCTTGTATAATTTCAAAGGAAGATGTACCTGAGTTATCCAAGAAAAGATGAAATATTTCTAGTAATCATATTTGAGTCAACCTTATTGTTGATGTAGGCTTTTCCTAAAAATGCATGCCTTTGGATGAGACTTGAACCCTTTATATAGTCATAAGTCCAATCCTAATAAGGGTTAGAAACAATTTTTATCAAAATTAAGAGAATAAAAGTTTGAGTAAGCAAAAAAATAGGTTTTGTTCCACACTTAGCTAAAAACTAGGCAAAGACAAGTTTGCTTGGATAGAGATTAGAGCCTGGTAAAGGATGAAACATGCCATTCCCTAAAACTTTTGAGTATCAAAATGTGGACCAAAGAGTCCTCCCTTGATTGAGGACAATTCCAACAACTTATTGATAGATGATAAAATATGATACTAAATGGTAGCTCTACCCTAGATAATGCATTAATTTCACATGACTGTTCAGTGTCGTATAAAAGACATGAGGTATAAATGACTTAGAAAGCCTATCATATCTAATTAGGAATGTTTTTGTGATTAGTTGAAGAATATGGAATTTCCTCTTAGCTAGAGCAATTTCTGCATCCCTAGTGTGAACGAATTGGTGAGAATTCTTTACATGCAATAGGGGATAAACTTTTATTATCTAGAGATAAGGATAGGAACAAATATATAGTGATTCATTGTAAAAAATAGTAACTAATACAGTGACTATGTATTCTAGTAGTCCCCCCAAGTTGGAGTATATACATTGTACATGCTCATCTTGGAGCTCATGTCGCTAAAAGATAATGTTATGAGCGGCTTGGTGTAGATATTTGTGGGTTGTTGTCATGTTCAAATATGAGGGGTTTCAATCTTCTTTTATGGCACCAGACTATAAAAAAAGTGATATCCTACTCCAATATGCTTTGCTCATTCATGATCTGTGTCTTGAACGAGACTCCCATCTTAGACATAATAGGCACAACCCAATGTATCTTACAATAGGTATGTTCCATAGCATGATAGTTTTTGTACTAGACCTCACTACCACATTCTACTTTTTACTCCTCTAAGCCACCAAGTGTGACCCTATAAAAACATAATAACCTAAAGTTGAACGTTTGTCAACAATATCACCAGATCAATTGGCATTGGTATATTTACTAAATTGTAAGGAAGAAGTCTTCCCTTGTTATGTGATAAATGTGAGTCCTTTCCTTGGTAATATTTTGAGATATCTCAAGATTCTAGTGATTCCCAACTAATGACTCATTTTGGCATCCCTATATTGTAGGAAAATAGGGCTATGAGATAGGCAGCGGAAACTAAAAAATTATCTATCATATTCTCCTTATCCAACAGGTCCTAACTATAAGATAAGAAGGATGGTTTATGAGGATATACCTGGTCCTGGAGAATGTCCAACGACAATCCTCATCATTGTAGATGTGCAATTTTGAATCCAGGTTGCATTAGGACTCGTCTGACTGCTCTTCCTAGGACACCAGACTCGCTCACCGTATTCTACAAAAGCACCTCTCGTCATATACTACTGGTTGATGATGTCCTCCTTAGCAGTAGACAATGGCCTCCCACCTCTAGAGAAGTCCACATAGACTGCCCAGAACTCCTATCGTCCTGCTGGACTGAAAAGGAAGGAGTTGTCCCTCCCGTTGGCGTACTAGTCACTAGCCTACTCTCCGAAGACAATGAACTCAGTTATTTCTTTTCCTTTGTCTATCCCTCCCTAGTCGGGTAGGACTTGTCTGGGTTCTCGTGGTTACCACAACTAGAGAGGACAATGTTTGTAAGAGAAACTGATTGTCAATTGTCTGTGTTGTACTCTAAGAAGTCCCCAATACCCCTCTATATATAGTAGAGGCCAGGTCAAGGTTCCCAATTGCTATCTGGTACGGGATTAATGTGCGGGAGTGGAAAGGACCAAAAAATCTCAAATTTTCACAACAATTCTGGAGATTTTACAGCCTACGACTATTGAAATGGACATTTGGCAAACCCATACAGTCATTTCAAATGCGATCTGGTTATTTCATAGTTTCCCAATTGTACACAAATTTGGCAAATAAATTCCCATCAATGTTAGACATTTATTTCCTTGTGCAATAAGTATTGCTCAAGAAAAATGAATAGGGAAAAATCTAGAACCTTCCCCGACTAAACTGGACCATCTCACCCATTAGAGACAGTCATTTCGGTTCACCTAGACAGACGTCTGGTGACTTGAGTCAAGCCAATTTGGTTGGGTCGGTTTGTTCCTTAGCCAAATTCAACTCACAACCAGGACTGACAGTCTCAACACTTGAGACAGTTGTTTGGCACTCTAGACGGCCGTCTCAACACTTGAGATGGGTGTTTGGCAATGTTGTTAGCCTATTTTTTGCTTGAATCAAATACCTAAACACTTTAGTACTTAATTCAATTGCCATTTGAGATCTAAACTCCTCTTCTTGGTAAATACCTATGTGTGTGACCTATAGGTCCCATATTACGTTGGAAGTGAATGTCCATAACATTTATGACATCACAAGCAATGAGCGGTGCCTAGTCGCACATCAATGATACCAAAGTAAATGAAAAGTTGGAGAATAACTTCAACCTACAATCTGTGTATGGTGTTCGCAATGTTTTTATAGCTCCTTTGTCATTGATGTCCAGATTGAACTTGAGGCATGGAGCAGTCACCCACATTATTATCCAATCTTGTTTCTTGAACCAAGAGCAGACTATCTGAGATATATGTAAGCTCAATTGTTGAGGCAGAACACAAATCCTGATTGCAAATTGTAATCATCTTGATCAGTCTGGAAGTAGGCATCGGTGTAACCTTTTACCACCAATTCTTCCTCCTCGTTGTAGACCAAGAACTGATCCTTAGTCCTTCTCAAGTACTTGAGGATGTTCTTAACGGCTATCCAGTGAGCATCACCTAAATCTGACTGATATCTACTCATCATGCTCAAGGCATACGAGACGTTTGGATGGATACACAACATTGCATACATGATTGATCCAATTGTTGAGGCATATGGAATCACTCTCATGCGTTCCCTTTCTTTACAAGAATTGGTACATTAAGCTCTAGAGATAGGGACACCATGACACTCACGAAGGATTCTGCTCTTTGAGTTCTCCATGTTGAACCGCTTCAACACGTTGTCAATGTATGTGCTCTGAATTAGTCCAAGAAGTCTTCTAGATCTATCTCTATAGATCTTTATCCCCAAGATGTGGGATGCTTCTCTGAAGTCTTTCATAGAGAATGTATTTCCAAGCCATGCCTTTACCTTTTATAAAATAAGGATGTCATTCCCCATCAATAGTATGCCATCTACATATAATATGAGGAATGTCACTATGCTCCCACTAACCTTTCTGTACAAACAAGGTTCATCTTCATTTTGAATAAATCCAAACCCTTTGACTGTCTCATCAAAACAAAGTTTCCAACTCTGAGATTCTTGATTCAATCCATTGATTAACCTTTGTAGCTTACAGACTCTATTGGCAAACTTTGGATCTATAAACCCTTCAGGTTGTGTCATGTACACAATTTCCACAATATTCCCATTAAGGAATGTGGTTTTAACATCCATTTGCCAAATCTCATAGTCATGATAAGCTACAATAGCAAACATGATCCTAATGGACTTAACCATGGCTATTAGATAAAAGGTTTCGTCATAGTCAACACCTTGAACTTGTTTGAAACCCTTTGCAACATCTGCCCTTATAGATTTGTACCTTACCATCCATGTTGGTATTCTTTTTGAAGACCCACTTGAACCCTATGGGTTTTACCCCTTCAGGTGGATCCATCAAAGTCCATTTTACCCCTTCAGGTGGATCCATCAAAGTCCATACTTTGTTGGTATACATGGATTCCATCTCAGATCTCCTAGCCTCAAGACATTTCTCATATTTTGGTCCCTCAATAGCATCTTTATAGGTAATTGGCTCATCATCTATGACCAATTCACTACCTTCCTGAGTAATAAGATATCCATATCTCTTAGGTTCAAGGCATGTCCTGTTAGATCTATGAGGTTCCTGTGTAACTTGAGGAATTTGAGATTCCACAACACCTTGTGAATCTTTTGGTTCCTCTAGTACATCTAATGGTTTAATGTTTTTCTATTGGTCTTGAACCTCTTCGAGTTCCACTTTCCTCCCATTGATTCCCTTGGAAATAAATTGTGTTTCAAGGAATATAGCATCTCTAGGAACAAACAATTTGTTGCCAGATAGGGAATAAAAGTAATATCATATAGTCTCTTCAAGATATCCAACAAAATAACATTTATCAGATTTAGGACCAAGCTTATCAGAAAACATTCTTATGACATGAGCTTCACATCCCCAAATCTCCATAAAATACACTTTAGGACGTTTCCCATGCCATATCTCATATAGTGTCATTTGAACTAATTTACATGGTGTTCAGTTTAGTGTGTGCATAGAGGTTTCTAGAGAATACCCCTACAAGGTAGTTGAAGCTCAGCTAAACTCATCATAGATCAAACCATTTCCAATAATGTGTGATTCCTTCTTTCTGATACACGATTATGCTGAGGTGTTCCAGGCGGAGTTCACTGGGATACAATCCCATGGGCTCTAAGAAGGTCCTCAAACTCTTGGTTTAAGTATTCTCCACCTCGATCAAAACAAAGTGTACTAATACTTTTACCAAGTTAGTTTTGTACTTCATTCATAAACTCTTTGAACTTTTCAAGAGTTTTTTATTTATGTTTTATCAGGTAAACATAGCCATACCTACTGAAATCATCAATAAAGGTAATGAAGTATTGAAACCCACCTCTAGCAGTTGTTCTAAAAGAGCCACACACATTAGTATGTATGAGTCCTAATAGATCACTAGCCCTCTCATTGTTACCAGTGAAAGGGGTCTTAGCCATCTTGAACAACAAACAAGATTCACATGTCCCTAATGATTCAAAATCAAAAGAGTCCAGATAACTATCTTTATGGAGTCTAGATATGTGATTCTCATTTATGTGCCCTAGATGACAATGCCAAAGGTATGTTTTGTTTGAGTCATTGAGTTTTTGCCTTTTGGTATTAATGTTATATACACCTATCTCTAGATCTATCAAGTATAGACCATAAGACATTGGGGCACTGTCATAAAAGATATCATATTTATTAATAGAACATCTTCATTCTTTATAAGAAATTTGAATCCTTTCTTGTCAAACAAGATACAGATATGATGTTCCTATTAATGGCAAGTACATAATAGTAATTCTCTAACTCTATTACAAGCCCACTTGGTAAAGTTAACTCATAGGTTCCAACTACCCTGACTATAACTCTTGCGCCATTAGAAACACGCAGTTCAACCTCACCTTTCTCTAAAGGCCTAATTCTTTTCAGATCCTTCACATCTGAGTAAATGTGTGATCCACATCCAGTATCAAGTACCCATGATGAAGAAGTAGTGAAGAAGATTTGGACTTTAGCTTATCCACAAAATGCTTTTTGGCTTTGCCTTTGTGCTTGGACTCAACTCCATTGATCACCATTATGGATTTTTCCATCTTCATTTGTGCTTCAACATTTATCAAGATGTCAAGAAACTCTAATAACAGTCCAGCCATGTTTCTCAAGTGATAACACTTAATGAACCGGCTATATCATTTAGGCAATGATTACAAAACCACATATGTGGCAAGCTCTTGACCCAAAGGAAATCCCAGTTTCTCAAGATGCTCCATATTCCTAATCATATTAAGCACATGGGGCTCTATTGGATCTCCCTCTGTCAGTTTGCACTCAAATAGAGCCTTAGAGACATTATACCTTTCATGCTTATCATGTTGTTTATGCAACTCATAGTTCATACAACCCAACATAAGGTTATTGATGTTTGCAACATCATTGGCATGCTTCAAATAAGCATCCATATCATTCTTAGGCAAATTTGGAGTGGATATTGGCTTTGGTGTTTTAGGATCATGAAGAACACTTCTCAAGGTCATGAACCAGTTACAAAAATAAATATTGTTTATTTTCCAAATGTGATGATTTGTTTGCCATTTTATTTTAAAAGAGATAAAATTTGCATTTGTCAAAAAATCCTTTTTGATTTGATTTGATTTGAAAATTTTAACAATATAATTAGGTCATTAGTTATTATTTCTTCCACTATTTTATTGAAATTTTTAGCCCTCAATATCAATTTGGAATATTGCAACCTACAATATTCTAGTGGGCCAGATCTAGGATAATTCAATTGTGGCCCGATCAACATCGCAAACACAGTCAACCATCAAGGTAGGCAACTCTTGCCAATTGCATCACATGCAATTCTAGATAGATGATATGTGCAACCCCTTGCCATTATCATCTGCATGTTTTTGGGCCCAGACGCTTTGGGAATCACCAATTAAGCCTGACCCAACAGCCAACATGATAGATATGCACCATGTGAAGGCCAAAACTATATATCTACCATCACACTTACATGAGATAGACGGCGCACCATGCGAAGGCGTAAACTATGCTTAGTCAATCAAGCTTTTCATGTGGGTTGTTGTTAAAAAGCATCCAAGACTTAATATTTTATTTGAGAGAGTTTGTTTTATAAGTATATACATATGCTTTATCCAATCACCATATAGTAAGTATTATATACATGATATATCGCACAACAAAACATACAATAAATGAAAGTGATGGTTATGGCCAGCCTATTGTAATCCCTTAGAGCCATAAGAAATTACGTCATCTAGGTCTACATCACATGTAGAAACCTACTGTTGATGAAGATATGTGCTTGCCAGTCTGGGTTGATCAGTTCAACCCTTGAACTGATCAGCTCGCCTCTTGGCTGGTTGTTAGGTCGTCTCACCGGTCGTTCGGTTCCATCGGTCACCATATGCTGGCTTCTCCAGCTGATCAGTTGGGTCCACCAGGTGGTCAGTTCAGCTCGTCCTTTTGATCCTCCATGGTCCTCCAGTTGGTTGGCTCATCGTTGTCATACTATCCTTCATCTTCATCATAATAGGAAAGTAAACTATCCTACTTTTACATGATTATTTGGAAACATCGAGTTACATTTGAGGGGAGCAAAGGTAGAAGAGAATTAATGTTACCTGGGAAGATGAGATAGAGGCTCAGTACACATACCAAGATAAAAGGATAGACCAACCACATACAACCATGCACAAATAGGGTTTATTGGCCATAACCATGCTACACATCCACCATCAAAATCGCTTTTAAGGCGATGTGGGTAAATTGCATATATATATATATATATATATATATATATATATATATATATATATATATATATATATGTATATATATACATTAGTTTGGGATTATTGTGATGTTTGGATTTGATAAGATATTATTCGCATCGCATGCAATAATAGAACGACAAAACCAAAATACGATGATATCGATTATCCCATAATTTAGTAATTTGACATTAGCTCTCATACCACTGTAGGGAAATATGGTTGTGAGATAGGTTGTGGAAACAAAAATTTTATCTACCATATTCTCCTTGTCCAACGAATCACATCAATTACTATAAGACAAGAAGGATGGTTTATAAGGATATACCTAGACCTGGAGCAAGTCCAGCAACAATCTTCATCATTGTAGATGTGCAACTCTGAATCCTGGTTGCACTGGGACTTGTCTAACTACTCCTCCTAGGACACCAGACTCGGTCGTTGTATCCTACAGCAGTTCCTCTCGTCACAGACTACTGGTTGATGATGTCCTCCTTAGTGGTAGACAACAGCCTCCCGCCTCTAGACATGAAGGATTTGTTGGAGTAGACATGAAGGATTTGTTCCTCCCACTGGTGTACTAGTCACTAGCATGCTCTCCCATGACAATAAACTCAGTTGTTTCTCTCCCTTTGGCTATCCCTCCCTAGTCGGGTAAGACTTGCCTGGGCCCTCGTGGTTACTACAACCAGAGAAGATAATGTTTTTCAGAGCAACTGATTCTCAGTTGTCTATGTTGCACTCTGAGAAGCCCCCAGTACCCCTCTATATATAGAAGAGGTCAGGGTCAAGGTTCCCAGTTGCTATCCGGTATGAGATTAATGTGCGGGAGTAGAAAGGATCAGACGATCTCAAATGTTTGCAACAATTCTAGAAATTTTGCAACTATGACTGTCAAAATGGATGTTTGGCAAACCCAGATGCTCGTCTTGCACTATGAGTTAGTCGTTTCACAAAATCCCAATTGTACACAAATTCGGAAAATCAATTCCCATCAATGTTAAACATTAATTTCATTATGCAACAAGTATTGCTCAAGATAAATGAATAGGGAAACATCTAGAACCTTCCCCAACCAAATTGGATCATCTCTCCCATGTGAGACGGTCGTTTCGGTTCACCCAGATGGTCGTCTGGTGACTCGAGTTGAGCCAATTTGGTTGGGTCAGTTCATTCCTTAGCCAAATTCAACTCACAACCAGGCTTGACACCCATACGCCCGTCTCAACACTTGAGATGGGTGTTTGGCAGTGTTGTTAGCCTATTTGTTGCTTGAGTCAAATACCTAAACACTTTAGTACTTAATTCAATTGTCATTTGAGATCTAAACTCCTCTTCTAGGTGAAGACCTATGTGTGTGATTCTATAGGTCCCATATTATGTTGGAAGGGAATATCCATAACATTTATGACATCAAAACCAATGAGTGGTGCCTAGTCGCACATCAATGCTATCCAAGTAAATGGAAAGTTAGAGAACAACTTCAACCTACAATCTGTGTATGGTGTTGTAGTGTTTATATAGTTCCTTTGTCACTGATGTCCAAATTGAACTAGAAGCATGGAGCAATCACCCCATTATTATTCAATCTTGTTTCTTGAACCAAGAGTGGACTATCTGAGATATATGTAAGCTCAATATCACATACTGACTCACATGCTCATGGCCATGCTTTTCTCAGTCTTTCTAATCAAGAGGCCTAGCTAGGACATCACACTCTAATAGGAGGGGAAAATCCCATATCTATCATTCACAGTATATCCCCATGTGTCAAAGCCACCCAATCATCACCTTTATAACAACCCATGTTTCAGGACTGCATTTGATGATTTCAAAGTGTACCCAATAATATGTGATGAGTGCAATGATTTCAGGTTTAAGAACCACAAACACCACCATCATTGTGAGACCTGACTATGACTTCCATGACGATGGCTTCCATGTGTCAGTCTCACAGTGGGTCTGTCTGATACACCATTTTTTTAACATGTATATATGTGCTTGGTTTGATATCGCAACATCATGACTAAATGAGATTTTATCATCAACCAACTCACACTCTGGTCTTATGTGTTATTGGTGTCCATCAACCTTCCACTATAACATCCGATTAGGGACATAATGAAAATGTAAATATGTACTCTTAACATCTATATGATCTCATTTCTTCCAAGTCACGTACTTGAAGACATACATCATTGAGTAATAAATTCTCTAGACATTTATCATGTTACATCACTATCTCATAACTGAACTAAACATAATAAATTGGAAGCTTGCCTTTTATTAATAATCAAATCATTTTTACATGATATTCTATTACAATCATCACATGATTGGCTCTCGAGGCATACATAACCAACATATATACTACCTAACATCCCCTACAACATAAGAAATACCAGGATGAGTAATTGTGAAATAGAACATTTTCTCAACTACACAACTTTAAAGTATAGGATAGAAAAAATCACCATTACAGAAGTATACCCATCTGCATGATAGTCCATAAATGTTGATGTAGGTTCCTGATGTATCATACCATTCTCAACTGACAGGTCCAAATAATTCTTCCTATGAGAGAGATTGGTACTTTTTTTAGAATGTAGAATCTCTATATCAAGAAAGTACATGATTTTACATATATTCTTGGTTTGAAATTGTTTCGATAGACATTCCATCATCTGAGATAAACCAGTGGGGTTGTCTCCAATAATCACAATATCATCTACATACACTCAAAACACTAGTTTCATGGGTTGATTTATAAAATAGAAAACAATGATTCATATCAGTATGGATAAACTTAAACTAAGCAAGTGCAAAATGAAACGTCTTAGACCATACATGTGGTGATTGTTCAAATCATTTAAATAATATCAGTATGGATAAACTTAAACTAAGAAAGTGCAACATGAAACTTCTTCAACTGATACACCTAACCATCCTCCTGAGCAACATACCCTAAAGGTTTATCCATGTCACCTCTTCAAGAATATCTCCATGAAAAAAATGCATATTTAATATCTAGTTGAATAAGAGACTAGTCAAAGTGAGTAGAAATAGAAATAATATTCTACAGATAATTGATACGAGGAATGGGTGAGAAGGTCTCAAATAAATCCATGACATATGTCTTAGTATAGTCTTTAGACACAAAATGACCCTTTAGACGAGCAAATGAACCATCAGATTTTTGCTTCATAGTGTACACCAAACAACACCCAACAACATATTTCCATGTAGGTAAATCCAAAAAATCCTATATAGACTTTTAGCACAATGCCTACATATCATTGTCAATAGAATAAATCCACCCATCATGTTGAGCTACCTCAGCATAGGACCAAGGAATCATTGTAAAGTTCAACTGAATAATAAATATATGTGTATAAGGTGATCATAGAGATAAATCACAATCTTTGTAGACATAGTGTCATATATTACATGAAGGACCATCTTTACATAGACCATAGGGTATATGTAAATCAAAAAACAAGAAATTAGAAGAGAACTAGATTGGTAAGTTTTGGTTACAAACATGTGAAACAATGAAGTATGGTCACATCAGAATATGATGATTCTTGGGCTCAACAATCTCATTTGGGGTGTATGAGGGTAGGTCATCTAATGAATCATACCAATGGAATCAAAAACTTTGGACATATTTTTTGAACATATTCCAATACATTATGAATATGAATAATTCTGATAGAAGATGCAAAATATTCTTTTATTAATAGATGGATTTTTTTTGTAAAAGATCAAACTTCTCTAGATTTGAGTACATAGACCCAAGATATTTGAGAGAAATCATCAACGAGTGAGAGAAAATAACAAAATCCATTATAGCCTATCTCTTGAAAAGAACCCAAAATCATTGTACTTTCCTAATTGATATGATTGGCACAAAATAGACAAAACAAAAGATTATCTTAGAACAAGCTTCTATCAAATTTGCAAGGATGGATGTCCATAGAGACAATGCCACTATAAGGAAGATCAATTGGTGAAGGAAATCAGTGTGGTGAAGGAAGTATGTAGAGAAATTAGATCACACCAAAATAGGTAGACCACCTTTCCTATATCCCACATCAATTGTATTTAAATTCATGAGGCCATGCATAAAAAATAAGGAGGACCAAACACTAGATAGAAACATAAGGAGTCAATCAACTTAGCAAATGACATAATACCAAAAGGAAACCTAGGAACATAATGCACAAATTATAAAATCAAAAAGGAGAAGATTATACTGATGCACATGTTTAGACTCATCTCAAAGATCCATTAGCTAAAGTAACATAAGAATATGTGATATACAAATCATAAGATAAAAGCATGTATCATATACCCATCATGTGTTGAGAAGCCCTAGAATCCCCCACTCATATCGATGAAAGGTGGAAGCAATGATATATGTCCCTTGGTTACTTGCATCAGAGCCCAAGTTGGTAGAAGAACTCAAATCAGTTTACTTTGTATCCTAAAGCATTTGATGATTCTCATCTCTAGCGATGGAGATCTATAATGTCAAGGTAGAGTCCCTTGGTATAGAATTTTGACAAGAAGTAAGGAAAGTGTAGTGAGTATCACCCATTATTGAGCTTCCTATAGGAGGACGACCATGCTTTTGATAGCATCGGTCAACAGTATGTTCAAGTCTTCCGTAGAAGGTACATTTATTTATGTACAATTTTTTGCACATGCAAATTCTCTAGGGATGAAATTCCTTGATTTTACCTTAAGTAAATGCACAACAATCCCACCCACAAGCAGACAGATCTTATCATAGTATAGGTTAGGATCAAAATCAAAAGATAACATATGTAAGAATATTTTGATCGACGTAACCAAGCAAGTTCTAGTATCTAACACAAGAGTTTGATTTGATTTCATTAAGCTAAGTACACAAATATGAAAAAGTATGGATTAAGGTTGTATTTGTCAATGGATGGAAACACATGGATAGATGGGTTTCATTACTGCTATATATTGTTTATTCTCTCACTATAACATAAATGGCATGAATACACTTACATTGAGGGTGGGTAAACCCCCAGTTTTGGCATTAGGATTAAAATTGAAAAAATATGTCTCTAAGCTTATTGTCGCTATAACTAGATATCAATTACCTATTGCCTCAAAAAATACCGATATGAAGTTACCATTGAGGGTTTAATGTGAGTTATACCCTAGATCCTACTTTTGAAGTTATCCACATCCAAGATCTGATAAACATGCAACCAATTGGCCAAACAAAATATGCAAGCAAATAATGTTTGCTCCATAACATTTCATGCTATGCTGTAAAGAGAACAAAAATAGGCGGTGGGACTACTCCCTACACCCTAGAGAGAGGAATGCTCACACATGGAAATAGTATCAAGTCCAACAAGGAAAAAGAGGAAGATAGCCATCGTCACAGTAGAAAAAGAAGATACATTTGTGGTGTGTAGAAGTGACTCATAAAAATTGAAGATAGAGGCATCGAATAAGAACACCCCTTAACCTTTTTCAGAGGTGAACCTAAAGTCTTCAATAACATTCTTTGGAGCTTGGTCTTTTTGCAGTGATGTTAGAGTAGGTGGAGAATGGTGGTCGTCATTGTTAGTTGATGTAGTCATCAACCAAAGTAAACCATCAATGGAAGTAGGAGATGGATGCTGAAAATTGATTTTTGTACCCTGGCCATGCCAAGATCTTATCCATTTCTTAGAGGTTATGGCTTGTATTTATAGATCACCTCTAGGTTTTGGAACACTCCTAGCCATCTGTAGTGAAGTTTCAAATGCCATGAATGCAAAAGGAGAAGTTATGCTAGGAAGATGAGAGGTCTTGTGATGTTCATACCTCACACCAGTACATGAAGTTCATTGGTTGATGAGCACCCCAAATTCTCATTAGTTGTGGAGTATGTGAGAGTCATTGGTCTTGGACATCAATTTGCAATTATAGAAGATTTATCAATTGATGAAGCAGGGATTTTCATCAATAAGCAATATTTAGGATTTCCATCAGAACGTGGTATAGGATTCTCGTTAGTTGTCAACTAACGGCCAAAGGGAAGTCAGTTGTGTCATGCAATGGTTTCATCAGTAGATAGACCCACATTTTCATTGTAGATGGAATTAGAACTTCCATCGGTAGATGATCTCCTGGATTTTTGTTGATCCAAGGGAGTAGGGATTCCATCAGTAGACATATGTCCTACTTTCATTGTTAAGCGAGTAGGGTAATGGTGTTGAAGACCAATGTGGAGGTAGAGGAAACTTGAATGTAAAAAAAAATTGGATATACTAATGAAAGTGTAGACTATTTTCCATCACTAGAGTCGTATGTGATTCTCATCAGTTGGCAGGCATGCAAACCAATGAAGTAGTAGACTAAAGCAAACCTTCCCCCAAGGGGTTATTGGCGTAGGTAGATGGGCCCTCACCTATGAAATTGTTGATCAATTAAAACATCAACAAATGAAAAGGTAGATAAATGAAAATTTTATCCAATATCATAAACTTCATCATGCTTTCTAGTTAGTCAGTGGGACCACCACTCCTGTGTTGGTGATTAGGATATGAAGCTCGAACCTATCGTGGAAATTAAGGAATTGGATTAGAACTTTACAAATTAACATAAAATAAAGGGAAACTGGATGGAAGGTAATTCTAAAGTAATTAGGAATGCAAACTTAAGATGAAAATGCAACAATACTAAGATGAATTAACATTCATAAAATTGCACTGAACTTAATGTTGTTCATCCTCAAGTAAGAAAAAATCTAAAAGTCTCTACATGGATACTTCCAACCCATGTGGTTACCTCCCCTTCACATCATGATCATTTCCCTACACCTGATGTGGTCAAACTTCCCAACTTCTTAAAATCAAAAAAGCATATATCCATGTCTTTATTTCCGATATTTCTTCCCAAAAACACTTCCCCACCACTATACCCAGTACCCACCATGACCAAGAGTTTCATGAAAATTCAAATTAACTTATAACAACAAGTATGCATATGATCCAACTCCTTGGTGCATAAAATGATGTCAATTGACACGATCATTATGTCTTTGGGTGGAAAATGGTGAGAAGGGGTGTGGAAGAAAGATGTAAATCCCTCATCTATTCAACTCAAGATTGCATTTTTTCCTTGAATAATTGATAATTTTTACTTGTTGTGCACATTGGCATCTTTGCTTTATTTTTTTTTGTACACCCCTATAACATAAGGAGGGGTTTGGAAGAAGTGGATAGAGTAGGAAGGAGGTGTGCCAACTTGAATATAGGGTTTGACACTTTTGTGGATTTTTATTTCTTTTGTTGGATGGAAGGTAAGAAGATGGAAGAAGAAATCTATAAGAGGGGTCGGACCAAAATGCAACTTGATTTATAATTTAGGGCATCGAGTTGTTCTCGTAGTACCATTGTGCTCAAATAATGACATGATAGGGGAAAAAGCAATGATTCATGAATTTGTTTCACTAGTCAGTTAGAAGAATGACCATTTATAACCCTCTCTATTCCCCAAAATATTTTCCATTTTTTACAAGGAAACATGACGTTTGGGATCCTAGGATACATAGAGTGATTTGTAGCTATTGGTTTGTATAAGAAATTGGTCATTTTTGAGGTTTTGCTCTGATTAGGTGGAGTATTGTAACATGTGTGCATGCATATAGAAAATTTGAATTTAATCCATCTAAATATTGGTTTTTGATTAGTCAAAATAATAGAAAAAATGAAAGGGAAAAAATCAAAATGCAAAGAAAACATGTGATGATGAGATCTTAAGTTGAAAAAAATTTAGTGTGAGCATAAAGCAAAATACGTATCAACCACCATACACCTTAAACTTAGATATTTGCTCATGTTTGATCAAACACTAAATTTGAGATGAAGAAGAAGAACCTTATTGGTTGAACAACGAGCTGGGTTTGCAATCCACTTAGCAGAAGTCATCAACCTATAATTCAAATTGTTAGAACTTATGATTTTATAATGGGATACAATGTCATTATCGAATTGATGTAATGATGATGCAAAGAAATTAAACATGAAAGGAGTGCTCAGGGTGCCTCTTAAGAAGTGTCTTTATTTAACGTTGATAGCTCTTCCTAAAACATGAGTGGTTGTCCAAAACACATATCTTCCATTGTGGAGTAGCATTTAAGATGCTTGAAAATGATTTTATTGATCCATAGTATAATGTCTCCATGAGGAAGTATATGCCTGATGATGAATGGGCCCAACCATTGGGTTTTTATCTTTCCTGGGAAGAGTCTGAGATGAGAGTTGTGTAGTAACACTTTATCTCCATCATGTAAATCTTTCCTCTTCAAGTGGCCATCATGCCACATATTTTACACTCCTTGTAAATGTATGCATTATTGTACGTAGTCAGTCACAGTTCTTCTAGATATTGCAGTTGAAGCATCTGGTTTTCTTTTGTTGCATAGAGATCAAAGTTGAGTGTTTGATAGCCTACAAGCCTTGTGGGCTAGCTCCATTGTTAAGTGATAGGACTTCTCATAAATCAAATAGAAGAACGTAGTGCCTAGTGAGGTCTTGTAGGCAATTTTGTTAACCCATAGTGTGTCATGCAGCATGTGAGCCCAATCATGTGTTGTCATGTTGACTGTCTTCTCAAGAATGGCTTTAATTTGTCAATTGGAAACCTACACTTGGCCACTCTTCTATGGGTGATATGGAGTACCCACATTGTGGGAAACACCATACTAGTGAAGGAGCTCTTCAAATTTACACTCGAGGAAGTGAGATCCTCCATTAAAAATGACATATAGGGGACTCCAAATTGTGGAAAGATGATATCTTGAGTAGTTTGATGACTGGCTTCAAGTTGCTAGAAACAACGGGGATGGATTTGACCCATTTAGAAACATAATCAACAACAATAAGGAGGTAAGGAATTCATAAGAGGGAGGAATGAACCCATATAGTCCACACCCAAAATATCAAACATCTTGACTTCCTTCTAAAAATTGAGTGGCATATCATTCTCATCATCATCATCTAAGCCTCAGTCCCAACTGTTGGGGTCGGCTACATGGATCATTTGTTTCCATTCAGCTCTATCATGGGCCATATTCTGATTGAGATGTAGAGAATCAAAATCTCTCTTTATAAGCTCATCCCATGTTAATTTAGGCCTTCCGCTTCTTCTATTTATAGTGTTTGGCTCAATAGAATTGCTTCGTATAGGCGCACTAGTAGGTTTGTGTTGCACATGTCTGTACCATCTAAGTCGGCCCTCACCCAACTTGTCCTCAATGCTCACCACCCCCACTTTATTCCTAATATAATCATTTCTCAAGCAATTTTTTCTTGTCTTCCCACACATTCATCTCAGCATACGCAAATTCTTATAAGGATCCATGTCATAGAAAGAGTGACAAATTTTTTATAGGCTGGATGTCAACCTACCACCAACCCTCCTTTAAATGGGCTTGGTACCGACTACATTTACACAAAATCATTCTACTTGGAAATATTGTCAGATTTCTGACATTGGTCATAGGAATCCGCATTGTTGTGAGCATCTTTGAATATAGAGGGTGAGAAGAACCCGCATTGAAGTACTTTGATGGAAATCTCTTTGGAAGTTGAGTAGCCTTCAGTAGCACCAGATTGACATTCTTCAAGAATGAGAGGGGCTTCCTATTCAGAGATGCACTATAGATAGTCTGTCTAAACACAACCAAAATAGATAAGGCTCCAGTAGTAATGGTAGATTTCAAACGCAAACTTCTTTTTTTTTGTTCTTGATGCAATCTGGATGAATCATTGCTATAGCAAGGTAGTTTACAAAGTCATCATACCATGGGGTGAATCTAGTCACCTTCAATAAGCGGTTGTCATGTGATGGGTCTTGATAGGAATTGGGTCACTATCTTAGATGTGCAATAAATTGATATTATTGGCAACAAAGACATTAGTTCCCTTTTTAACCTTGATTTCTAAATCAAAATTTTGCAGTGGTTGACCATCCAAGCATCACATCATTCTCCTACATTAAGTACTTAATAGTGGCATTTTTAGTGTAGACTATTACTTGAAGATCTATCAAAAAGGAGCAGAATTTGTCGAAAGCATAGACAATGTCTAGAAGCTACTTTTTAGTTGTTACATAGTTCATATGTGTGTTGTCCAATATCTAGCTAGAGTACCAAATGGCATGGTGCTTCTTGTTGATGTGTTGTTCCAAAACTATGCCTATAGTGTTATCATTGGCATCACATATGATCTCAAAAGGAAGATGCCAATTTGGGGCACAAAGGATGCAGGTAGAAATGAGAGCATATTTTATGTTTTTAAAACTCTCCATGCGAGATCAACCAAAGTGGAAGTTTGAGTTTTAAGAAACAAATTAGTGAGGGGTTTTCAATCTTCGAGAAGTCATTGATGAAATGAAGATAAAACCATGTTTGTACTAAGAAGGTTGTGACTTCCTTTAATGTGGATGGTATATCTTATTTTGCAATGACTTTGATCCTTGCTTTTTTCACTTCAATTCTCCTTTTACTCACTCAGTGTTCAGGTATCATGCCCTCTCTCATGTTAAAGTGACATTTTTTCAATTGAAATCAGATGAGTTTCTTCACATAATGCCAGTACTTGAGAATGATGGTGGAGACATGAATCAAGAAAAAACTCCATAGATGGAATAGCCATTCATAAAGACTTTCATGGTCATCTCTATAAATCCTAAGAAGATGGTTGGCATGCACTGTGGAAAGATGGTGGGTGCATTGAACATCCCAAATGGTATCCTCCTGAAGGTGTTGGTCCAAAGGAACAAATGAACATGGACTTCTCTTGGTCATCTAGATGAATGGAAATTTAATAGAAGCCCGAATAACAATCAAGATATCAAACAAATATGTAGTGAGCCAAGAACTCTATATCTTATTCTAGGAATGGAAGAGGGAAGTGGTCTTTCTAGGTGGATTTATTTAGCTTCCTATGGTCAATACACGTTGTCAAACCTATAACTATGTGCTTGGAGATCAGATCATTGTTGTTAAGCACCATTGTGGTGCCACCTTTCTCTAGAACCACCTGAAAGGGACTCACCCATGGAGATTCAGAGATGGGATACATGATTATAGTGCCAAGTAATTTCATCACCTCAAGGCAAACCACTTCTTTCAAGTTAGGACTTAGTTTCCTTTGTGGGTCTCTAGAAGGCTTGTAGTCTTCTACCATAGGAACCTTGGGCTTGAAAACATCTTGACTAACCCCGATGAGATCATCCATTTTGTAGGTTAAGGCCCTTACTTTTCATCAACTCATTGAACAGCTTGTCTTTCTATTCTTTTGTAATGTCAGCATTTATTATTACTAGGCAAACTTGCAAGTCATCAAGGAATACATATTCCACACCCTCAAGTAAGAGACTCATCTTGGTATCTTTCTAGCTTTTTGGCTACTCCTTAACAATGTATGTATCTTTGAGCTCTTTATATTCATCCAGTGGGTCCTCTTGAGAGGTATTCATATGTAGGAGGCATTTTTAACCCATTCATTGGCATACTTAGATGCTTCAGGATCAAAAAGAGTTGTTTCTAAAGGATCATTAAGGTTGGGGTTGTCTTTCTTGAGTTGACACATATTCTCAATGCAATCTTGCAAGAAACCTTTTCATGAATGCTAGGTCCCTTCAAAGTGTTAAAATCTCTCTAAGTTTTAATGTTTCCTTGCTCAATCTCAGAATTAAAGCCCCTACCTCAATGTCCATAAAATCATGTGTTGTGTCTAGGAAGGGTCGCCAAAAATAAGGGGTTACATGAGATCTTCCTTGATGTTCATGACAATGAAATCACTCGGGATCAAAAGAATCATTTTGAATTCTAACTAGGACGTCTTCAATGATCCCCTAGGCTATGTCATGGAGGAATCTGCAAGCTGAATAATCATTGTTGTCTTTAAGATAAGCTAAAGTGAATGATTGAGATGCTAGCCTCAAGATCAACTAGTCCCTTCTTACAATTGTTGTCCCCAATGTGACAACCAGTCCCAACAGAACCCTTATCTTTTTGCTTTTTTGGCATCTTATTCAAAATGATGTCAAATGTAGTATATGATAGCTTCATTATCTCATATTATTTCATCGTGCATTTCCTTGTGAGAAGCATCTTGAGATTTTTGGACCAAGCATGTATTTCAACTAAGGCATCTTAAAAAGTGATGTCAACATGAAGCTTCTTCATAGCTTCCTTGAATTTCATTAATGGAGCATCTAGCCTTATTTTCTTCAAGAAATTTTGATAAAGGGGACAAGGTATGTACATCACAATGGGTCAATTGCAGCCAGTGGTAGAGTAATTGGATTGTATTTCTTACCTCTCCCTATATTTTTGAACTCATCTACACTTTTATCTCTGGCATCTAATATCACTGTATTAGGTTCAAAAAATAAATTATCATCATCTTCAACAACCAATTTAGGAGGTGCAGGTTTAGGTATAGGTTTTGACTAAACCTTTTGCAAATGTGCGGCAACAACTTTAAAGTTCTATGTATGCTTGAATTGTTCTTGAGCTACTGTCCAAAAGAACCAACAGATAGGCATTGGTTG
The DNA here is from genome assembly GCA_963693085.1 of Alisma plantago-aquatica. NCBI lineage: Eukaryota > Viridiplantae > Streptophyta > Magnoliopsida > Alismatales > Alismataceae > Alisma > Alisma plantago-aquatica. Next base: position 107,036,209 of record OY856411.1, read on the forward strand.
GCAGCAAGTTCATCCATTTGAGACTCCATGGATTTATTGTGAGCTTTTTTATTATTTCATATGGTTAACTTAGACTGTAGAGTCCTTATGTTTGTTGAAAAGTTTTCTTGGTCAGAAAGAAAAGGATTTCCCTATTGGTCTTCATGTTGTTGAGACCCTTGAGTAGGGTTCTAAAATTTATGGGTTTGATTGTAACCCCTATTGTAGATTTGTTCTTATAATTTCCTTAGTTGAACTTCCCTTGGTTTCTTGTGGCCTTGTTGTTGGTAGTTTTGAAAACATAAAGGACCTCAAACTTTATTATTCACTCTATCCCATCCTAAATTAGGAGGCATTTCTTGCACATGTTGAGTTGTCATACTAGAATCTAGGATGATTTCTTCTTTGATTAGACTTGTAGTAGTCATGTCCAATAATGAAAATGATGGAGTTTAAGTCCTCCCTTTTATTTTTATCAGCTTGGGCATGTGAGTTTGTCACCATGATATCAAAGAGAAATTGACATCTAAGAGTATAATGATCAATTTCCTTGCATTCTTCATAATGTGAGTTTGTCATATTGATCAAGAAATTTTATTATTGCTGGCAAATTTGATGTAGGATTTAGCACACATGCAAGTTCCCTAGGATTCAAATCCCTCAATTTTACTTCAACTAAATGTATGAGAATCCCACACGCAAGATGGCAAATGATTTATGATTGTAGTATAGTTAAAGATCGAATCCAAAGGACAACATATTTAAGGATAGTTTGATCAAGGTAACCAAGCAAGAACTAGTATCTAACATGAGTTTGATATGATTTGATTAAACTAATTTTGCAAATAATAAAAAGGATAAGGTTGTGTATATCGATGGATGTAAACACTGGGTTGGATGGGTTTCACCACCATGACCTATTGTTCAATCTATCACTGCATCATAGATAGCATGAATATACATGTTGAGGCATGGTAAATCCCTCCTTTTGATGTTAGGATTAAAACAGGATCGATATTACTCTAAGCTTGTTATCATGTTACCTAGAGATCATTTACATATCGCCCTATTAAAAACCTACTTGAACTCCCATCAAGGGTTTAACATGAAACAAATGATATCCTAGATCTTAGGTTTGAAGTTCTCTACATCCAAAATATAATAAACATGCAAGTAGTTGGAAAAACAAGTTCTGTAAGAAAAGAATGTTTTTCCATAACATGTCATGGTTCATAAACAATTAGATGTAGTAAAGAGAACAAAAAAGGTAGTAGGGATACTCTCTACACCGTAGCAAAAGGAATAATCACACATGGAAATAGTAACAAGTCAAACAAGTAAAAAGAGGAATATATCCATCACCAAAATAGAAAAAAAATATGCAGTCGTGGTGTGCAGAAGTGTTTCTTCAAACTTGAAGACAAAGGTGTTCAAAAATCTACAAGAACACCCCTCAAAATTTTTCATGGTGGACTTGAAGTCATAGATCTCCTTCTTTGGGGCTTGGGCTTGGGCTTGACACAACAATGACAGATTAGGTGGGTAGTGGTGGTGTTCTTTGTCAATTTATGTGGTCATCAACAATGGAAACCATTGATGGAAGTTTGAGATGGATGTTGAGAATTGATTTATGCATCTTGGTTGTGTTGTCAATTGATGTGATCATCAACAATGAAATACATTCATAGAAGTTGGAGATGGATGTTGAGAATTGATTTATGCATCTTGGTTATGTCAACATGTGATCCTTTTCTTGGTGGACTTGGCTTGTATCTAGAGATGGTTATCAAGGTTTAGAACTTTCCCAACCATCGATAGTGAAGTTTTCAGCAACCATAAATGTAGAGGGGTGGACGTTCAAGGAAGAGGAGAGGTCTCATGATGTTCATATATCCCATTGGTATGTGAAGTTCATAGATTGATGAGCCCCCAAAAATCTGATCAGTTAGTGAATACATGGGAGTCATTGGTCTTGGGCATCAGTTTGCAAATATAAGCTTCATCTGTTGATGAAGCCAGTATTTTCATCAATAGGCAACATACAAGACTTCCATAGAAAGGTGGCATAGGGTTCCCATTAGTTATCAACCAATGGAAATGAAGAAGCGGTATCAATTGTGGCATGTAGTGGTTTCATTAGTAGATGAATGCCATTTTTTCATTGGTAGACAGAACCAGAACTTTCGTTGGTAGATGACTACGAATAATTATGCCAATGTGCAAGAGCAGGGCCTCCATCAGTAGATGTACATCATACTTCCATTGGCAGGTGAGAAGGATGATGGTGTTGGAGAGTGAAGAGGAGGTAGAGGAAACTTGAAACAATGAGGAGAATAGATAGACCAATGCCAGCATAGATTGATTTCCATCAGTAGTGTCCTACATGATTAGTATTAGTTGGTAGACATGCAAACCAATGAAGTTGTAGACTAAAGCAAACCTACCTTGGGGGCTATTAGTGTAGTTCAATGGGTATGTGTTAATGAAGTTGTTTATCAATGAAAACGTCAACTAATGAAGAGGAAGATCAATGAAAATGCTACCCAATATCTGAATTTTCTTCAGGCTTGCTGGTCAGTTAGTAGGATCACTACTCCTATTCTAGTGTGTAGGATAAGAAGCTTGAATGTACAGGGAAATCAAGGAATTGGTTTGAAACCTTGAAAGTTAACATAAAATCAAGAAAAACTAAATGGAATCTAATTTAAAAGTAAAATGATGAATATGAACGAAAAATTAAAGTTGAAATACAATTAAAATTAGGATGAATATGCATTCAACACTCAACATGGGGACAATTGCCTCACCCTCTCCAATGCCCCCTCTGTTGTTTCTTGTTGCAACAACATGAAACACATGAGTATCAAAAGTCTAGATACCAATAATAGCATACATTTACTTAAACAAAAATCGTTAATTCCAACAAATGCTTTTTCTAAATTAATTCATTTTTTGATGCAAGAATGACACTCCTTGTCAGATCGTACAATGGATTAGCTAAGATAGAAATTTTTCGTTACTAATCATTCATGTATCTTGTTTGATAATCAATATTCAGTGGTTGATAGAAATTGATCTCCTGATAGATGGATTGTACTTCTCCTAAATGTTCCTCTGGAGAGTGATTATCATGCATCTCTATAAACAAGAGATACATACATTGTATAAAGATGAAGAGTGTTCTTATCATGGGAGAAGTGCTTATTTGGACCATCCTAGATTTGTTTTGTTGTGGTATAGACCATGAATCTCGACACAATATGAGGTTGTGTGATATTCCAACTAGGATTCCACAAGCCCAAAGTGACTACAATCTTTTTCTATCCATGAAGATCCCACCAGAGCGCCTTCTACTTCTAATAGGCTATGGAGGCGGCTACAATGTAAAGGTTGGGGTGTGCCTCGTGCCCTCTGTCTTCGGCGGCGCAGATCTATTATTGGTAGTCTCCCTCCAGTGTTCATATCGTGTGGTGGCTTTTCTCTTCGTCTATTCTCTAGCTATCTATTTTTTTGCATTTTGTTCATGTCTTGTTGTGTCTGTCTTACTCGTCATTAATCATCTTTATTCTCTATTCTCTTAGTAGGATTTTGCTCTCAATCTTTTATTATGTGGTTGTGTGGTAGAAACTATGGAGGTGATATTCTTTTAGAACACTGGTCTTATGTAGTTGCTCTACCACAGATGTATATTTAGGTTGAAGGTATTCCTTATGCAAAGTTGTGTTAGCCATCGAAGTAGAAGAGAGATATGTGCATTGTTGTCTTTATCAGATTCTAGTATGATTTTATGTGGTGTGTTGTATATATTTTTGACTTTTGTGTAGTTTTTTAGTTTATCACCTTCCACATGTAAATGTTGTATGAGCCTTCCGTAATGATATTGATCTGTTTACATTGAAAAACATAGTGGTGCTTAAGCCTTTGTCCACTTCCACCTCCTCATCTTGATGTGCTGATATTTTTCAGCAATGATATTACACATAAATATTTTAGGAATTAATATCCACATTGTAAGACCACTTGCTTAGATGCCAAATGAATAATAATTATTATTGTTATCATATTATATGAAGTATTACTTTTACGGTAGCACCCAAAAAAACAATTTTCTAATAATATAATTACATGATTGCTATTGTTTCTTCTTTAGTAAACTTTTAAAGTAAAAAAATCACATGGGTATAAAATTATATTTTCCATCATGGTTAGATATGAAGCTTAGATGATGATGGCAATGATTGAGAGTTATATTTTATGTAGAGTGAATACAAAAGAGGAATCAGTAGCTGGAATTTTGACCTTGAAGATTTGAAGATACGGGCCGCACTTGTACATGGAATACCCTTTTTGCTTTGATATTGTGCTCGTTTATTGAAATTGCACTGAATCTAGTTAAATTTTATTGTATTTTGGTTGGTTCAGGAAGTAGATGAGTACCTAAATGAAAAGGATGTAGGAGAATGCTCAAATTCTTTGTTTGAGGTGGCTAATTTCAAAGATAAAATATCTTTGAGTGTGTCCCCTAGTTTTGCATCAAGAGATGACATAAATGATGTCAGTTTCCCTTCTTGTGGTATTAATGATTTTTTGTTTTATGACTCTAGATTCACATTGATTATTGTGACTGTGTGATTTTCAAATGTAAATAAACAGGTGCTCCACAGTAAATCTGCTAATTCAGCTTCTATAGATCATGCTACAATCAACCAAAGGTATCTTGTCCTTTGACATCTTTAAAATTATCTTAAAATGCTAATTGTCATATATACATAGATTGTTTCTAGAAAAATCATAATTAAGAATAAGGTGGAGCCTTCCCTCTCTTGTTGCAAAATGGATCGATCAAAGTTTATGAAATTTTGTACCAGACTGCGCTTGAAAATTATAGGGAAAATATCTCAGATAAGTTTCTTCCAGTTTCTTAGTCATTCTTAAAAGTGTTGCCCTATATAATAAAATTCTTTGTCTTTTATGAAAAATTGACAATCTCTTGTGATATTATAGGTATCCAACATGTTAGATACGATTAATACATTGATTGTTGATTTGTTGAGGACTTTTCATGATTTTTGCTTCTTTTTCACGATTTGTATGCTTTTTCATGATTCTTCGTGATTTTTTATGATTTCACTTGCTTGATATTTTTTTATAAAATCATGTCCAAAGAACTCCCAATAATACCTTAAAACCCAAAACCCACTCCCAAGACAGTCCTTGTTGTTGCGTCGTCTTTGTCCCCCTTCCTCCCCGTCTTCTCTAATTTTTTTATGTATCCTTGACTTACTATTCTTCCTCAATCACTAAAAATGCAATCCTACTCTTAATTTTTTTTTATTTTCTTATTTGCCTCTTATCTATCACTACCATTATCATATATGTCCAATGTTTCATTAATGAATGTTGTAGTTTCACATGTTTCTCTCAAATTGTTATAACATTGTTATTAGTCGACTTTTCTTTAATTGTTTCCTCCTTTTTCACTCAATAATATTGTATAATTGTATGTTTAGTGATGAATGTGTATGTATACATACATACATATATATACATATATATCGACTTATTACTTATGATTTTTGAATGGTTGACCAAACTTTGACTGAAAGTTATCAGGTATTTTCTTAATATATCTCATATTTTCATTAATCCAATTTTTTGGGGGTAGCAGAAAATTTTCGAATCTGAATTTCTTACCATGGTGTTATCTTAGTAACTTGTTCGGAAAAGAGAAACTTTTCAATTTTGGTCATGTAGCTTGTTAAATTGTCAAGCATTTTTAAATGTCATTTTAGAATTTCAAATTGAACTTTGTAGACTTGTAATGCTTTATGTTTTTTTCTACTAGACCACCTTAGTGTTTAGATTTTACATTATTTCAATACTTCTATATATTCAGGTTAACATCATTAGGAACTGAGAAAGAGTGTGAAGTCGGCAACCCTAGTGATCAAATTATAGCAAATGTAGTGCATGAAGATGCCAATCTAATGGAGAACAGTTCTAATCAAAATTGTAATGTTGACGTAGATGGAGGTGTTTCCAATCATGCATCCATCCCACCTTGTCATCACAGAAAAGGTTCCACTAGCTCTTGTGCCTCTGATGCTACTGAAAGGTATCTATATTCAATTAGTGTATTCAAATCCAAATTAAGATAAGAACTTATATTTATTTTAGCATTTATCTTTACAAGTTTCTTTTTCTATTAAATCAGAAATCTTTCGACTTATTTCATGTTTAGTCATTTCATCCCCATGATTATTAAATAATCCATATTTAGGGAAACATAAACACTGCTTGACTATATAATTTTTCCATACCAACAATCCACTTTAATCCTAGAATAGAATTTTAGAATATTGAGTTATGTGTTTTATAGACACAATGATGGGAACCTAAAGACTAAAATCTTATTTATTTAAAATACTCTAACAATGGATGAAAATGAATAATCAAATAGATATCAATCATCAAGTCAAGCCTCAAATTAGATTTAGAAAGCATATATATAGGTGTTAACAGCTAACCATTTAGACTGTTAGCCAATGTGGGACTAAACCATAGGATTCACAAAACCAAAATAGAAAATATTAAATAATGCCTAAATATTGATAAAACTACTAAACTAAGATAAAAAGAATCCTAGATAGTAATCAAATGTTGCTGCCAAATGTTGCAATCATCATGCATCATTTCTCCTCATTGTAAAAGACTCATTTTTGACAACTCTACACATCAATATGGGTCCCATAGATCTAGAAGAAGACTTTGGATCTTTTTTCTAGTGAGTCAAATAGATCACACCACCTAACAAGATAGTGGCACTATTGATCTAAAAAAAATGTTAATTGGTCCTCGAGAGTGGTCTCATTATTGTTGAAGATTATGGAGGAGATTTGGGAAGAGTGAGCTCAAGAAATTTGTCTTATGTGGTTTAGTTTCATACAAGATACTCATTTCAAAATCCTTATAACATTGGAAAATTCCTCATACATCCAATATAAAGGATTGAATTTTTCATTGGTGTTTTGGCTTGATATAGCATATATGCAAGGATATGACTTTGTAAAATAGTGCATCTATTGTAGGCATCCAATATTCATTAACATGTGTGTTAGTATGTGTCCAACACAAAAGCATGTGTTAGGGTGATCTTTGTATGAAGTGGGACCTGAGAGAGGATCCACTCCTCACAAAATCAAATAAAAAATGCCATATGTCAAACACACAACCAAATGTTTGCAAAGGGATAAAAGTCCAATTTATTTAAAAGTATGTTCAAGATACCAAAATATAGTAGTGGAAGATAAAATATCTAACTATTACATTGTTTGAATATATCACAATCCTTCACCATGTAAGGTGATGCCAAAAAAGATATTCTATAGCATAAGACTTACTTTTTAACCATCTCAAATCTACCTCTCAAGAAGGACCAACTACACTTGAATGCTCGGTCAACTTTGGTCCACTCCTCCTTACTCTCTACCTAAGTGATTTGAACCATATCCCATAAGAGATGACAAAGTGGAAGTTGTCAGCATAAAATGCCAGTATGAGCATATTGATATGGATTGAGAAATATTAAGGAAAAGGACCACAAATTAACAAGACTCCAGAGAAAGGTACCATCGATTGGATATCAAACGAATATAAATTTCAATAAGATGATAATCAACATTTACACTTGCCATTAAACAAAATAAGGTATGCCTCAAAATCACACAAAAATAATTTAGGAAACTTAACCCATCAACAATATTAATCAATCTGAATGCAAGTGAGATAAGCATAACACTAGTGAAATATAAATAAATAATGGTGGTTACAGCACATAACCCAAAACTTGGTAGAAAATGGCACATAATCAAACTCCAAGTATATAAGTATGGACACAAAACTTGGGTACGTGGCACACAACCTCCATCCTAAAACATATAATGGTCACATAACCCAAAAACCAAAGCACATATATCACTCTATGGCTACTGAATCAGCAAGCACGTAAAATGTAGAGGCAAGTGAAAGTATACTCACAAAACTAGAACTAATGAGATTTCTATCACAAATGGATAACATGAAACATCCACCACAAAAGTAGGAAAAATTAGGGTTCAATCTCACAATAAGGAACAATTTACTTCGATTTCCCAAGTAGGGTTTCATTATGAAATAAGATAGCAAAGTATGACCTACATAGTCCAACATGAATTATATACATTTCAAGATTTACAGGACTCAAATTCATCAAGGTTAGACCCAGATAGGTCATCAAGACAAGGAAGAGAAAACCCAACATGCTAATACCTCATACAGGTTCAAGAGAGAGAAAAATAGATTTATTGTTCAATATGGTTAATAAGGTGATACAACATACCTCAAAATGTATACCAACTTGTCAAAGTCCAAAACCTAGATCCAAGTCATGGTACTTCTCCCCCTAGTTTTGGATTATATATACAAACCATTAATTAGTAAGAACATCATAAACTCTAGACTACTAACTCTTATAATAATTGGATTTAGTTTATGAAATACATTAATTTGGGTAGTGAATAATTTTTGTCCCAATGAGTACTTATAATGAATTTTCTAATAACTAGAATTACTTATGAATTTTCAAAATTTTAACTATTTACTTAATTGTTTGAGAACAAATCAAAATTATGAAAATGCAAAAATGACCCCACATGAAATTTAGAACTTTGCCATTGTGACAAGTTTAAAGGTCAAAATCACCAATGACAGAAACTCGTAAACGATGAATTCAAACTTCACAAGGGGCAGTGAGGTAAGAACGCATAGGGGATTCATCCCCTTCATCGTGCTCACAGCACCAAGCCAAGTAGACAACAAGTGCTCAGGTCCCCCCTCCCCTTGAGCTTTGGAACCAAAACTATTGGCTTTACAAGGATTTGGCAAAGTCAACAAGTTATTTTCTGAGTTCCATGATTGATGGTGAGGAACATTGTACATTCCGAACATTAGGTGCAAGCACTGAAGAAGTTGAGAATAAATCAATGAGTAAGAAAATGAGATAAAAAAGAAATAAGGGACAATCGCGACAAAGATATCCATGCTCTAAAGAAGTTGATAGGGCCAAGGATGTACCAGTTTCCATCATCAACACCACACGAGTTGGAAAACACTAGTGGCTAGTCCACAAAGCAGGTGGAGAATTTACATGAGAAATCAAGATGATGAAAATATAGAGAGGGGTTCCAGAAAGCTTATTATACCCCAATTGGGTTTTGTTGGAGTCGTGATTGCATAGGAGACGGAGGTAACTAGAAATTGTGAAGCTTCAAAGCATGGTGTTAAAGGAGACATCGAGGGCAATTGAGTACTTAATTTGGTTCGTAAACATAGAAGTGGTCTGGGGATTCTTTTATTGATTTAGATTTTAGTCTAGAGAGCTAGAAGATTCACCCCTCAAAACCATGACGCAAAGCACACAAGGGTTAGGTTGGGAAAAACTTCTTTTATTAAACTATGTCGCCTCCAAAAGGGTGCAAAGGAAATAGAATTCAAAAATGAAAACAATGGAGAAAGAATCATGGAAAATGGTGAAGTAGAGAGAGAGAGAGAGAACAAGGCAAAGGAAAAATCATTCCCCTAAGAGTTACTATGTGTGGAAACAGGAGCCCAACTCGGGGTAGAAGACAGATGATGTGTCATTCAATCAAGATCATATGGTTGCCACTGATCTTGCGCCAATGAGAAAACAAAATATAGTGTGATATTAAAATCTAGAATTTAATACTTGAAACTTTAGGGTCCTTGTTTGACCATTTGTACCTTTCTTTTCTAGTCAATTTGAGGGAGCAATTATTATCCAATCAAGTCAAAATTTGGTAGGTTATCTACTTGAGGGGTGACAAAAATTGATTTTGAAGTTAAATTTCACTTTTGGAAACTTTTGATGTGAGAAAATCATAACTTGATAATAAAAAAATCTTTTATTATATTTACTTATTCATTTATTCAATTTATCATCAAACTTTGATTTTAACTCTATTTCTTCAACAACAAGTTATGAGAAAATTCTAGAGTCCTACTATATTCTCGTCAACATAATAGTATTACATTATGTTATGAAAAATAGGATATTTTTCTTAATTAAATCTTTAAATATGATTTTATTGTGATTAACTTATACATGACCGCATGAAGCATCCCTTCCTATATTTAGCACTCAAATTTTGATCCCTTACATATGTTAAGCACGCTATAGACCATGTTAATCACTTATTCATATTTACTTACAACTAATTATTTAATCATCATATTTAAGTCATTAGGTGGGTATTAATGAACAAAGTAGCATGTATTGGATACTTAGAAGAGTTTGCTTACATATTAAATATCTTTTAGGTTATTAGGTCCATTTGTATTTATTAAGCTATCTTATATTATGTTTACACCTAATGATACTTATGCATCATCAAGGGTAGGTTAGGTTAGCCAACTAAAAAATAGGGTTTAGGTTTCATGTATCCATTTCCTCATCGTGTAAGGATTATATATATGGTAAGATTGTAGTCTCATATAACATTAGATTGAGGTTATACTTGAATTTCTTGTTAAATATTAATTAATGTTCCTTAAGGTACAAATGGGTGTGTTATGGTTTAAGTATATCATTATTTGGTCAAAACTAAAGGTCTAAGCATACAAGCATCATGTACAAGGGATTACGATTTCTAGAGTCTAGATGCTAGGTTTTGTATGTTACAAAACTACACCCCTTAAAGAGGATTTTGTCCTTGAAAATAATCATCTTTATACAACTACCAACTACTCTCCACCCCTAAAAAGATTTAATTTAATAAGTCAAACAACCCTATAGGTACAAAGAATAGTCCATCCAACCTATGCAACTCATCACATCCATCCTCAAAGATATTATGAGACATGGGAAAAGGGAAACATAGCTATTGAGTCTAACAAGGAGAACAAGGGTTACCTTCAACATGATATTCTTCATAAACCTCTTGGCAATCAAAAGCAAAGACTCTTCCATCACGTCTCTCAATAGGTCTTCTTCCATTGTTATTGTTTTTTGGAGGTGCATGAGGTTATTATTGTTGATTTAGAGCACTTCTATCTCAAAGTTGTGGCATCTAGGTCAGATGTACAGGCTCGTTATAATGATGACATATATCTTGGAAGCCAAGTTGTGGTCTAGTTGGATTTATCATGGAAAGACACTTCCCAGAAGGATGATAACCATGACACTTGACACTTTTCCCTCCTTTGATCTTCACCTGAGAACTTCCTCTTCTTATTATGATCCTAGGGTTCATATCCCAAATAAGCCTCAGCCGCCATATCTTTGTCCACCAACTGTTGGAATGTCAAAGGAAGTTGGGACACTAGAGCATGTTCAATATTGTACTTGAGTCTTTCAAGCAACATATTAGCTAGCACATCTCTTCTCAACAAATCCTTGGTGTACCTTTCCAACAAGAGAAACTAATGTACATACTCCACCATATATAAGGAGTGATGCTTTAGGTTGTAAACCTTTGCTTCCTTCTTCCATAGAGCAGAACATGATATGTACTTCTCACAAAAGATAACCAAAAACTACATCTAAGACATAGAAGAGATATCTTGAGTCCTTGAAATATTGTTCCACCAATAGATAGTAGGTTCATCAGGTACACATAGGTGGCAAACCTAACCTTTGGTACTCAAGGCATGCCATACCCTAGAATACGCTCCATGGCAAGCACCCAGTCCTCAGCCTTGTTGTGAGAACACCCGTTACACTAAACGAGATTACTAAAAACATAAAGCACAATCAATCACTAATTAATCACATACCCAAAAATATGGGTAAATTAAAACCAATTTTAACATCAGCATCAGCTTAGAAACATTTTCATAAGAGCCCAACATCTTTCTTATATCCATACTATGCTAAGTATTTGATACAAATTGTTCTATCGCCTTAGCCACAACATATATACACAGGAGAACAATATTTGTATATGCCACACAAATAAGCATTAATATGCTAACAAAAGTTTGATTCATTTGAAACACTATATACAAACTTTTCCTGCCCAGACCTGAGAGTACAGGGACGACTCTAGGACACACTAGACATCTAATCAACTTTATCAAAGATTCATTACTATAGCTCCTCTTTGCTGCCACATGTTTGTTTTTGTCACTTCTGATTACCTAAAAAATGTGATGAACCACAAGGGTGAGACCCATGTCCCAGCAAGAGATATAACCTCCAACAACGTTTATTGATTACAACATTTTTAAGTAATTAAACAGTTAAGTAGTTTAATCAGATATAATAAATTAGATCAGCAGTACTAATGATTAACAAAATACATAAAGGATAAGATAATAACTATTATCATTAGACAAATTATCATCCTTTATCTTGTTGACAATATAAGAAATTCAGTAGCATATGCATATCTAGCATCATGATCAAGTCTAGTAACATAGAATCTCTATCATTATGAATAATTTGAATTCTGGCCACATAAGCATAGCTAACAACATTAGCATGTCTAATAGGTTGAACATATCAACATCATAAGAAGAGCTAACAACATATGCACAACTATCTGGATAATCATGATTAGCAGTATATGTATCTCTAGTTACAAAGGCATGGGTAGCATGTTAAACATAACTAACAACATGAGATAGCAAGCAGCATGATTATAATCAGCAGTATCAGTATAGTTATCAACATAAGCATGGCTACCGTATGTATGCATCTACAATCTTAAGCATATCCACAACATAAGTATATCTACTATCTCTTAATTGCACTAAGCATCATCTTTATGTAAAGATAGCAAATAGGTTATCATCCAATGTGAAACGTTGTCTATAACCCTAAACAAATATGCTACATGGCTATCTTACATCTTTTATTATGCCCTGAGGAAATTGAGGATACCACTCAAAATCCAACTAACCACTGCTAAGTCGAAATCAGTGCCATACAAGATCTAGGAAGAGCCAGACTCCTAAGATCTTCTCTACCCCTGGTCATTACGGGTCCGCCACAGCGACACATAAGGTCAAACTACTAACAGCCTAGTCCGTCCTTGGTACAAGTCACGGCACTAGTGAACGGAGGTGGGTACGCATACCCTACCATCCGAGGTACAACCTTAGTTGTCCTCCAATCTTGTCACATATATAATCACCAAGACACGACCGCAGCCATTCTCAATCACATCATATGTATGAGGCATGACCATATCCAACCTCCATAATATGTATTGTGGATGACAAGGATATATCCTCAACTTGCCTTCCCCACATACTCAACAGTATGCGCTCTGAGTTTCCCTTAGGAATACACATTTCACCATCTGGAAAATTCTGACACTCAAATGGATCTATGGCATAGGGCGCTACATGATTAGAGTTTCACTTGATTAGTTATGCCAATTGGGTGAATTAAGGCTGCATCAAACAAGTGGACATACAAACCCTAATTCACTTCTAGCAAGAATATAAATATCACAAATTTAGAAAAGATATAAAACGTGAGAAACATAATTTCTCATCTCATCATCACATGGTACTATTCACTTTACATTCATGAGACCACACTAGTCATCATACTATCACAAGATAATAATCTTTTTCACAATATCACAGGGTATCAACCCTTATCAACATAAGAGGATTACACCTCATTCAGGGCTCAACCATGCCCAAAGGTCATTAAGACCATCATACTATCACAGGATATAAATCCTTTTCGCAATATCACAGGGTATTAACCTTTATCAACATAAGAGGATTACACCTCATTCAGGGCTCAACCATGCACAAAGGTCATTAAGACCATCATATTATTCCCTGCAAGATCATCATTATCTTTGCATGCCTTATAACAAGTCTCAACAACATCACTTATATATAATATACCAGATCAACACAATATTGCATTAATGAACTAGGTTATATTCATAAACAATCATAGTAGGGTTATATTAACATTAATAACATTCCTTTATTACATCAACATGCAATGAATCTAGATATGATTAACTCACATCATATTCATAATGCACATGTTTAGCATAAGAAAGTATCAATTGTGTGGCTATGATAACCACCAATTAACATACCAAGGTTATGATCATGTTAAGGAGGTTATTCCACCATCATTCCATCATATAAGAATGTTAAACATGAATACTCATCTTTATCTATTTGCATTAGAGTTAGGTTCAACATGATAAATTATATCAATGTTACTAAATAGCACTCATACCCAAACCCTAACTCACAGCACCCCCATTAGATCATGGATGCATAAGGTGAAGCATCACCATCACATTCCATACCATTCTCAAGTATGAACCCACACATAAATCAAGGTATAACAATTGGGTTATAGCATACTAGGGTTTCAACAACAGTAACATAGTACTTCATGATTGCATTAGTCATTCAAGGACTATTCATACCCAATTACCATCATTTAGTTATATTAAAGCTAGGTATAACAAGCTATACCTCATTAGGGTTACATATCAATACAATATGGTTATCATCCCTTCTATTATGAGTGAATAGGTAAGACAACCTTATTAAGGGTAACCCTCCATTTGTTCCATCATCATTCAACCTGTATCACCATACCACAATGTCACCCAGAACCATTGGATGTTTAAAAGGTAAGACCTTTGGTAGTTTACATAAGTAAACACCTTAGATAAACCACCTATGAAGTCATTTATTTGTGCTCTAGAAAGATTCACCATCTAACCCTAGACATCACTTGATTAACAACACAAAAAGTTCCATTGAGAGTAGGGTAAAACCCACAATCGACTGTTCAGTTAAAACAAGCCATCCATTGTCAACAAGTAAGCTCCTTAAGTTGATCATATAAAAGAAATCATCTAAATCACATTATTAGGACCAACATATTACATTATCCATCATTCCACTTTATTGGAGGAATAAATATCAGATCTTGACCTTTGGGTCAAGTTCATATATTAAAACCATCAATTACAGTATAGGTTCGACCATTGCATCAAGTGACCCAAGAAACCATTGGTCTAAGGCTTAATTGATGCTAAAACTATATGATTAACTCACCATAGATTGTATATACTTGATCCACCATCATTAGAGATCATTAAATCACTATAGGTTGTTAGATCAACACTATATTCATTAATCAGCATCAAATATTAAGCTGATGTCATCATTGATTGATAACATCAGTAGGGTACTTAATGGTTGATCATTATACTTCTAATTGATCCAAAACCTGACCTAAGGAGGTGACCATAGGTTTTCACCATCATTTAACACCCTTGATCACGAATATCAGTTGTTATGAATACAACACCATAGGGTTGTTGCAAGGGTACCATCATCGGGTCATGGTTTATAGAAGAAATCAGCTTAAAACCCTAAAATTGACCATTGGTTGATAGGTGCTTAGCACCATAGGTTGTCAAACCAACCTGATCCAAGTCATACTATACCTTAGGAATAATGTACACATGATCACAGGTTCATCTAGAACTGAAATCAGAACAAGAAACATTATAAAAATCAAAATCCAAGTCAAGCATAGCTTTTTAGTGCATGAATCATCATTTTCAAGCAAGAACATGAGCTAGAAAGCTTATGGTAAGAAATAAACGTGGAGAAAGTTATAAAACTTTCCTCTAATGAGAAGATGAAACCCCACACAGAAGAAATCTCGACCAGGTAGGGTAGAAAATCCAAGAATAAACTATGAATTCGTCCATCTAGCACCTTTCTTCATCAAATGAGCAAACCCTAAACATAAGGAGCAAGAAAGGTAGGGTTTTAGAGCTTTAGAGTAAATTCTATCATGGAACAGCAAGGTTCCGACCTGGAAGAAGGTCTAAGGAAGGATAAGAGCAATAAAAATGAAGAAGGAAGGAAGAAAACAATTTTCCTTGGTCGAATTCCCTAGAAGATGACCTTGGAAACCCTAGGTAGGGCTAGATGAAGCCCTAGGAGACCTTCTTCTCCAAAAGGGGTTGTCTTCTACCTTAGAGTAGTTGGTTCCACAGAAAAATAGAGTGAATTCGTTGCTCCAGGTTATAGGAAAGAGAAAGAAAGCATAGTTTCGTATTTGGGCAAGGAAGAGGCAAATATAGCCCATGGATAAGGATAGAAGCAAGCATGAGGTGTAAAAGTAGCTTCCCCATGTGTTTATGGCCTTAAACTATTGAGAATATACAAGCACACACACAAGCAGCTCCCCCACCGTCCCTATTAACCTGCTTAGATTTCCTTTGTCGAAATTTCCAGCCAATCACATAATTCATTAGTTGATAGCTACTAAAAATAGCTCATTTGTGAAGGGGTAAACCCTAAAATACCCTTGGAGAAAACACCTTCAAACCAAGGTTTAAATAGGCACCCCATGGCTCAAAAAGCTCAATAATGATGATAGAATATCTAAGGAACATAATTCAAGTGATAAATTGCAAAGAAAACCTCTCAATTGGGTAAATTGCAGAAAAGTCCAAAATGTATAGAAAATTGCATAACTTGCTCAAACACTGTCCAAATTGGACCAAATTTGAAACTTAAGCTTGTCTTATGATTTAAAAACATATCAAAAGGTTATATTAGGGTTATAAGATTCAATTATGGTAATTAAGCTCATTCAAAACATTAAGCAAGTTCAGGGGCCTTACACTTGTCCATAATATTGATCTCACTTTCCCCTTTGAAGCATGTTGGTGGCATCTTCACAAATTCAGAGAGGATGTACTCCTTGGGTTTCTCTGGAGTAGGAATTGGGTTAACCCTTCTTTCTAGGGTTTTAAAGAGAAATTACATAGATAATATACCTCTTTCTTAAGGGAAATACTCGAACCCTTGAACAGATGTCGGGGTAGCCTGACCCACTGTAGGATAACTCTTAGTTGTAGTGGTAACTTGAGACACTTGTCCATTCTTTGATATTTGACTATAGTAATAGTGTGAAAAGAAGGCCCGGTTCCAAGTTGTTCAGGAATAGTGGCGTTGAGTTTCTCGGCCCCTTGCTTTAGGATTAGTCAGTTCTATTTCTGGATAGGGGAAGGGATATAACTCAGCGGTAGAGTGTCACCTTGACGTGGTGGAAGTCATCAGTTCGAGCCTGATTATCCCTAAACCCAATGCGAGTTTTTCTATTTTGTTTGCCCCCCGCCGTGATCAAACGAAAGAGGCTCGTGGGATTGACGTGATAGGGTAGGGATGGCTATATTGTTGGGAGCGAACTCCAGGCTAATATGAAGCGCATAGATACAAGTTATGCCTTGGCTTGGAATGAAAGACAATTCCGAATCTTGTCTACAAACAAGGAAGCTATAAGTAATGCAACTATGAATCTCATGGAGAGTTCGATCATGGCTCAGGATGAACGCTGGCGGCTAACACATGCAAGTCGGACGGGAAGTGGTGTTTCCAGTGGCGGACGGGTGAGTAACGCATAAAAAGGGAAAGAGAGAATTAAGAATTTAGCTAAAGTTGGGTACGTTACACCAACATGAATTATAATCATTTTAAGAATAACAGGACTCAAGTTCATTAAGATTAGACCCAAATAGGTCATCAAGAAGATAAAATCCAATATACTACCTCATAGAGATTAAAAAGAGAGAAAAATAGATTGATTTCACATAGTGATCAATAAGGGGGTGAAACATACCTCAAAATGTGTGTCAACTTATCAAAGTCAAAACCTAGATCTAAGTTAGGGTACTTCTATCTACTTCTCCTTTTTCCATGATTCTTTTACCACGGTTTTCCTTTTTCAATTCTATTTTCTTCAAGCCTTTTTGGAGGCGACATGGTTTAGTATACAAGTTTTCCCCAACCTAACCCTAGTGTGATCTCCACCATGGTTTTTGGGTGTGAATCTTTAGGTCTCTAGACTAAAATTTAAACCTATATAATGATCCCAATAGCCTTTATGATTTTTTACGCAACAAATTAAGTTCTCAATTGCGCTCAATATCTCCCTTAGCATCGTGCTTTGAATCTTTTCAATTTCTAGTTACCTTCTTCTTCTATGGCCTCACACTCCATGAAAATCCAATTGGGTGGATGGTAAGCTTTCTGGAACCCCTCTCTCTATTTTCATGTTCTTGATCACTCTTGCAAATCCGCCTCCTGCTTTGTTGACTAGCCACTGATGTTTCTCATATTTTGTGGTGTTGTCAATGGATTCAGTTACATCCTTGGCCCTAATAATTTCTTTAGAGCACTAACACCTTCTATTGACTTGTCCCTTCTTCCTTTTCCTTTGATTTTTCATTTATCGATCTAGTCTCATATTCTCATGTGCTTCCATCTACTATTCACCATGGACAGTGTTCCCTGTCATCTCAGCTAGTCATGAAACTCGGGAAAATAACTTGTTGACTTCACAAAATCATTGTGAAGCCAACAGTTCTGGTTTCAAGGGTTTGAGGGGGGAGCTAGAGAGAATGTTTTCTTGGATTGATTTTGCATGGAATCCATAGCACAAGCACATGGAAGGGGACGGATCCCCTATGTGTTCTTACCTCGCTGCCCCTCATCTACTTTTTCTTTTTCTTCTTCCGCCAAGGGTAAGACTGACTTTTTGTGAAGTTTGACTTTACCGTATATAGGTTTCTTTCGGTGGTGATTTTGACATTTTAACCATATAAAAATGGTAAGGTTCTACATCGCATTCGGGGACATTTATGCCATTTTGTAATTTTGATTTTTTTCAAATAAATTAGAAAATAGTTAAGTCTTAGAAACTCATAACTAATTTTATGGGTATCAAATAATTCCAAATAAATACTTTTTGGCATTCAAAAATTATCCATTACCCAAATTAGTATGTCTCTTAACCTATATAAAATTATTATAAGAGTTATTAATCTAGAGGTCAAGACATGCATATTAATTAATGGTTTTTATATATAATTCAAAACTATGTGGAGAGAGAATGGTGCAAAGGAAAAATCATGCCTCCAAGAGTTATTGTGCAAGGAAACAAGAGCCCCACTCGGTTTACAAGATAGGTCAGGCATCGTCCAAACAAGATTAGATGGTTGGCACTGATTCTCTTCCAGTGAGAAAATGAAATATAGAGCAATATTAAAATCTGACATTTGATAGTTGAGTCTTTAGGGTTTTTGTTTAATTATTTGTATCTTTCTTTTCTAGTCAATTTTAGGGCAAATTTTATTATCCAACCAAGCCAAAATTTGGTAGGTTGCCTATTTAAGGGGTAAGGAAACCAACTTTGTAGTTAAATTTTGAGTTTTGGCAACTTTCTATGTGAAAAATACATAACTTGAGATGAAAGAAATATTTTATTATATTTACTTATTTCTTTATCCAGTTTACCCTCAAACTTTAATTATAACTCTATTTTCTTACCAACAAGTTATGAGAAAATTCTATAATTCTAATAACATTATATTTTCAGCAACTTAATAGCATTACATTAAGTTACACAAACAAGATATATTTCTTAATCAATTCTTTAAATATACTTATGTCCTTATCAACTTATACATTACCACATGAATCAACGCTTCCTATATTAACCACTTAAATATTTCTCCCTTGTGTATGTTAAGCACATTATAGACAATGTTAATCTTCTATTCATATTTATTTACAACTAATTATTTAATCATCATATTTAAGTCATTAGGTGGGTATTAATGAACAAGGTAACATGCATTGGATATTTTGATGAATTTTCTTACATATCAAACATCTTTTAGGTTAGAAAACTAAAAATTAGGATTTAGGCTCGATATATCCATTTCTTTATCATATATATATATATATATATATATATATATATATATATATATATATATATATATATATATATATATATATATATATGTATGTATATATATATATATGTGTGTGTGTGTGTATGTGTGTGTGTATGTATAATACATATATATGTATATACATATATAGAGAGAGAGAGAAGTTGGAATATACTTGGGTGTACTGGAGACGCTATACACCACAATAGTTTTCCATCATGAAGCAATTATTTGAAAATCTAAACCTTTAATCTTATCAAATATCTTAAGAACATACTACAAAATAAATCTGAGCTCATTCTGACACTTATAGGTCATGCATCTAAAGGTGGCAAAAATCATGCATTTCAAATTAGTTTTGTGTGTTGATTTTGTTGTCCTTGGACGAGTGACTTACCCTCATCCATATGGGCTCAAATTTTTTATAGGGTCTATTAGTATTGTAACAATGAAGATCAATTGATTAGATTTCGCAAAGATATGGTCTAGATAGGAAAACACTATTGAGGTGTATGGTGTAATTTGTACACAAGTGTATTCTAGTTTCTCTCTCTCTCTCTCTCTCTCTCTCTCTCTCTCTCTATATATATATATATATATATATATATATATATATCTGTGTCCAAGGTATGATTATAGTATCATGTATCCTTAGCTTGAGTTTATTAAGTTTCTAATTAAATATGAATAAGTGTTCCTTAGGGTACAAGTGAGTGTGTTAGGGTTTAACTGTATCCTTGTTTGGTCTAAAATAAAGGTCTAAGCATACAAGCATCATATCTGAGGGATTACAGTTTCTAGAGTCAAGATGCTAGGTTTCGGTATGTTACATTCTTTTTCAAGATCAAAGAGACCATAAATAATCATTGGCAAAGGTAGTTGAACCTCGATACTAGATTTATTCACAAGGGTAATGGTGTCATCCTTGTCATCAGATTATGGATTTATCAATATGTCATAATAGAGTTAGAATTATGTCACTTTTCTCATCTATTACTTCATTCTCATTGTTGTTGGATTGAATAAACACATATGTTGCACTTAACTCCTTGTGATAAAAACTTAAGTAGGATTATCACAATTCTGCTTTGTGGAGTAGAAGACATCTTTGGTGTAGGTAGAAAATCTTGTTTCAATACCAGTTACTCCAAAAGAGAATCCATCAACACAAGTGGAATTATGTTGTGAGCAATCTTGGAAACTATCAAAAGTAGCATTCAACATGAATTTTGAATATGTAGGAAAATAGTAGAAAAAGGGTCCCCCTGTGGGGAAGGTATTTGGAGCACATCCTCTAGAACTAGTGTTGAGGCTAGAAGTTCCTATGGAAGTTTTATTTTATTAAGGTAAAATAAAATTGTCATCAACAAGAAGAATGCTTTTTCTATTGACTGTGGATTTCATATTCTTTTATGATTGTACAAAAAAAATTGCATACTTTTGGTAAATAAATCAACTACCATAGTAGCAATGCTGACCATATATGATAGTGGGTTAAAAGGGTCAGTGATTGATGTCTTAGAAAGTTCAATGGTTATACCTAGACTTGAGGGTGAAGCTATTGCATCTTGCATGGGTCAATGGTGATGAAGATATTCCCAGGTCTTGCTTGGTTGATGCCTGAATCACCTTTTAATTTGTGCTTTTGAAGAGGGAATGAAATCTAGTTCTCATCCTAAGTATGAACTTATTTCTTAAAATAAATATCAACAAAAAAATTGTAGTTCTTTACATAAATAATTCCTACTTTCTACCTCAAATTACAAATGTGTAGCATAGACTCAAAGTCAGATTATCGTATCTTGATGGAGCATTTTTACATAAATTTTCATGGTAGCAGTTCTTTGTCCTACATCACTTGGTTCATTCCAACATGGAGTGCAATAAACATAATTTTAGGGGACTAGCTGGAGAAAATTCTATCTCAAGTTTCAAGAAACTTGCATCATCTCTTGATGGTATTGTGTTGTTTTATGAAGTTGAAGATATACTAAATTTCAAAGATGAACTTTCAAATTAATGCATAGGAACATAATGGATATAGGTTAAATAGTAGCAAATCATATGATGTGTGTTGCAAATTTATCCAGGTATTTTAGGAGTGGTGGTGCAAAGTTGGATGGAGTGATATACCAAAATGTTATAAGTTTTATTTTAAGGAAACGTTGTTTGTATGAATGGCGATGTTAAATATGATGTCACATAATTGGAATAGGATGGATGAAATTGAGGAGTGTAAATATAATACTTGATGACCTGAAGATCCCTCTCAAATCAAAAAATAAGATTAATATAACAACTATATGGCCAACCATGTAGTAAGGAGTGGTTGTTGGACATTAAAGCAACAAAAAGTTTCAACAAGATCAATGTGGAAAAAATTGTACATATTGATATTCAATGAAGAAAGGCGAGGATATATTCTTGATAAGTTACAATGAAGAAAGACGAGGATATATTCTTGATAAGTTACAATGAAGAAAGACAAGAATATATTGTTTGACATAATTATGTATGAAGCATCGATACTCCAAAGTAGGTGTTGTACATGTATCAAATATGTAATGGATATGAATACTTTCTAGATATTCCAAGATACATATTGGATACTTCTCAAGCTATATCCAATCACTATCCAACTAATAAAAAATGAAAAAATATTTAGCACCCAAGACAACAACTTCACTCTCAGCCCTCTCTACTGAGTAGCTTGCAGCAAGGTCATTATAGTTTCTCCCCTGGAGTCTATGAGTTTCAACCACCAGAACCCTTGTTGAATGTCATCCTCATCCTTCTCTTTATTGTGTGTACCTCCTATGTTTTCTAGTATTTCTATTTTCAAACAAATATCCTTGCCTAACCATCAATTTTTACTAGTTCCTAATTGCAAACTAGTTCATTCACCATTACATAGCACTTTTGGATGTTTTCCCTTGTTGAGGTATATGTATTATGCACATCGATGTCCTACACGTTCTCAGAAAAGCTTCAATTTGGTATACATACCTCTTATTATGGTGACTACATCCATTGTGGTTTATTTTGGATTTGTATTGTTATAAGATAATATTTCCTCTCCTTTAAAGGTAAGCATTATGACATTTGTCTCCCTAGCCTTATCTTTTTACCATCTTTTTTTCAAATTCTATCAATTTATCTTACTCTCGTGTTGTTTGCATATAGTTGTATATAGATTTTGAATACTTCTAGAGAAGTGCTCTTTACAAAATTTCCACTTTCAGTGCTAAATGTACAATAGATTATGGTTCCTAAATATAATTTCAAACTATATATGAAATTTTTGATTAATTTGAGTGCTAATAAATTGTTGCAGTATACCTATAAACTTAATTTGACTTTCAATAAACCCATGTTCAGTTTTTTCATGTTTAATGTGAATGAAATAGGATTGTTTGAGTATATATTTTTGTGGAGAAATATATTAGTTTTAAATGCAAGTTTATTGCAAAGCTAAAAAAATTGTATCTGTGAGGTTCTTGTAACCTATATTTTTCATAAATTGTCACATTATGTACATGCATGTGTACCCATGTTAATACTTGTATCCATATCCTTTCTTCATAGATAACTATTTATGGAATAAATTGGGGTTGGGGAGTATCAGGGAAAGATATGTGAGGGTCTTCTCATAGGGTATGAACATGTGCAAAACCGACCCACAAATGCACCAATTTGAAGTAGTGCTATTGGATTTAGCATAGCTAATAGGGTTATTATTCAAGACACAATTTGCATGTATGCACTAATGAGTGTAGACGTTGTTGCACCACTAGTCGTGGTACTACTTATTAGGAGTTTATTTCCATTTATGTTGTTTTATTTTATTACATAATTTTCCTTGACTTGGTCTCTTGTAAAGTTGTGGGGTTTTTAAATGCCACGTTGGTTACTGCCAGATTTGCATTGGTCTTCTTGCCTATATAAATGATGTATAATGTTCATATCTAGACAACTTAATGATTATAAATAAAGACATTTACTAAATTTTCTTATTTCTATTCTAGACATTAGGTTATGTATTAGTTGGTATCAGAGTCTAAACCTATCTCACTTGGTATCAGAGCACATAAATTGGGTATTAGAGCCTAACTCTACCATATTGGGTTAGGTCTTAGATATAGTTCCAAACTTTAAAGACAAAGTCAGGTTTATCTTTCTTCATCAAGTCATGATCTCATGCTCTAGCAAGCAGTTGTTTGCAACCTATTCCACGTTGTCAACATAGGATCTTCTTCCCATAGGCATTAGCAAGTGTAAATCAATGGTAGCCTCTTGCATGTTAACAATAGATGACTCTTCTACCAGCAGTAGTCTTGTCGCCCTATAACACATCAGTTATGCACAAACGGAGGGTATGTGCACAAGGAGGCCACGTAAAAGCAACCCAACTTCCAACCGCCACACCAACCCCCTTATGTCAAACCCAATACTCTCTCCATATGACATCTCCTGTGTGTCATGCTTACCTCACACTATGGCTCCCTTTGTCCCTTTTTTCTTCTTCTGATGCCTCGTCTCCACTTCTTCCCTTTCTTCAACCCCTCCTTCATTTCCCCTCCCTCTTCTCATGCTCTATTACTCTACACTTACTCCTATCCAATCTCCTTATTTCCCTTCCCCAACCTTTCCCCATCTTCTCTGACCTTTCCCCTGCCCCTGGCTATCCTCCAGTCTAAGCAGAACCCTCTTGCTCTACTACTCCACTCCTCTCATTCATTTAGGGTAGAAACTTACTACTCACCAACATACCAAGGACCCAAAGCTAGTACGGTTTGTCCCTCTAGGTTCACCACCACTTGAGTTTAACTTACTTTAGTAGACATCAAGCACCACCACACCATTGGATTAACCATAGTATACAACCTCGGACACCCCATACTAATAGTAGGATCAACCACAGTCGTGGTTCCTCCTCAAGGTTGGCTCGTCACTACTGGGAATTGACAATGTCCCTCTACATTTTGGGTGAGTTTTTTTTCCTTTTATTATAGTATATTTGACTATCTGGTGTAGCTCTAGTGAGTCAGAAATGGGTTTTAGGTTGTGAGAATATACACCCCACCGCATATTTTCCTATGTCCTATTACGTGCAAGTTTTTTTTGTTCTACATGCATACTTATTATTCATTTTAATCTGGTAGCTTTGTGGAATTTTACTGATAAATCTATACAATGTAATTTTACATCAAACTTGTAGCATTTTTAGTAAATTATATTATGTTGCTCGCCATGGGGACAAGTCTCGTTTTAGAATCCACCAATGGGGTCCCCAACTGCCTTTTCCATATTCTTCTCAAGATCATGCTCCACAATTATCCCATCTGCCCTCCCAACCCCAACCTCTGTATACCCTTCATACTCTAGGTCATGTGTTAGACTTCTTAATAATTAATATGCTTACCATTTTCCAAGAAAATATGTTTCAATCCAGTAAGTCTTATGCTCCTTACTTGGCATGCCCCCAGCTTTGAGGGCCACCCTATTTTGTTATAGTTCAAGCACTCACTTTTGGTTACAACCAAATCAGTATCCATGACCACTATTCCAATCAAGATCCTTATTGCCCTCACATCTACAATCGAAACCCATGTTATTTCAAACTTCCCCCTTGACATCCACTAGTAACTAGCCTACTCACTATGCTCATTCACTTATGGCTCCTCCTACTCACTATGAACCCCACCATCATCGAGCATATCATACTCGAAAACTTCCTCCTATCGCAGCTTATGCACCTTAATACCAGTAGACAAGACAATTTCCCACTCCTCTTCTTGGAGGCCACCTCATGGACCCCAACCACATTTTCACCCTCCTCATTTTGAGGATCACTGGGGCCAGTGTTGTGGCCCCTCTATTCCTTACAATCATCATGGCCATTACTACCCTGACTAGTATTCACCATTACATGATGACATCATTCCTAAAGTTAAGGTGGATGCTATGACATTAGACAGCAAACTTGATTCCCAAGCCAATTTGGATTCTATTGCTAGTATGGAAGATTCTTTGATTGGTATTCCATGATAGGTGCTCAACAAATTTGCTCTGCAAAAATGAATTCTATGGGTTCATGTAGGTTTTACTAGCAAGGTGTATAGCACATCAAAGAGAGCCAAGTTTGCATTCCATCCTCTTATCGGATGAGACAAAGACCAAGTTGTGTGAGTGCTATGTCCTTGCACAATATTAATGCCAACTCCTATCCAGTTGGATGAACCTTGATCAGAATCCATGTTAGTTCATCAATACATGGAGATACATGGATTCATTTAAAGAGGTGAAACATTTATGCATTTACAATGACTCAAAATTGGAAATTAGTTGCTTGTTCATGAATCACCTCCAACCCAATATCTGATGTAAACCTGAATTGCACCAGTACAATTTCTTATATGACACATTGCATTGTGCCTAGAAGATAGAGATATATATGTTGGAAACATCCCTATCTCATCCTTTTCTCATTTTGGGAAATGAAGTTGTTCTACTAGTAGTATCCCTTCCCCATCCTATTCTACCTATGCTCTACCATAGCTTCCTTACTAGAGTTCTTCAGTTCCTTCAATTTCCCATCCATATGTCCCTTCCTCTAGTAAGGGTAGGAGGTGATGAGTACCTCCTCTCATCCTTTTAATCATGAACGGTATCACTTCCATAACACGTCTCATCTTGTCACTCAGTGCCCACAACATCCTCTACTTGTGGCATGTAATTCATGAGACCACCCCATAGGATAACATAGATTACTAGGATGTGTTACCTAACTCAGAGACCTATTATGATGAACCTTATTATGAGTACCAAGACTCTTACTAATGGGTCTTTCTTGTATAGTATGGTCCCTCTGATGGCGATGAATGGAAGTGAACCGTCTCTTTCTATATTGTATTTAAACATGAGGGAAAGTGATACAAATTCTAATTGAAAATGGCAAGTCACAAAGCATCATTACTCCCCGAGGACTTAAATGACTAAATCTTAGTCTAGAACCCCATCCTCGGCCTCACAAACTTTAGTGGGTGAATCATACGAGTTACCAGTCATCGGGTGCTTCCTAAGGCTTCCTACTTTGGGTACATTTTCCTATCAATTTGGTGAGGTTTTACATTGGACACATCATTTCAGGACATCCTTGGATTTTGATATGGATGTTTGGAATGTGGGTCACTCCAACATTAATGTTAGAAAATACAAGTTATTCATGTAGTCTTTTCTTATTTCTTTTCTTTGTTGGGTCTATTATGTAATTGTTCTCTTCCTATATAATAAAGGCTAACCTCCTACAGTAGGGTAGAGCTTGGTCTCAATACTTTCACATGGTCTCAAAGCAAGTCTTGGGGATGTAACCCTAGCATTCAGCCTCACCTTCCTCTCTCTTTCTCGATTTCCTCTCTGCTCTGCCGCTTTCAATGTTGTCATCAGCTTCAATTCTCATTGGACATTGTC
The DNA here is from genome assembly GCA_963693085.1 of Alisma plantago-aquatica. NCBI lineage: Eukaryota > Viridiplantae > Streptophyta > Magnoliopsida > Alismatales > Alismataceae > Alisma > Alisma plantago-aquatica. Next base: position 107,063,472 of record OY856411.1, read on the forward strand.
GGCGAGTCTCCTTCCGTGTCCACCAAATTACAATGGATACTTAAAGGAGAGGAGGAGAACTACTTGTTCTATCTCGTGGAGAGGAGGAACAACTCCCTTTTCATTTTCTTTCCTCTTCATGTATTCCCCATATATGAATGAGTGCCTAAGGTTTTAGGGGTTTTTAATGTGTCGGTTTCGCATCACCTATTGACATAGGTGTTGATGTTAATTCATGTCACCTCTGGATCATCTTCTTGGGGCTTTCTACATCATCTATGGAGCTAATTCCTATCAATTTCACATGTTTTGACACTGACACGGTGTGTCCCTGAGTGAGATGATGTGTCGATGGAAACCTAAGCTCACCCCTCTGATGGAGACACGATAGGTCTCTTGTTCACACGACATGTCAAAGAAATTTTGCTAACTCATCTTACACGGTGTGTTGGTTTTCCAACATGGCGTGTCAACAAAAGTCTATTTCACGCTTGTGATATCTTACACAGCGTGTTGATTTTTTGGCACGGCATGTCGCCAAAAGTTTATTTCACACTTATGACATCTTACATGATGTGTTGAATTTTTGACACAGTGTGTCGGCAAAAGTCTATTTCATGCCTATGATATCTTACACAGCATGTCATACCTCCACAGGTAATCAAGGGACATCACTTATTGATTCCCACCCATTTTCTACATGGGTGGCGGATTCAGGGGCCTCCCAGCATATGACGGGAATATGATCCATGTTCTTTTCCTCAGATTCAAATATCCCACATTCTTCTATGACTCTAGCTGATGAATAACTCAGACAAGTACATGATTGTGAATCTATACAGTAAACATATTCCTTGACTCTATAGTTTGTACATTATGTACCAAACTATCTTTTTAATCTAATGTATGTAGTTACATTGGTTGATTCCTTAAAATGCTTGGTGATAGTTGGGTCTTCCTTGATCATGTTATAGGATCCTAGGATCTGGGAGATGATTGGTGGGGGATCTAAGAATGGTGATCTCTAATTCTTCAAAGGTGATTGCCCAAGTCACTAGATCTCTTCCACTGCATCTACCATCCTTAGTTAATTTTCATTATAATGGTATCTTCGCTCTGGGCATCCCTCCTTGCAGAGTCTTCAGAAGCTTGTTCCCATATTATCTTTGTAAAGTCTATTGAATGTCAATTTTGTCAACTAGGCAAGCATCATTGTGTTTCTTTTTTTGATCCTACTATAAAATGTTCAGTGTCCTTTTCATCTTATTCATAGTAATGTCTGGGGTCCTATTAAAGAACTGGTTTACAATGGCTTTTGTTATTTTCTTTCTTTTATTGATGTTCCTCTCTGATTACTTGGGTTACTTAAGTCTCAAGATGAAGTTTTTTTGATCATCCAAATGTTTCATCAATTAATAAAAGTTCAATTTGATACTCACATAAAAGTTCATTGTTCTTATAATGCCTTAGAGTATGTTCAGATGGATGTATCTAGTTTCTATGATTCGGTTGGCATGATTTATTAGACAACTTGTCCTCATACACCTCAATAAAATGGTTATGTTGGGCGCAAAAATCGACATTTACTAGATGTAGCTTGTATGCGATTTTTTTTAGATTTCTATGCCAAAGAAGTTCTAGTCTAATGCTCTTCTCAATGCTTGTTTCTTGATTAATCTCCATCCATATTCTATCTTGCATGGGGACACCCCCTTTTCTATTTTACAACTAGATGGGCAAGCTTTTCTTGTTTCCCTTTGTTTCTTTGGTTGCACTACATTTGTTCATGTGTTTGATCCTTGCATAGAGAAGTTGTCTCCTAGCAAGTCTGTATAGTTTTTTTGGGATATTCTCACACATAAAAGGGGACGAATGTTATTGTCCTTGTCTTCATTGTATGTTTGTGTCGACTGACATTAATTTCCATGAGTCCATTGTATTCTTTGGTGACTTTGTCCAGCGTGAGGGGGAGCACTACCATAAGAGTGAACTTACCTTGTGGAATTATAGAGTGAGAGATCAAGAGACACCACTCATTTTGCTCAGTGATGAGAGTGTTCTAGACAGTATTCCTATTATATCACCACCACCACCACCTACACCTCCACATATTCAACCTTTTCCACTAGTTTACACTAGGAAAGCAAGGCATCACCCAGAAGATTTACCAACATCAGTCCATCATATTAAATTATCATCGTCAAAAACTCATGAGGGACATATTCATGCTGAGAGTTCTGTTGATGCTTCTATTTTTTACTAACACCTTTCAGTTGCAGCTCGTAAAGGTGTTTGGCACGATATGACATTCAATCTAAAGTATGTTGCTTATCCCATCTGTCACTGGAAGCGTACATATTTGCTCTTCAATTAGATTCTACAGTTGTACCTCATTCACATGCAGAAGTAGTCCAACATGACGATTGGTTACAAGACATACATAGTGAGATGGAAGCTCTTTACAAGAACTCCACCTAAGACTTGGTGGATCTTCCTCCTGGTAAGCTTGTTGTTGGTTGTCATTGGGTGTATACTATTATACAGAAACCAAATGAATCTGCTCGATTGGTGGTCAAATGGTACACTCGAACATGTTAAGTGGACTTCTTAGAGACTTTTTCTCCTGTTGCTCATCTCGATTCTACACAAATCCTTATTTCTATTGCTACTCATTATGATTGGCCTCTTCTCCATATGAATGTCAAAAATGCATTTCTTCATGGTGATATTCTTGAATAGTTGTACATGGAGCAACCTCCTGGGTATGTTGCACAAGGGGAGTGTTAGAAAGTGTACAAACTGAATAAATTCTTGTATGGACTGAAGCAATCACCATGGGCATAGTTTCATAAAAATTATTGTTCCACTTATATAGTTTGGATTTAATTGGTCTTCTAGTGGTCACTCTTTATTTGTGTGCAAATCCTCTTGTGGCACTATTATTCTGGATGTATATGTGGACAATATTTTCATCGCATGTGATGATCTTACTGACATTTCACAACTCGAGGAGTGGCTACAAATACAATTTCATATGAAATATTTGGGCAACCATCATTATTTCCTCATAACAGAGGTTCTAAGCTCTAAGAAAGGCACAAATCTTTCTTAGAAAAAGTATGTTCTAGAACTTCTTACAGAGACATGCATGACACATTGCAGACCAGTCTCCACACCTATGCATTGTCATACCAAGGTGGTTATTTTTTATGACAATGGTTTTTTAGATCCAGCCAAGTACAAAAGGATTGTGGGTAAGCTGATCTATTTGATAGTTACTCATCCTGATATCTCCTATGCAATTCAGCCAGTTCATGAGTGCACCCAAGATGTCGCACTGGATGGTGGCCACCCAGATCCTACATTATATTAAAGGACTCACTTATTTCACAAGGAAGGATCTCTCATCCACTTCCTTGAAGCTTACTAAATATACTAACGTTGATTGGACAGGTGATGCTGGAGATAGATGATCTACCTCAGGATATTTTTTGTTCCTTGGATCACATTTAGTGACACAGAGGAGCAAGAAACAAAATGTGATAGCACAGTCTAGCACAGAGGCCGAATATTGAGTAATGGCACATGCTTATTGTGATCTAAAATGGGTTATGTCCATATTGTATGAAATGGGAGTGATTAATGATACTCCAATCACTTTTGTATGTGATAATCAGGCATCCATTCACATTGCTAGCAATCCTTTATTCCATGAGTGGACCAAGCACATTGAGTTGGACTGCCATTTTGTTTGTGATGTAGTGCTCTCCAAGAAGATTCAAACTCCTCATGTTCACACTAGACAACAAGTACATATATCTTCACCAATCCCCTTATACCTTCTGCTTTTAGCGACATGAGTTCCAAGTTGGAAATGCACAACGCATACGCTCTAGCTTGAGGGGGATGTTAGAAAATAGAAGCTATTCATGTATTTTTTTCTTATTTCCTTTCTTTATTGGTTCTATTATGTAATTTTTCTCTACATATATAATAAAGGCTAACTTGTTATGGTATGGTATCACTTTGGCTCAATACTTTCACATTTTTATCTTCAACACAAAGGTAAGATCACCCTGCTTTCCCCTATGTGTTCTAAGCCCACATGGCCACGTCGGAGAAAGAAAAGACCTCTGCACCTCCTTAGACACCATGTCCTTCTCTACATCTCATCACCAGTAGGGAAGTGGAGGATGAATCTGGGAGCATTTTAGTTTTATACATTAAAGAGGTAATAACTTGTTTTGATCTTTTCCTTTTCCACTGGTGCTCATACAACTTTTGGATGAGTTCATAGATACACGTCTAAGGGATTTCTCGATGAGCTCCTGCCATCACGTGACAATCAACATGAGATCATATTGATTTTGGGTTCTTCCCTCCTCATCCTCACATTATCGCATGAACCTGCCAAAACATGGTGAATTGAAACATTAAGTTCATGACGTTCTTATCAAAGGATTCATCGTGGGAGAAAGAGTCCTTAAGCAGTTCAAGCTCTCTTTGAGAAAGGGTAGAAGTTGGGGAATGTGCATAGATTGTTGCCCTATCAACAAATTTGTTGTCAAGTACCTTTTCCAGTTCATGGACTTGACATGTTGGATTTATTGGCCGGGTCCCAATGGTTCCCCGCGATTGGCTTACATAGAGGATACCATCAAATGCTCATCAATAAGATGCATAAATGGAAGATAGATTTTAATACTATCGATTATATGAATTGAGCGGTCATTCCTTTCGGTCTATCCAATGAAGTGAGTACTTTCTTCAGGTTAATGAACCATGCCTTCTGACCATTCATTGGAAATTTTAGATGGTTTACTTTGATTACATGTTTCTCTTTAGCAAGATCAAGGAAGAACATGTACACATCTTTGCATTATCTTAGAAACACTTTGTTCACAGACATTGTACATAGACCTAGATAAGTGTTCCCTCCTTCGAAACAAGTCGTCTTCCTTGGATTTATTATATTAGTTGATGGCAGTATTACTGACCCACAAAAATTCAATCCATCACATAATGACTAGATCCTAAGACAGTTTCTGAGCTTCCTAGTTTCCATTGTCTCATCACCTTTTATTGATGTTTTATATGAGTTTAAACACGGTTATGACCCCGCTCACCAAATTCTCAAATAATGATATTTTTGACAAGTCTACTACATGTGTTATTGCATTAAAAAATGATGAAGTCTCCATTCTTTAGCTTCAGAATTTTTATATCCCTTTTTAGGTTTTGGGTGATACTTCTGATGTTGGTATCACTAGTGTGTTGGGTCATAATGGGCCAACTGATTGCCTCCTTCAGCGAGAAACTCAATGACACTAAGTGCAAATATTCCACAAAACACAAGGATTTTTAGGCAACTGTATAGTCTTTGGTGGTGCTATCTATTGCACCGAAAAACCACCCAGAAGATCTTGAGTGGTTGTCACACCAAGTGGTGTGTGTTTCTTCAAGGATACAACCTTGTTCTAAAACTTGTTCAAGTTTTGATAAAAAGGCATATGATGCTTTGAGCCATTTAATGATCACTCTTCACTCTATTAGTGCTTTAGTTATTGAATCTGACTGCCTAAATGATAATTACCCATTGTGTTCCAACTTTGGCATATCTGTTCTAGATTCTCACAAATCCTTATTCCCCTTCTTCTACTTTTGTGCTCTGAAATGGGTTTTTTTCCTATGCATCTTTGTATTCCCAACACCTCTCATCATGCTTTCCTCGTGTGCGAATTACATGATGGTGGCCTTGCATGTCATTTTCGTAAGGATAAAGAGCATTGATCTAGTCTCATATAGTTTTTCATGGCCTTCCCTATGTCATAGATGGGGCATGCATTGTATCTAAGTGGTGTACTTGTTAGTTGGTATAAGCTAAGAAATAAAATATAGGTACTTACAATTCTCTTCCAAATCCACATGAATCTTGGAAAAGCTAAGTACATATTTCATTATTGGCTTTCCTCATCAGGAGGACATGATTTTGTGCTTATTTGTGGTCGAATTTTCTAATATGGCCCACTTCATCCCATATAGTAAAATGGCATATGCCTCTCGTATGTCTCATCTTTCGTTAGTGAGGTCATCAAACTACATGGAATTCCTTCTACCATAGCGTCTGGACGCAATGTCAAATATGTTGGCAATTTTTGGAAGACACTATGGAATATTTTTGGTATCTAGTACAAATTTTCTTCTTCCTTTCATCCTCAAACACATGGTCAAATTGAGGTATTCAGTAGGATTTTGGGTAATATTTTGCTATCCATAGTGGGTGAGTACTTATACAATTTGGAATTACTCTTATTGGTAATGGAATTTTCTTACAATAGCTCTATAAATAGGTCCATGGAGAGAGTGTTTTTCAAGTTAAGCATGGTTAGTAACCACATTGACCTATTGATCTTGTCCCTCTACCCTCTTCTCTTGTACCTCCATCCTAAGTAGATCACAAATGTATTCCTATTTCTTTTTTCCCTTATCAACCTCCAAGACACCTTCATTCTCCATCCCCTCCTCCACCACCTACAACAACATATTTCCTCACCTCTCACCTTCTTCCTCTTGATAGTACATGTTGTTTAGCATTACTTTCACCAAAAATAGAAAATTGTTGTCCCTAAATTTTTATTTCTTTTAATGCTAATAATTCCCAATATTTTACTGCAACAATTTTAGAATCAAGTATTTTAATATTTGTTGTGATTTTATCTATAGTTTGACTTGTGGGCATAATGTTATATGTTGACTACTTGTTGAATTTCGTGGTGATTGCCCTTGGGGATGATCTATTTAGATCATTTTGTGTGTATATCTATATATCATATTATATGTCACTATATATTCTACAAATATACATACATATATATACATTGTTTCCAGTGTCATAGATGTGTCCTATAGTTTTGGAATTTTTCTTCTCTCGTGTTTGTGGCCATATCTCTATTCGTGTATGTGTCCTTGTATGTGCATCCTAGGTGCTCACTATTCAGGACACCACATGATGTTTCCTAGTTCGTTGGCTTAACCATCCTCCTATTTCGACTACATAGATCAATGAGAACGACTTTTGTTGCATCAATGACGAGGTTCTAGAGCACTACTCAGTGCTAACTCGATGGAGTCAAGTCTTTAGCAGTAGAGAGGAGTCGGTGTAATATATGTCTACCTCTATGTACATTTGAATGTAGACATCGCCACGCCACTAGGCATAGTAATACCTATTAAGATTTATATCTTTTTACGTTGTTTTATTCTATCATGTTATTATATTTATCTTGGGTCTTGTAAAACCATCGGGTTTTAGTCCCACATTGGATACCACCCAACTTGCTTCAGTTTGTGTGTCTATGTAAAGGTTATATTATGTTCCTGTTTAGACAACTTAATGGTTACGAATATAGGAAAATATTAATTTCATATAGATATTTCCTTACATTTTAATGGTAATCTAAAACCATATTAAAGCTAAATGTGAAAGAAGGATATGTGTAGTTTATCCCAACATGGTTGGGTGTGAGGCTTATATGATGATGGTGGTGATGGATATGACAAGTAAAGGGCATGATAAAGTGATGCTAAATGTGAAAGAAGGATTCGTGTAGTCTACTCCAAACATGGTTGGGTGTGAGGCTTATATGATGACGATGGTGATGGATATGATGAGTAAAGGGCATTATAAAGTGATTAACTTCTTATATGTATTTGTAGTCAATGATTTTAAAAAAAATGTGATATCTGAACTTGTTACTTAATACGCATGTTATAACGATATCAAAAACTAGTGTTTGTACAATCACATACCATATGACATAAAAAGTGAGGAACATGCTACTTCTCAGAGTCTTCGAATGTGAATAAAATTTCTTTTTGTTTGAATTTTCAGTGGCTTGGTTCTAAATCTGAACCATAATGGAGTTTGTGATAATGGGATTGTTCCTGTTGCAGACAATTCATCTTTGGAAGTCATTTCCAAACAACCCAAATTGGCAGGCATGTACTAATAGGCATTGAATTATAATCATGGGTTGCTCTAGTGTTGGTTTGCAGCAATATTAAGAATTCACATGACCAAATCATGTTTGTATTCTAAATCTCTTATGTCAGGATCAAGTGTTGATGATGTTGATGGAAAATCAAAGGGTGGAATAGTCCAGCAAAAAGGGCGCTTTAAAGTGACATCAGACAATTTAGAAACTGAGAAGGTGAGCATTCTTATTGGAAAACTTTTTTTGCCATTTGACTTATATGATTAATTTATATTTAATTATTCTACTTCACATTAGGCTTCACCACCAATCATCATGCCCAAGAGTTACAGCATGCAGGTTATGTCTTACAATTAGATTTCGCTCTTTTGTTAAATAGTTAAGATCCCAATATATTGGTAACGTGTATTACACTGTAAGATGTTGCAACTTTTTAGTGTGCTTTGTGCTTCACTTATCTATGATATGTGATACCTTATGAGATTATAAGAAGTTTAAGATTTAATGTGGTATATGATGGTCTTGGTGGATTGTACAACATAATTATATAGTGATTATGCTCCCCTTTGTCACATACTTTCAGAGCATAAGCTAGAAGATTGGTAAGTGTTTTTATTTTTCTATGAAGATGTTTACCCTCCTCTGCTGGGATCGCGACTAAATCTCCTTTAGGGTGAGTATTCCAGTGGCTTTCCACCTAGGATTAGGCTCTACATAGGATAATTTATGCATACTACTATTTAAACCCAACTAAAGAAATTTTATCAGATATCGATTATCAAAAAATTAAATCAGCTAATAAAATAATAATAGAAATATCATCAGGATTGTACTTTCATGCACCTATTTTGACCTTGTACAATATAGTACAATTATTTCTTCCTTATTTTAACTTAACAATAGTGTCAACTTTGATTATGTCATTTGCCTCCCAACTCTTTGTTGGCATATGAATGACAAGTTCGGACTACATTATGTGAACTTCCAAGTTGAGGGGAGTGGTGATGTAATAAGAACTGCATAGGATTAATTGGGCCATGCATGTTCTTATTTTCTTAAGTTTCTCTTTTCTTATATTATATACCAGTGGCACATCATATGCTTGTGTCCTCTCTAATTTCCATACATAAAGTTCTCCATATGCAAGCAAACAAGGCCACTAGTTCTAGGATAAGTGGATCAACTTGTGGTTGCACGGCTTCAGTTGTTGACATCAGCATGACATTGTACTTAATTTCTTAGAAAAACTAATATATATGTAGGCAAAAGCATATAACTAGGAGGTAAATTATTTAGGGATAAAGCAAATGTACAAGGATATTGTATTAGGCACTGCCTTTATTATTCATTTAGGGAAAGAGAAGTAATAGAATTGAGAAAATCATTGTTGCAGTAGAAAAAGGAAAGGTTAAGCTAGAATGAAAGTAAAAGAAGAAGAGGGTCACTAGACTATAGGCAAAGGAAGAGGTATATAGTAGGAACACAACAATGTGCACCAACAATAGTGAAAGAGCATGGCTTGTTGTGATATTTAGAGAAGGGATAAGAAAGAGAAATAGAGGAAGAGGGGGAACCACACCAGTACATACTAGCAACGAATTCAGCACATGACTATGGTTGTTGTTACTAGAGTTAGCGGCAGAAACAGTAGGGGTTGTTGGAGTTGGTGGCAACAATTGGAGTTGTTGATAAAGTTAGCATTTCATCAGTAATAGGCCCCCACTAGGGCATTGGGGTTGTGGAATTGTTGCTACTGTATGTCGGAGGTCTGGGTGTGTGGGGTCTATTTTTCCCTATGAAAGCGGACGACGCATGAGTCAAACTAGGAAAATACTCACATTTTCAGTCCATCGGTTAGTTGGATGTAAATTGGGCAGCTCCACCAATTCAACTGGTCAGTTGACTGATTTTAGGCTAGTTCAATGTGTTTTTGAGATCGTGCACAAACCAAACTACCATAGTCACTGATTCCATGTGCAATCTATTGAACTAGAAGGTTCACTTTGAATATGAAAACCCTAATAAGGAGGCTTATTTGTTGTCATTAGAAACTAATGGAGAAATATGTTATGCATATCCTAAATGTTTTGTTTGCCTCTTGACTGGAAAAATCTCTTTTATTCCCTCCTTAGTCCTCCCTATTTTACTAAACTAGCTCAAAGTAAGTCGTAAGGTTTGCTATCTTTTTCCTAGTTTTGCAATTTCTTATGATGCATATGCTAATATGCAAATCCATGTTGTCTTTCATGCTTATAAGACATTTGATTAATTGAATCGATTAAAGGTGACACGTTTGTTTTCATGAGATACTCACTATGTAATAGCATGGTAAAATCTTGAGGAAGATGCAAATCCTAACAGCATATGTGGTTTAGGGACTTAAAATCTTCACTGGTTTGAAGAACATGTGGGTTGGAACATAAGAACAACACGTGGAGTAAATGTGGATACAAATTCAAGAATCCCCTCCTTTTCCATCACAAATTGTGGTGTATTGGTGTGCTCTGGGGAATTCACGAGCTTTAAGTGTTACCTTAGGAAGGGTGGACACAGATAGAGACATGGACACAGGATGAGATGAATTTAAAAAATATATATAGGAATGGATACGAAACTGCACATGGAAACCACACACACACACAATTACATGCACACACACATAGATATATATATGTGTGTGTGTCTATATATACATATATATGTATGTATGTATATGTATGTGTGTGTATATATAAATATATATGTATGTATGTATATGTATGTGTGTGTATATATATATATATATACATATATATATATATATATATATATATATACATATATATGTATGTATGTATGTATGTATATATGTATGTATGTATATGTATATGTATATGTATATGTATATGTACATGTGTGTGTGTGTATATATATATATATATGTAGAATATATAATGGCATACAATATGCTATATTTGTAAACACATATAAATGATCTTAATAGATCATCCGCAAGGGAAATCACCATGAAATACAACAAGCAGTCAACATCTAGAATTATACCCACAAGTATGAATATGGATCAACTCACAACATATATGAAGATGCTTGATTATAAATTAGTTGTAGTAAAAATATATGGAATTTTAAACATCAAGAGCAATAGAATTTTGGGGACAATCATTTTTTATTGTTAGTAGATGTAATGTTGAACAACATGTACTATCAAGAGGAAGAAGGGGAGGGGTGAGGAAATATGTTTTTGCAGATGGTAGAGGAGGTGATGGAGAACAAATGTGTCTTGGAGGTTGATAGGAAAGGAAAGGGAGAAGAATACATTGGTCAACTACTTAAGGTGGAGGGGTAAGAGAAAAGGAGGGGATATGGAGATGTAGAGAAGCAAGAAAAAGAGTGGGTATAGGGAGGACAACACTCTGCTAATTTTTTCTGAAGGAGTAAGAAGAAGATTAGGGAGAGGAATGGCAAGAGAAGGTAATATGACGTGTGGAGGACCAATTTGAAATAAGAAGAGGGCATGGGGAGCAGTATTATAGCTACTTCCACATTCAAATGGGAAAAGGAGGGGCGGGAATGAGAAGAGGAACATGAGGGGGAGAAGGAAAAGTAAATGAGGGAGAAGCAGACATAGAGGAGCAAGAAATAAAGGAGTTGAAGGAACATTTTTGTAGCTACTATAACCTTAGAATGGGTAAAAGATGAGGGGGACAGGAAGCAAGAATAGGAAGAAGAGGATGGGGGGAGCAAAGGAGGAAGAGTTACATGTAGATAGAAGAGAAGGCAGGATTCACCTACTTTCCTCCTTGTGGTCAATGTGGTAGTCCTTGAATGCTGCAACAGTTGGTCAAGATGATACCCTTAGCGATAGTTGCTATAATTGCTAAAGAAGGGCATCAACGTTTGATTGTAGTTAACGAAGCTTAACCACCTGATGATAGTAGGGTAAGGAGTAGTTGAGGTCAGGAGGCAAGATTGGGAGAAGGTTTGACTTTTTTTTCATACGATTAGCCTTAAGTGGGTTATGCTGGCATGTCTTGGATGTGTACAAGGTGTGTCCAAACTATGCCCGACACTGCAATAAAAGAATCCAAAGTGCACACTTTGGAGGCTTGTCCGTCGTGTGTCCAGGTGTGTCCAAGGTGTGTCCATGTCGAATACATGTTGGATATGGACATGGCAACCTCCAAGAAGTGTTTGTGCTTCCTTGGTGTTACCTTTGCTAGTATAGGTGACATTTCCATCCCTCTAAGTTGGCATTGAGTCCAAATGCATCGACAATGAGGGATACACAAGTGCGAACTGTGGTGGCAATTGGTTCCACTTACCACCACACTTGTGGAAACCATTAGGCACATCAGAAGTTATTCAAAGGAAGGAGGGATTTTTAGATAGACTATGTATGGTGTAGAATCCCTAGCTAAAGGGTTTTTTTGGGCATGCCTTGTGAGTACATGGACCTTATGGAGTCCATTTTATTGTCATGTACATGTTTGGTGTACCTTGCATGCATGCTCGCACGCAAATCCAGTTGGGGTGGGCCTCCTCAAAGATAGTGTTTCTTCGGCCTCCCTTGCATCACTTGTGCAGTATTAAGGATTTCAGTCATCATACTTGTCGGTTTCCCATGTTGTCTCGCACAGCAGGCTCTATATGATTCATGATTTGTATGAACCAATGGGCTTCATGTTGTCGATGCATGTTAGTTTGTGTCTACAAGCCTACATGTTTTAGTATTTTAGGCTTGTGTGTCCCCTTTTTCTTTGCAAGGGTTGGTCAAGGGGCTGTTTGGAGGGGAATGATGGGGAAAGGAGGGGAAGGAGAAAGGTTCAACGTGTTTGGTTAGACTAAATGATGGAGAAGGGAAGGGAAGGGAGGGGAAGGGGAAGGAAGGGGACAGATTCATATGTCTCTCCCACCAAATGTGGAGTGGAGACAAGGGGAAGAGGAATGGCCTGGAGGGAGACTTAATTGCAATCTCAAAATAAAAGATGGAAAGTGGAGGAAAAACTTGGGAGAAAATGTAAAGTTAGAGGAAAATTAAAAATATAATAGAAACCATAGTTATCAGAACTGAACCGAACCGAACCGGGAACCGGTACCTATACTGGTTCGGTTTGGCCCCAAACCCAAAAATCCCTTTGAACCGGTCAAGAACCAGTGAACCGGCCGGTCGAACAAGTGAACCGGTCCGGTTTTTACTAAACCGGCCGAGTCTGACTGACCAATGATTTGCTGTATTTTTTTCTGAATTTTGTTGATGTTGCAGGTACATGCTATACCCTCCTCCCTTTCCCTATTCCTCCTCTTCCTTATCTTCCTCCTCATCATGTTTTTCATGTTATTTCAATAGTTTGTTGTAGCATTTGCTTCTGTTTTTGTTGCTACTTGCTGCTGCCTTCTTTTGTTGTATTGATCCTCTTGCAATTGCTCCAGTTGATCTCTTCTTCTTCATGTAATCCCCTAGTAATTTCCATATAGTTAAAATATTCTACCTACCTTTTCTCATTCTTTAACATATTCCTGCCGTCCTGCCAGGTCAGTGACTATACAAAAGCCCAGTGCTATTGTCTATATTTATATTCCTATAGGTTTCCAATATCCTTATGCCAATTATACCATGGTATCTCTTCATGTTAATGAAAGTTTATTTGATTACTTGATAATTTGACACGGGAAATGCACTTTCAAATTGAATTATTGTCATTTCCATGCTAGTTTTTGATATACTCCTAAATTTGCTTACTTTTTCCTTAACTTTTCATATACTATAAAGTTATAAAAATAATTTATGATGTCATGCTGACGTCACCGATTCAACCACTGGTCGAACCAGTGAACCGAGAACCAGAAGCCTCACCGGTTCACTCACCGGTTCAGTTTTGACAACCTTGATAGAACCTAAGAATAAAATTTGGCATGCAAATGAATATTTGAAATATATAAAAAAGGTAGAAACACTTGAGCGCACTTAAATGCTTAGTAGAACGTCTTACTAGAAATACAAAATATGTAAAATATTAGACAATTAGTACAGCGGATCTTCGATCCTTTTCCTTTGTTTGACCGAACTTTTCACGACTTCTCTATCTAATGACTCTATCCTTGCCCGGTACAACTGCCGGCCCTTTGACTTTGAAGCCAAACTCTCCCGGCAGGCCCTACCTGGCTTTTATCGAAATCCCCTTCTTTAGATTGAGATTGAGAGAGTACTTCGTACTACAAGTCAGTAGTCCTGTCCTTGCCCCCGCCCATCCTGTAAATAGAGCAGTTCCATACTGCCTTTCGAAACTTGTATTCCAAGACCCCAAAAGTCAAATTGGTAGGGAACTCGAATATTTGAACATAAATATGGTAAGAAACACGGATAAAAATACTTGTATTGCACTTAATTGATATAAGACTTATGCACTGGAATATTTTACAACATAAACATTATTATATTATAAATTTGGAGGAAAATACTTGCATGACATATAATGAAAAAAAAACTTTCTTATCTATATGCTTTTACATGGTTCTCATATGCAGGCCATTAGTCAACTTCCTGCTGCGTCTTTGTCCTCACCACCTGGTTTAGTGTCTAATCAACCTGGCAATCAATTCCTATCACAGCTTCTGTCAATGCTGCAAATGAACGTCATTCAGAGGGTATGTTAGATATCGTAACTGTAGAACATAATACCAAAACTGCACTAATAAACTCTGAAGCTATTGTCCACCATCAGATATTGCATTGACATGTTTTTACTAGACGAATTGTAATTCTCATATGGCAAAGTCCATTTAAGAACTGTTACTACAACCAATTAAAAGTCGAAAGCTTAGTTTCTTGTTTCCTCAACAGGATTGTATTCTCAATCTAATGAAGCAAGTATCAATTGGTGATACGTCAGGTATGATTGTCCTTTGAGCTCACATTCTGATGTTTTACATACTTTTCATTGTTAATATATTTGTTATAAACATTGATAAATGTAATTATGTCGATTGTTTTCATCACAGCTACTCAACCAACTGATATAGCCAAGCTGTTGTCTCCCAATCTTAATGAAAAATCCCTGGTTAGTTGAATGTACTACCTGTGATCATGGCAAAAGTATTTTCTTTAAGCTGGTCGTGACTTTTAGGCTAAACCAATTAGTGGGGTATATCATAGTTTTTTATTTATCCGGCCACTATATTGTAGCATCTTCTTCTTTTTTTCTAAATGAACGTGTTAGGATTTCATATCGGTTATGCTGCAAACTTTCGTTAAAATGGGAGCTTGAACAGAACCAAGCTGAACTGCCTCCACTGATCTGTTCTATCACCTTGTGATAAGGTGTCTGTCTTTTCGGTTCATATCTTGTATGTATAACTAGGGATTTTATGCTGACATTTCTCGATAGACATATCAAAGGTTATGATATCCAAGCATAAAAAATAAAGACGATGAAAACGCCCTTGTGAAATACATCTCACTATATATCCCTGATCTGGCTTTAAACTAAACCCACATCAACCCCCTGCTAGACATTATATGCAAGTGTCGTTACGGTATTTGGTCATTTCGTTGTTGCAAAAGATGTTTACTTGCCCTAGCTTGTCTTATTAATATATGACCATAATTTATGTAGGACAACTTTATAAATAGTATAGGAGAACAAAATTATAATATATAGCACATATAAATGCATAGCATGTGATCTGATTCCAATTCATTTTTCCTACTACATTGTCATGCAATTTTCGGAAATAAGAGTATGATAGAATAAAATGAAGAGGTTTATATAAAATTCCAAACAGGAAAGTTCAACATAAGTACATCATCTCCCAATTGAATAAAGGGATAAATAATGGAAAGGATTTGTAGACTTAGCGTGCATACATTCAAGAAAAAGTTCCACAGACTCGAAAGGTGATTCCGATCTGCAGGTTGCAACGCATCCTTTCAACTGATAGACAAATTCCTTGAGGAGTAATTTGTGGTGTACATAGGTGGCATCACATTTTGGATATGTAACATGTAAAAAATAATTTTGATCGTCTTGCAGAGTTGTTTGAAGAATGAGTGCATGTTCACGAAGATGCAGCGTAATTGAACATGGACAGTAAAACATAATGGGACGATTTTCTATAATGTTTGGTACAACTGAGGCAAAAGCCTAGATCATCTGGAGACAAATGGCAAGTCCACCATGAGCAAACACTTGCAATGCAAAGAAACAATTTGTTGTTTTTCTGCATCCCAATATTGGACTCTAAATTCATGCAGAGAAAGGAGTTTAGACAAAAGGGAATCCAAAGTGGAGAAGAAAATTGAGAAAACCAAAAAAAAATCCTGTTTCTAACCAACTTGACATGTTTGCTGCCAATATGAAGATGTTGCTTCACAGAAGTTATAATAACAATGGCAAAAAGTGGGTAAAAAGCGGTTGATTTAGCGAAAAAAAGCGGGTGAAGCGGGCAAAAAGCGGGTGATTTTCTTCAAACCTGTTAAGCGGGAGATTAGGGGCTGGATTAAGCGGCTGAGGGTCCTGGCCGCCTGAAACACTTTTTAATACACTGATAGTAGGGATTATATAAATGCCAGAATTCAGACTTAGTTAATGGTGTGGTTTCTGAAAACCGTCGATGTACTTATTCAGCTGCCCAGGGGGAACAAAGAAGATATTTTTTCAGAAACTTGCAGAACATAACATTGTAAGTTCAATAATAATTTCATGAGATTTATGATACAATCTGTTCAAATAAAAATATAGATAAGGTTTTGATATCACTTTAGAATTTTAGAAGAAGTTGGCGAGTAGAAATAATTAAGTTCTTGCGTCAGTGATTGGGAATATATAGGGTAGAATTAAAATATGATTAGGCCATAGTGGTATTTTGTATGCAGTTCCTGCAGCCCAACGGCCAAGAGAGGAGGGAGTGGACTTTCACAGTCAACTGTGATATTAATTAAAGAAAACCACTGCTGGCAAGTTTGACCAAATACAGTGGAAAGATTGGAAACATGTAAGATTTAGATCAACCTGATACTTTAAGACAGAAAAAATTGAGAAGACCTACGAAAAGATTGAAAATAAGGATTTGTGATATGAAGAACTAAAACACTTATAAGAATTGAGTGTAATCCAGAAATACATGTTTTAGTTAAAAGTCACCAAATAAATGTTGGTAACCTTTTGCTCAGCCAATGGCCCTTTATATATCCACTCCCTCATCCCGTAACTTATGGCTTATGGCTAATAAGGCTTCACGTAAATTGACCGTCTGGTAGGTGATCTTTTGATCGACTTACTTCAAAAAGACATCTTCCCTATTTTTATTGCACAATCGTGTTGGTTCATCAGTTAGTATATAGAAAGCTAGATGGTTAATGGGGAAGGATCATGAACATCTACATTTATGAACTAGGAGAGTTGCAAACATTATTACTACCTTAAGAGTCGTATAAATTGATTCTTTATGACAATTCTAAGTTTATTTTCCCTTACAGCTTGAATTAGCCCACGAGAAAGAAAAGGAATTGTTGCAAGAAATAAGTGATCTGCAGTGGAGGTACTTTTAGCTTATGCTACCCCATTAATTTTCACATGATATTTGAGTCAAAATTGTCATCTTCCCAGGCTTGCTTGCAGTCAAGAGGAAATATTAAGGCTGAAAACCAGAAATGCTCAGGTGTGAGTTGCAGCCTGTGAATGCTACTATATAAACTCTTTGCATGCTATTAGTGTTCATATAACTATAAATATGATAAGTAACAAGCTTTTCTTGGAAAATTATTGTGATTAATTCTATTTGTTGTTGCAATTTGGGGAAGTAGAGGGCAATTCTGATTTGTCTCCAAGTAACAACCGGGCATAATAAAATAATAACAATCATTAATCTTAATCCTCCCTTCATCCTCATAAGTTTGTGGATTCCAGTCTGGACTGATCTTAATGGTCTTTGTCGATATGGAAGGAATAGGGAAAAAATAGAATTAGCTACATAATACAAGACCATAACCCTTTACCTAGAGGAGCTTAGGAAGCTTACAAACTCCACAAAACCCTAATGGGCCACCAACACTGAGGCCCAATAACGCGGGACGAGACATAGCCACAGAGCCAAATACGGTCTAATCTATCCTTATATGGTCAAGTAGCTTAGACCGTGTTTGCCCCTGTCTTATACTCTCTAACACTCTCCCTCAAGTTGGAGCATGGGTAAAAACCCAAGTCCAACTTGCAGGAGTAAGACTCAAATAGAAGTAAAGGACAGACAAAAATAATGGCACATATAGAAGACAGGCACATCCCGTACAAGAAAAACACTACCCTAGAATTTCACAATTGACAACTCAAGCGCCCCCTTCAAGCATATAATATCAACATTAGCAATTGGAATGTCTATAATCATCTTTGAGCACCTTGTAAGGGATCATATAGTATATTGATGTCAAATCAAGAGCAAGTCGTAGACTAGCATATCGTAAAGTAGTTGCTAGGATACAAGTAAGCCTCGGTGGAGCACGAGCGAAATCTAGAGTAGCAATATATAGCAAAAAATTGGAGCAAGTGACACCATCACAATTGCTAGAGTCGTCCAATATCCTAGAGAATGTTGGGCCACCATATAGTAAATTCTAGAGAGTGTTAGTCCACAAGGAAAGTCGTCAATGTGCATAAAACACGGGCAAGCCAGAGAGTGTTATAATTGACGTTCATAAAACACAGACAAGCAATGGTCAAGGTGCATAAAGCATGAAGTAAGTGGTGGAGAAACAACACACACAAAGGTGTGGACAAGCAGCAGAGAGTCAACATGCATAAAGCACAGGCATGCAGCAGAAGGTCAATTGACATAAAGGTTCATTCAAGTAGTAAAGACAACACAGCCAAATGGCACATCTTGGAAAAAAAACAAGTGCAAGATATATAAACGTAAGATGATAGCATAATTTCAGAGATCCACTCAACCAAGTAAAGATTTCATGAAAAAATAGATAAATCCTCCTCATTTTTCATTACTCGTATTTTTATATTTTCTTTTCTCCTCACATCAGGTACTGATATCCTTCTCAACATGCCATCTTTGGCTCGACGACGGCGGGCAATTTCTAGGATTCCCTGCAGATCCCATTCTCTCTACCCGTTGTCAATCCCTGGTCGAGGGGACCTAGTGGCTAAAGAACAACTTGATGCTCGTGGCCACGAGAGTCCGGCGGGGCATGTGGGAGGGACCAGAGACGTGCGGTGGTGGAGACGCTGGCCTTGTTTAGTGGACTAGTAGACTAGTAGTGGTGGCTGCCTCGTGGATAGGATGATGGTGGTGGGTGCCCTGATTAATTAGGTCCCAGTTCAGAGTCATCTTCTTCTGTACCTGAACCTCCGCTCTTTATTTAATGGGCAATTAGTACACATTACACCTATGAGTACAGTTTTCTATGACGCCGTTGTTGTTTAATTAGATGGTACATCTTAGAGGCTTCCAAGATGGTAGTCGATATTCGATACAGACCCAGTCGCAGGAATCTATATCCTTGGCATCTCTGTCCGCATAAAGGGAGGAGATCGAGAAACTCCAAATAGAAATAGGGTGGAATCCGTTCGGTTGCCATTGAGTTCGAGGAGTTTGGTACCACGAGCCGCCCACATCGTCAACGCCTTGACAGTTACACTGAGAAGTCGCTGCAACGCCCGTTTAGCTCAGCTGCTGATTCATTACCAGTTATGTTCATGTCGGCTTAAAATGTTACAAGATGTTGTGCCTACTCTTGAACATTCTAACTTTAGCGCGATTCTCCGCAGATCCTGACTAGATAATCAAAAAGCAAAACACTAAAGTAGTCACATATTCTCTTACCACGCAGCCTTGTGCTTATCACAGCCTTACTTCTTCTAACTACTAGGCAGTTCAATGGGCCGGGTTCATCAACCCCAAAAAATAATACCGACCCAGCCCGATATACATATATGACCAGAACTTTACCCAACCCAACCTACTCCAAGCTTAAAGATAACTAGCTATCGCCCATATGTAATTAGCCTGATCCAAAAATACATACCCGACCGGACTTGAGAAACGGGATTTCACAGCTGGTGTACAAACTTGAGCATAACGACAAAACCGATAACCGAAAAGTCAACGGAAATCCGAAAGCCTCATGTTCGGTAGCATACATAGCGTGAGACCTTGGTTCACTTTAACCCTAATTGTGGCTTATCATTTTGAGAATGTGACCTACTCATGTTTAGTATCATGTCACAATTAACTTGATGAATGCTTATAATACATGCTTGGCATGTCTTGAATGGGATTAGTTGTAGTTCAATGTAATTGGAAGCTTGATCGTGAGGGTTCCAAGGGATTTTTTATATTTATATAAGTAGAATAACATAATATAAGCTAAGTACCAACACACATTATTTCCTTGATAAGTTGTGTCTCTATATGGATAGATTTCGGACCTTAATTTGGACCTAGGTGACATTGGGGTCACTTATGGTCCCGTCCAGCATCACTAGTGAACCTTAACCCTTTCTTGACCATAGTCATACTGACTTACCCTTAGGTCGGTCCACTGATGCCTTCTCATCTTCTAGTGAAGCTTGTCTCCCCTTCTAGTTTGAGCCACTACTAGTTGGTTGTTGTAACGTCCTAGGATTTGAGGTCTCAGGTAAAATGATCTTATAAGGAATGATTAGACTACCCATATCACCAAGGTGCACCTCCTTTTCAGGAAGCCCATCACTAAAGAACTTCATAGTTAAGCATGCTCATCTTGGAGTAGTACTAGGATGGGTGACCAGTCTGGAAGTAATATGCTTGACAATAACCCGACCTGACATTACCTATGTTGTTGGGATAGTCCGTGAACATATGAGTGCACCACTAAAGGCTCATTAGTGAAGTGTTCAACGCATCCTTCAGTACCTTAAAGGTGCTCTAGGGAGAGAATAGTTCTACAAACTTCCTAGTACCAAGACAATTTTTACTTCTGAGTACGCTAATGCAGTGGGCACGTGATTCTCAACATCTTCGATCCACCTCTAATTTTTACATTATGATAGGCACTCACCCGGTCATTTGGCAGAGTAAAAAATAAGTTGTTGTGGCTCACTCCAGCACCAATGCGGAATATCGAGCTATGGTTCACGCATGTTATGACCTACAGTGGGTCCACTCCATCTTAACTAAGTTTGGGATCTCTTTTCAAACTCTAGCTACTCTAAATTGCGACAACTAGGTGGTTGCACGTAGACAATAATTCGGTCTTTCATGAACACACAACATATGAAGTCGGTAGTCACTTTGTGCGAGATCTGGTTAAAGATATGAAGACTATTACTCCTCATGTATAGACAGGAGCTCAAGTTACATATATACTCACTGAAACGCTTACTCCTGCCTTATTCAAGTATATGGGTAATGTAAAACTGCATGCTAACTTAAGATAAACGAAGCAATGGCTAAAATATAATTCTTATTCATCAACTGTGTCTCTTCATGGACGCAGATAGAGCCTTTATATAGGCTTCTAAAAGAAAAACTAAGTGGGCCTAAAGTGGGTATGAGATTGATAAATTGTTATGGGGCTTATTTTTTTACATTTAATTTGTAATATACTTTAGTAGACCCATATACCACTAAAATCTTTGTTTAACTTCTCTCCTCCTCTCTAATACTTGTATTTATAGGAATCTCTTCTAAACACTTCTTGGTTAATGAGATTTTTCTAGTAATCTCATTCCACATGGTATCAAACAAGAGAAACTCTTTAACCTAACCATCGCCCCCCCCCCTCAATCTCTCTATCTATATATCTATCTCTCCACCCTCAAACTCGTGTTGTGATGTTTGCCTCCCATATTGTCAATCCCTTCACCTGCAGCAGCCAACCCTACTGGTGTGACAACAATAGTCAGATTGAGGTCTGTCGTCGCCAGCACCAAGGCCTAGGGCATGCAGCAACAACCAACTAGAAGCCAACTACCATCAGTTTCATGGCACAATGGTTGTGGACCTTGAGACCATCGCTGACCCCAAGACCATAGCATCATTGTCAGCCCCACATCACCAATCGTGGCCCCTCCTTCCCATCCTTGTTGATCAATCATCCCTTATGAGCTTATCTCCATGAGGTTCTTTTATTTTTGCAATAACAACCAAAAGGGGCCTCAACTCCTACTCTTATAAAGAACTAAAAAAATAGGGGTGACCGAATGTTCTTTCCTCCCATATGGTTCCCCTAAAACATATTAGTTGAACTACGTTCATCTACCCTTCTTACACTCTGGTAACCTACTTTTCTCTTTGCTACAGTACATCCCAACAAATTCTTTTCACTATAATGTTTGTCAATTAAGCTTCTCCTGCCCCTACAGTCATTTATAATGACACGCCTATCATATCATGTTGTTAAATTGAACGGTAGAGACTACTTTTTGTGGAAGAATACAGTCTACACAGTCTTCAAATCTCACAGCAAGCTCAAGTATGTCATTGATGCCCCACCAACAAAATTGAAGGATGACCTTGCATGGGCTTCTAGACAAATCCAAATCCTTCATGGGCTCTTAGGCTTCATGGAACCTCAAGTTGTCATTAAATACATTATTCCCCATAACACAAAAGCCATATGGGGCAAAATGAAGGAGTTCCGCATTTCTACCTATTTAATATCATGGATAAAAATTTCTTTGAGCATCAAGGGATCGGCCTCTTGACGTCTACTACCATTCCATGAAGCATTTGAAAATCATCCTTATGACTTCTCACTACCATGTCGGCAGATGTTGCCAAAGAGAAGAATTATATTCTCTTCGTGCCTTTTCCATTGTGATCTACATCCCTTGTTACCAACTCACCTCTACATCAGCACTTTCATTTTGGCATCCTTCTTTAGATGAACTTAAAGATTTTCCCCTTAGTATCAATCTCCCGCATGTCTTTGTTGATGCACCTTTTAGAAAGATGACATCTTATCTAAGGAGAACCCTAACACCATTTAGTTGTAGTTTGTATCGATACCTTTGGATAATAATCTGTTTCCCTCTTTGCTAACTCTTGCCTCCCTACTACCATCAATAATACACCAACTCCATCAACACCACCATAGTACTACCTACCGTGTATCGTAGGAGAAGTGGTAGTTGATCCTTAAGCAGCTTCCCTATCACCATCCTTATGTCCAATACTACCCAATGAGTCGATCACCCACCATAACAGTAAACGAGCTTGTACTTCTAAGCATCATGCATCTCAAAATTCTTTCATTGTTCGCCTTTCTTCCACTACTTGTGCTTTGGCCACTACCCTTGACAATACTACCATTTCTAGAAATCATAAGGAAGCTCTTTAGTACCCATGGTGGAAAGCAGCGATGATGAATGAGATGGATTCTCTACAGACAAATCACACGTGGGGGGGTCTTATTCCTCTACCTCATGGCAAGACCACAGTTGTTTGTCAATAGGTCTTCTCTCTCAAGCACCAGTTTGATGGCTCTATCTATCGATTAAAATTTTATCTAGTCGCCAAAGGCTTCACATAGACCTATGGAGATGGATTCTTTGCTACATTTTCCCCTTCACCCAAATTGTTTCTTACCTCCCTTGTTTTCCATCTAGAATGGCCTCTATCATCTACATATCAAGAGTGCCTTCTCCATGGAGACTTATCTGAAGAATTTACATGCAGAAACCTCTGGAAGTTTTGTTATTGAGGAATGTTTGACCAGGGTTTTGTCTACATCTCTTTATCTACGAGCTAAAACAGCCTCGTCGAGCTTGGTTCAACAAACTTAGCATGCTCCTTGAGAGCCTTGGCTTCAGTAGATTCGCCAATGATCACTCTCTATACTCTATAAAGACATTTCAAGGACACATTCTTCTTGTTGTACATGCCAACGACATGGTCATCACTAAGAGTGGTACTCAAGGCATATCCAATCTAAAGAAAACCCTTCAATATCACTTCCATGCTAAAGGTTTGGGGAAGCTACAGTATTTATTGGGCATAAAAGTGTTGAGATCTGACTCGAATCAATCTTTCTCAAAGAAGAATGTCCTAGATTTGTTGAAAGAGACATGAATGACTGATGAAATCGTCCAAAACCTATTTCACCTATGGACTACATTTCAAAGCATCAAAATGGCGGGGAGTCATTTCCTAACCCAGATGATAATGTGTCATCGGAAAGCTAATCTATTTGACTATTATAGGGCCAGAAATCTCCTATGTGGTCGATGTAGTCAGTTTGTATATGAGCTCACCCTTATAATCTCACTAGAGTACCAACTCATATTCATATTCGAGAATTCTCTAGGAAAAGGCCTTTTCTATCAATGTCCTCGAGAGAAGACTATCTCTATCTCTACATATGTCAACATTGATTGGGCAGATAAAGCTCAAGACCGACCATCCAATTATGATCTTGCATCTTATGTGACAAACATACAGTTGCAAGGAGGAGAAAGAAACAAATAGTGGTTTCCAAATCAAACACGGAGGTTGAATATAGGTCAATGGCTCATGCCTGCTGCGATCTACAGTGAGTCCTATCCATTCTCTCTGGTTTGGAATTCCTCTCCAATCTCTAGCTTCTCTCCACTAAGATAATCAAGATATTCATATAGCTAATAACATAATCCTTCACAAGAGTATTAAACATATCGAAATGGACTCTCACTTTGTCGTGACCTTTTCAAAGCAAAAATAATTACCACGTCGCATGTGAAGACCGATTATCAAGTGGTCGACATTCTTTCCAAATCACTACACCCAGCCCTATAACAACAAATGTCACCTGTTGGGACTACATGATGTGTACTATCCAGCTTGAGGGGGGGTTCAAAATTAGTTATTAATTTTTGTCTTAGGCCCACTTATGTTTTCTATACTTATCTTGTAATATACTTAAGCAGACCCATCCTCTAATATACTTAAGTTGACCCATATACCACTTAAGTATTCATTTAATTTGTCTTCTCTCTAGTATTCCTATATATAGGAGTCTCTTGTAAACACCTCTTGGTAAACGAGGCTTCTTTGGTAATCTGATACCAGAAGGATTATATCTCTATATTTTTGGGTGTACTACTACTGATCTGGTAAAGGATATCTAACATGGTTGTATTAGTCTTATCCGAGGAAAGTAAAACAGGAGCATATTCTCTCTAACGTGAAGATGAAAGGGAGAAGAGGGCAAACCTTACCCATTTTGGATGGAATTGATTTTTTTGCAACTAGACCATTGGAAAGCTAGGCCCTTTGGGGCTAATATGAAAATAATTTATTACATTTTAGATCTTAGTGCAACGGGATATGTTATTCAACAAAATGATAAGTACAAAATCTACTGTAGGTGGATTAGCAAGAAGATGGTTTCAAGGAGGGAGAGGTATGATGATGAAGGGTTAAGTGGGCAGGATAGGTGTTGAGGGAAGAAAGAAGTTGGGTTGAAAGGGGGGTGGGATCTTTTGTGTTCCAATACCCAACCCCATAGGCAAGATTGAAATAGAATTCTTTCACTCACCTTGAACTGTTCAAATAAGCCAGCGGGCATAAATGAGCCATAACACACCAAAACACCATTACCAAGTAAACTACATCAAAACTAAATATCACATCCTATTTTTTCATAAATCTCAAAAACATAGTGCAACTACATCACACTAACAATTGTATCAATTCTAGTTCTGTCAATGAAAGGTCAATCATGTTCAGACTTGTCATAATGTATAGTTTCATTGAGATAGCTCTTTTCATTATCCATCTTGATTTTAGAAAAATGTCAAACTTCGAGTAGCACTAACATTTATTTCCATCTTTAGAGTAATGTTTATCTCTAGTGCAATTTTAGCTAGTAGCCAATTTGATGTGATACATTGTCATCTCATGTACACTGTCTAGCATTTCTAATAACTCTTTTCATTAGTCATCTTGTTGTTCATCACATTGATACTCCACATACTAATTTGAATGTATAAAATATCATTTTCTTATGTGACAAGAAAATGAGAATTTGAGGGCTAAAAATATTGAAAATTGTGGTTCAATATTTTGCACACACAAAATAATCAAAATGCAAACCATGGGCCTTCGTTGTCATCACATTGATCTTTTGCGTACTAATTTTGAGCATGTTTTGATTCCATTTCTTATGTAACAAGAATGAAAGGTCTAAATTTTTTCACAAAATGTGTGGAGGTGTATCTGTGTAGGTTGTCATGGGATTTTGAAAGTGCAAGTTTTGTTTTCAAAATAACCATAGTTCTTGATTGCCATCACGTAGATGGTCCACGCACTAATCTTGATTGTATTTGGATACATTTCCTTATGCAACAAGCAAATAATAGTTTAAAGGGCTAGAAGTTATAGAAACTACTCATCTTTAATTTAGGAGGTTAAAATCTCCAAATCAAATTAAATTTAGTGTCAGTTGTTCATGCAATGGAGATGCATATCCATTGATTCCATTGATTTCAGATTAAAAATATATATATATATAAAAAATTATGCATGCTTGTCTATGAATTTCTTATTCTTCCTGAGTATACTCAGACATGCACAGGCATATCATATATCAGAATCTCAGGGTAAATGTTTTTATTTCTCTGTACAACGTACACCAAGATATGATAAGTATAATCCCCATCTTACAGCAACTGAATGTAACAAACCATAAGTGGACATATATTCAAGAATAAAAAGTGGACACCTGCAGGATTCAATAAAATATTGAAACTAGCTTCTATTGTGGTGTATTATCTATTCATACATTCTCTTAATCTTGCAGGTATAATGTAATTATTGACAACTTCAATCTAGAAAAGACCTTATAAAATTGAATAGGTGGAGGAGACTTGAGACATGAGCCAGGCTGACCGGTAAGAACCATGTCTATTTTTACTCAAGAGTGGGAATTTGGAACAGCCAGATAACATAAATGTCGAATGTTACTGGAGACCTCAGTCAAACTACAGTATTAGTTGTAGCCTCTATTACGAGTTTATTATTGAAGAGTTGTAGAGTACAATTCTTGAGTGATAAAATAACATAGTAAGAAACAATGTGTTATAACAGGAAATGTTGAGAGGGAAAAATGACTGCTGGTGTTCAAATAAACAAGATGGATTTTTAAGTTAACTTCAACTGTAGAACGTTTGGAGTAATACCCAGATTGAAGTAAAAAGTTAGTAATACACGTCATAAAAAATTGCATGGCTCACTTGCTTGTCTCTAGAAATAGTTTGATGCGTGAAGGTTAATGCAAGCACCTTAGCATTTAATGATCCAACTTAGGTGAAACATCTCTGATGATTATATATCCATATTATCTTGTAGTTATTGTTTTGCTGCTAAGGAGTATAACATTAATCGTTTGCAGATTTTAGTTTCATGACAAAGTTTGGGGGTAAAAGTAGGATGTTGTACTGAATGTGCAGTATAGTAATAATTGTATGGTTCTCTTGAACAGTTGGTTGCATGAACACCTGGAAGCTAATGAAAATTGTATATTAATTCAACTTGAGTGAAATATGCAGGTTATCTTGTATTCAGATTAGCTGAAAGGTATTATTTACAAAATATAAAAACTACACAAAGATGAATGCATAGCAGTTTGAATTTAACCATATAAAAGTTTGGTAATAAACAATGATAAAAGGTAACTGAAATTTGCATTGTGGAAAATTTGTTCATCCCAGTTGGCCGACTCTATAAACAACTAATTGTGCAAATTGAAATGAACACCAAATGATGTTAATAAAAGTTGAAGTTAATCCAATATTCCAACTTAACTAAAACATTTAGAGACCTCTTGTGTTTGAAACGAGATGTAATATTGTTTATAAACAGTAGATTACTTCACACTTGGATCTATGGAGAATGTTCTATTTACATGAATCGTCATCATTGCTGTGGTGGTTTCGGCTTTTAATCGTGGCCGTGCCAATAGTTTCAAGGAAAAAAAACCAATATAGCACACATTCACAAACAATTTACTAATGTAGCACTTCTTAGAAAATATTTTCCAAAATAGTATCCTTTGTATAAAACCCGCCACTTAAATTGGGTTTTTTATATCTAGCATCACTATTTTGACGTATTATTTTAAAATATCAAAAAAAAAATCAAAACCGCCACGTTGTGTGGCACTTTCAACACACAATGTGGCATCTTTTATTTTCTTTATATTTTTATTTTTTATTTTAAAATGAAACCGTTAGACATAGTGGCGCTTTCTCTCTCGGGGTACCAAAAATGCCAAAACAATGTGGCGTTTTTAAACCAAAGTGTGCTATTTAGGAAAATATTTTGCAAGGGGAGTTATATTGATAACTTTTTTTATAAAAGTGTATTAATTTGGTGTTTTTCCTAGTTTTAACCATGCAATGGTCTTTTTCGTAAGGTATTTTGCATCGTAATAGACTTTTTGGCTATGGAACATAATCAGATCTTTTAATCCTCTCGAACAGGTTCCTCGAGCTTCACCTATAGCTAGGACCATGGTTAACGGAGAAAGAAATGATATCCCATTAAATGTGGGTGATGATGCAATGCGGGTCCACATCACCGAAATGAAGACAAATCTATAGGCTGAGAGGAATGAAAAGAAGGAAACATGATTATGTTTCTTAATTTATTCACTCCATTTATTCCATTTTTTATTAGTGCTAACTGAACTCTTCTCCGTTATGTAAGCTTAGCGCGTGCACCTATATAGGATCAAGGAGAGATTTTAGACTGCAAAATCATAAGTTTTATACTCGAGCAGATCAACAGCTGCAGCACCATCTGCAACACTTGGGACTTGTTTGGTCGGGTATAGTAGGAGCAGCAAAGTGAGAAAATCCCAAATATTGAAATGGAATAATATAGATTCTAAACAACGACCATTTTGTTTGGTTGAGTAAATTTTGAATCCATATATTTTGTTTTCACTCATTTGGTTGGATGGATATCTATTAAAAAGTCGATACATTCAATTTGCATACTATTGTCTAATTTACTTTTAAGTTTGATATAGCCACGTAACAAAGTAACTTGAGAATTGACATGTATTAAACAGAATGTATCGTGCAACATTTTTTTAATACAAACAAGTGCTGATTCGACAAGCGCAAGCTCGGAGGGGGTGCCAGCAACAAACCTCTCCGTGAATCGCAAGACAATGCAGTACTCTTTACGTTTCATTTTTAAAACCAAAAAGGCCAGTGGTGCCGGCAGCTGGCACCAGAATGCACATTTTTTATGACAAATGGGTAGCAGTGCTGGCAGCTAGAACCAGAATGCATTCCACCGCTGTCTCCATGCGGTAAAAGTCTCAACAATTTGAAGAGCGACTTCTCTTATCGAGTGCGTAGAAAATCAGTTGGTTACTTCCTACTATACCCTAGCGAACAGCACATTCAACTGAAAGTCATAAATGCCATTTTTGCTATCCTACCCAAACACACCCTCGTGAAACCGCTTGCTGTATTTACCAAGGCCATGTTTGGTTGACGGGTTTGGCCATGGAAAAGGATGTCATATCCAACAATTGCATATTTCTGTAGTTTGGAAGTGCACATCAGATTAGAATAACAATTTGCGGCTGGTTGTCTATTACTGCATACGCTGGATTATGAAAAGGGGCGGGGGAGCGTGGATTTGTTTTATCCTGTCGATCGCTCGAGCACGACTCAGACTTTGTAACCTCCCAAAAAATTATATTTGGCTGCTTTCTTTCTACAATGGAGCGTCGGAGCCAACTGCATGTACCGCCATTCTTACTAGTCGCACCCTATTTAGCGGAGGGGTTGTTTTTTTTTTTTTTGGTAATTCAAGAGACCTGTTTACGCCGAGTCCAACAGCTCAACACTTAAGTAGCGTACCATTAAGTCACACAGAGGCCGGCTAGATTATGAGAGAAACAATTCTGAACTGCATCATCAGATAATTCGAACCCGGGACTCCTTCATGAGGGACCCCGTGCTGCGACCACCTGAGCTTCTGCTCGCCAGCTGCGGAGGGGTTATTGTCACCGTTGACTTCTGAAGCACGGCAAGCGACGGCAGCCTAAATAACCTATTAATCTAGACCAATGTCAATTGATCATATATTTGCACCGGCAAGAGTGGCAAGATGGGCGGTGGCCGGAAGAAATGGATAGCTCCAAGTCCGGCTCCGTCTCCA
Source organism: Alisma plantago-aquatica (assembly GCA_963693085.1). Lineage (NCBI taxonomy): Eukaryota > Viridiplantae > Streptophyta > Magnoliopsida > Alismatales > Alismataceae > Alisma > Alisma plantago-aquatica. The sequence continues at coordinate 107,093,588 of OY856411.1, forward strand.
AGTTATTTCAGATGAGTGTGCATGCAGTTGGGGACGAGTCTTCCTCCAAAGCGAGAAAATTTCTGTAGCAACACGGCAACAGAAATAAAATCTAATCCTCCGCTAATACAAAGGTTTTCGTATTCCTTTCTTAATCATTTCCGATCCATTCCCATCCTTAGTCAATATCCTTTCCCTCCCCATCCTGCCATCCAAACGTGGCCTAAGGGTTTAAGACACTGTGAGACGGGTGACGAATGGCTACTGCATATCCTGTGAAAATGTACATACCTTAGAGGAAAAGCAAATAAGGGCCATCCATTAAGATACAGTTTGTAGCATATACAAGTTACATGTTATCTATAGAGTTTTTTCCAAAAAGTCCCCTTACTTTTCCCTAAATTTCATATAACCCCCTCATGTTTAGATAATCACAATAACCCCCCTCAACTATTGAGACAATTCCAAATACACCCCCAACCGTTAACCCCCGTTACCAAACTAACGGATGGGTTGATCTCTTCTCTTTTTTACTTTATCTGTCACACTGCTATGTTCAGTTACTTATTTGATTTTTTTTATTTTTTATAATACATATTTTAATCATACAATCAAATAAGTAATGACATTTAAGTATGTACATATATCAGTCCAGACCACTGGACCGGGTCAGATCGATTATTCATTATTGTCTGGTCTTGAGTTGACTTTTGGTCCGATCCTTGGTCCGTCGTCTTTTCGAGATCCGATCTTGAGTCCAATTAGATCCAAATCGGCAGAAACTTGTCTGCAACCGGATAATATAAAAAATCTTCTTACATGTATGAAGTAAATCTAACATTTATGAAGGATTGTAAGGATGTGCAACACATTATCAATGACTCTAGAATTAACCAATAGGTATATTAATGCAGTGTTTGGCAACATGATTTAATTTTACCGCTGGCCCATCATAGATAACTCATCGCAACAATTTTTGTGAGAAATGAGCGGCTTGTAGAGTTTACCTATCACTCCCGAAAAAAAATACTATAAAATTAAAGTGGTGGACAATCGCGTGTTTGGCAACGCGATTGATGGCAATTGACTCGTTGCCCGTGGTTGTCCATCACTACACAAGCAATCGCCACCGCTTTGCCAAACGATGCATAATATTATGGTCTGCATGTTGATGTCATTATATCAATAAATGCTATTGCATTTATACAAGTAAGACACAAAATTGAATATTGTATTTCATTGTGATAGTTAATAGCTAAAAAGATATCACACATTGAATTGACTTGGTAATAACTTAATGTTGCATATAAACTATCATAATGCAATTTTCTAGTACTTGTACGCGTTACTTTTTTGTGTGCTAAGAATTAATAATTGTTAGTATTGAATGTGTTAATATATATTAATACTATATTAGTTATGTTTTGAATAGTTTATCATAGTTTAATTACTCGAGTTGTGAAAATTTAATTGTGTAAGTTGATTTGTGTTACCAACTCTAATGATTTATCTGTTCTTATATAATTTGTAGTATAATTCTTTGATATATTATAATCAAGAGTGTATATATATATCAGTTTATAGACAAATACACTACCGTATATGTTTGTTATCATGTCCAATTCCGGTCCAGCCTTGATCCGATCTTTAATTTCACTGGTTGAATGAACAATTTCTTATTTGGTCCGATCCATAGCGCATGATTTTTTATTAACCGAGTCTTCGTCCGATCTAGTCCAAACCATTCGGATCCGGTCTGAGTTTGACAGATGTACAGTCCTAATGACATGTTATGATTAGTATTATCTACTTTCCGTCCAAATATGTTAACCTGATTGGAGTTTTAAAATGTAAAATAAAAAAAACAAATCAAGAAATAACTACACAAGCTAGGTGTAAAGCAAAATGGGAATTAGCCCAGCCGTTAGTTTGTAACGTTGGCTAATGGTTGGGCGATAACAGGAATATAGTTGAGGGAGTTGTTTGGATTTATCTAAACATGAGGGGGTTATCGGGAATTTACGGGAAAATGAGGAGGGTTTTGGGAAAAAACTCTTATCTAGATCGTGTGGCTATTGGTGTCTTACAGTTTTCGACTACATTCTGCCGCAAGATTTTTCCTGTTAAGCCGTTTTTAGCAACTCAAACGAAACATACAGAAATGGGTGTAGAAACAACTTCAGCAAAACTGAAACGAACCACGTAGAAATGATTGGCCACGAATCCAAAACTAACCAATCAAAATATTTTGCGCCCACAACAAATATCAACATTGTAACACAATCTTGCAATTCAATACGATTTCTTTTGCATATGCAATTTGGCTCGTGTGAAAACTCCCGTAAACTGCCATCTGATCTGAATATCAAATACAAGTTCGTTCTAGTTGTCGTTTTGGACCATTTGTATCTACATCTATATCAAACTATCAGATTTTCTTGGGTATGCAGCCTATCATACTAAATTTTTCATTTAAAAAGCAATACTATGAATCAGGTAATATCAATAGTACAAGCAGTGTAGAATTATAAAATTATGTCACGAAGCCACCCGTATAGCCACTTCTCATAGAATGTGTGATTGACGCCAAAAAAATACAGGTTCTTGTGTTCAAAAATTATGATGAGATGTTTAAGTCCTAAACAAAAATTGGACTCTCCAACAGAACTATGAACAAACTAAGAAGCCAATAAAGGGGCATGACTGGCGACACAACTAAATAATAAATCTGCCTTGTCTTGGAAACAAAGCAGACATTACAAGCAGAGAAAGGTTTTACGTAGGACAGCAAAGCCTATCTAAACATCCTGGAGAGCGGCAGACAAACTCTGTTGCTCGCAAGTTACACTGCCCTACATGGCTACATCGTAGCTACTTCGGCCAGTACATTGATCTAGATATTCTGGGTTCACAAACATTTCAGAACGAATTACAATCCATACTTTCACAGCCTCAGTACTGTATAATTTGTCGAATGCTCAAATAGAACCCGAATTATCATGTCATGAAAACTGTGCTTTGTTCAAATAAAAGAGACTGCAAAGTATTATAGATGGAATTTACGGACATGTTATAATGGTGTCATCAATAACAGATGAGGATTAATATTGCAATGCCTTCACTGGTCAAACCAGCTGAACTTTTAGATCCGATTCAATGGAGACAATGACCATGGCACGAAAAGGATGGACCTGTGGTCACGTCTAGATGCATTTATTTCTGGACTCCACTCTCCTATTAGTGTTGCTTGATGACCGCATTACTGGATGTCTTCCCCGGAAGGAAAGCAGTGAGACTCTAAGCGTGTAATCTCTGCACTTACAGGCTTTCTGGCAGACAGAAACTGCCTCACCGGCTCAGTTAGTATACAAGCAAGTCCGAGCAAATAGGAGAATTAACAATCAAGGAATTCGGATTACTGGCCAAAGTTCATAAATTGAAACAATCTAGCATTTTTAACATGTACAGCTCTAAAATTTAAACTCGGCAATACACAATAAAAACCAATCCCTCGCAGCTATATAGGCCTACTTGCCGACAATAAACTAAAAACCAAGCCCCAGACGGCTATTCAGTGCTATATGCTACAAGATAGAAAGCTCGATATGCTAGTAAAAATTGAAACCGCTGAGTAAATTAAGCAAAGATGCATATTAATCACTTGCAAACTTTATCTCATTGCAGCCCTGAGGTTACTTTCACTTTGTGTAGCTTGTCATTGCTGGCTGATCAATTTCTCATGTCATCTAATGAAGAAGCACCATTGTTGCTATTAACGAATAAGTTGTCATCAAACAACAGGCTTTCGCGGGTTTGATGTTTAGTATTTGTAGAGCCATCTCCCTCCATTGACAGGTCAAGCCCTGACTTCTTCGTGGGGCGTTTAAAGTTGCACTCTAAGCAGATTGAACGGCTTTCAAAGTTCAGGAACTTGCATCTAGGAGAATGAGCATCATCAGCATTAAGTGTATATAATATAACGTCTGGACTGATAAAAACAGAGTGCTTGAATGATTACGATGGACACTCCCAGTGAGTGGAATCTTTCTCTGGGCGCACCTCCTGACAGCGTCGACATGAAGAATTTCGACAAAAATTCAAGAATTGACACCTGGCAAAAAACAGATCATTACAGCATAGCAAAGTCTATCTTGGCTGAGCAACCTTATATACATATATACATACTTTGGGCAGTTCCAATCTCCTTCCTTCAGTGGCCTCGCTACATTGCATTGCAGACAACTTGTATTTTTAGCGAAGTTCATGAACGAACAACTGCAACAAACCAAAGTTCAAGCACAATTTCGAGCAGTGTATTTCTAGAAGTAAGGATGCAAAGATGCATACGCTGGACAATGCCAATCTCCTTTCTTTAAGACGGTATTGCTGTTGCCAAAACCAGATGAAGGCATATCTGCTTTACATTGCAAACACCTAATGTTCTTGGAGAAGTTCATAAATCCACATCTGTGTATAATAATTCATAATACGAAATTCATCAGATTTTTTGTACCTGTTAAGTCTATAACATGTTTTCCTTTGACCTGTTTGAAGTAATATAGCAGGAGAACATGAATACCTTGAACAGGTCCAATCTCTGCTTTTCACTTCCACTTGGTCCAACCTGCCTCCGTCAGCTCTTAAACGAAGTGTCTTGCACTCGAGACACCGAAAATTCCGTGCAAAGTTCATAAACTTACATCTGCATGATGCTGAAAACATCAATATTTGTGACAATAAATAAAAACAGTGATATTTTCAACTCAGCTCTAGAAAATATTAGGTTTTAAGAGTATCCTTCAAAAAAAGATAAGAGCCTCTAAATTTGTGCTGGGTTGTAAAATACAAACACATGAAAATCAAATATAAAATGCACACTGAATTACTAACAATCAGAATATAGAAGGTCTACAAATTTTCAAAAGACAGCACTTTCATTTTTCTTGTTGCCCTGCTAGATTGTCTACCAAATAAATTTGGTTCACCTTCACTATCTTTTGTGATTTTTTTACAAACTTTAAGACTTTTATATAGTTTGTTTCTTTTTTTGGCTGACTAAAAACTGAGAGAAAAGTCAGTGATGACTTACTATATATCTAACAATCACAGTTTGAGATGGTCCACATACATACTACATACATAAAGCTCTACAGTTCTTAGGGGGAGTTCTCCTCCTTCAAGCTTTCATTCATACAAAGTTACAAACAGCACACGATGGCGTGATGCAGTAGCGATTGATATTGTTAATATATATGTTCTGTTATTTTTATTTTGTTATTTTACATTATATTTGGACTTCTTTGTAATTGTCACATTACTATAAATATAAGGGTGCACACATTGTGCAACCCTAAGCTCTCCAAATCTCATTGTCTTTCACATGGTATCAGAACGAGCCGATCCACCTTAAACATAATCCCTCCCTCTCCACCAACCCTAGCCGCCGCCACACTCCGAAATCTCTTTTTTTCCGCCGCTACAGTACTGCTACAGTCGCACCACCGCCACTACAGTAACGTCGTCCACCCCTCCGCAGCCCTCCATCCACCTCTAATCCCCTAATAACCTCTATCCTTGTGGCCTAATCCACCACAGGCCCCTCCGTCCAGCTCCGTTTCTCTTTCCGAAATCTTCGGACAGTCTCGGTAACTTTCCAGTCCTGGCACGTTGACGGCGTAACGGGCTTCATCCTCTCTGTCTGCCGGCGCCTCATGGTGGAGTGACTGATCCTCCATGTTGGCGTAGGTTTTTTCTCTTCATTTGCTGCCCCTACGTGGGTTTTTTTTTTAAGATCCATGTGTGGATCTTCTACCTTCTACTACTAGTCCATGTGTTGGACTTCTGCCTCTGACTGCTGACTTCTACTGTCTGTGCCTGACTGCTGCTGCCTACCTGTAACTCTACGTCTGCATCTATTTCTTCCTGATAGCGTCTACTCATGAAGATCTGCGACGTCAGGTGACAATTGTGAAGCTGGATGGGCGAAACTACCAGCACTGGGTGTGCTCTATGCAGATATATGTTAAATCACAAGGAAAAATGTTGCACCTGACGCGAGATCCACCACCTGTGCCTCCTGCAACAGCCAATTCGAAGGATGTGAAAGCCTATGATGATTGGGTGAAGGACGACTCCACAGTCATGATATGGATTCTGAATAGTAGTGAGACCAAGATTAGCGTCACCTTATTATACCTGCAAACGGCGAAGCAGATGTGGGATCAACTTGCCAGCACTTATTCACACAGTCAGAATCCCAAGAAGGTGTTTGACATCAACAAGCAGCTTAGCCGCCTGCGTTTCTCTGGATCCGATCTGACAGATTACTTTTCTGCTTTCAAGGGACTGTGGGGGGAATTGGAAGCCTACCATCCCTTGTCTACTGATTTGGCTACTATGCAACGACAGCGACAAGAGTTGCAAGTAGTCCAGTTCCTTTGTGGCCTACATGATTCCCATGCAGGGGTGGTCGATCAGATTCTCGCTAGTGATCCGTTGCCTACTCTACAGACTGCCTTTCAGAGACTACAGCGCTTGCCTGCATCGTCATCTAAGACTCCTACTGATACAGGGGATTCGACTGCTTTTGCTGCGATGTTTGGTCGTGGTCGTGGCCGTGGTCGTGGACGCGGTCGCTCATATGATGCTCGTCCTCCTCTTGGTGCTGGCCGGGGGAAGAATTATTCAGGTCGTGGAGCATCCTTCGGACCTACTACTGCTACTGCTCGTCCTCAGACTGGCCAACGCTTCTGCAACTTCTGTGGCCGGTCTAATCATGTTGAAGACAAGTGCTGGGAAAAATACGACAAACCAGCTTGGGCCAATGCGGCCACTGATGCTACTACATCTTCTGAGACGTCTACCCAGCCTGATGCCCCGGATACTTCTACTGCTGACTTCATTCGTGCCGAGGTCGAGCGACTGTTACTAGAGTGTATTGGCTCTTCGTCTACTGCCACCACCACCGGAGCACATGCTGCGACATACTCTGGTTGTGACACTGCCTTCCTTTCTGCACCATCCTCTACTACTGGTAATACGAAATGGGTCATAGATTCGAGCGCTTCTCATATTTCTGGGAATCGGTCATTGTTCAGAAAATTATCTAGACCGACTACTAATTCCTCTGTTATGCTTATTGATGGCTCCAAGTCTACCGTTTTCGGAATTGGAGACATTGTGTCTGATATTGTGCTGAAATCTGCTCTATATGTGCCTCGTTTTCCGTTGAATTTATTATCTGTTAGCAAAACTTTGCGGAACTTGAACTGTAGCCTGACTTTAGTACATGGTTCATGTGTTTTTCAAGACCTTCGCACGAGGATGAAGATTGGTGGGGGGCATGAAGGCTCTAATGGCTTGTACTACCTAGACTATCTAAAAAAAGTGGACAATGTGGCTCTGGCTTCTGCAGTATCTTCGTCAATATCGGCTCTACAGTGGCATTACAGACTTGGGCACCCATCATCTAAGAAATTGCACCATATTGTACCTGATGTACGAACAAATGTGTTTCAATGTGAATCGTGTCAGTTAGGAAAACAGACTAGGGTTGTTTATCCTAAACGTTCTCATATTAGCAGTAAAAATGTTTTTGATCTTGTTCATGCTGATGTATGGGGCCCTTGTCATGTCCCTAGTCTATCTGGAAACAAATATTTTATTCTATTCATTGATGATTTTTCTCGAGCCACATGGTTATTTCTTTTGAAGAGTAGATCTGAAGTATTGTCCACTATTAAATTCTTTTTTGCTGAGATGAAAACACAATATTCTATGCCTGTTAAAATTTTTAGAGCGGATAATGCACTTGAATTTTTTCAAAAAGATGTTGAGTTGTTTTGTAAATCCATTGGCACTATCCACCAGACTTCGTGTGCATACACACCTCAGTAGAATGGCATTGCAGAAAGAAAGAATAGACACTTACTAGAGGTTGCCAGAACTATTATGTTGCATGCTAATGTACCTCGGGGATTCTGGCCAGAAGCCATCTTGACTGCTTGTTTTCTAATAACTCGGATGCCTTCTTCGATAATTGGAAATAAAATACCTGTGCAAATTATGAATCCTGATAAACCTTTATTTACAGTACCCCCTCACATTTTTGGCTCTACATGCTTTGTAAAGTTGCTTGGCCCAATGCATGATAAACTATCTCCACGTGCTGAAAAATGTATTTTTTTGGGGTACTCTCGTACACAGAAAGGGTACAGATGCTATAGCCCAACTACCAAGAGATGGTTCACTAGCAGTGATGTTGTCTTTTTTGAGGGTACACCATACTACACTACTCAAGGAGATAGTCTTCAGTCTAAGCTTATTACTTCTCCACTGCCTATTACTAGTGACTGTGTTTCTGATGCCACTACTTCTGTACAACCGACACCTCCTCTTATTGTTTATCAGCGCAGGAACAGAGCTCAACCTACACAAGATCCCCCCCAACCAAGCAAATCTTCTCCTCCAGAAGGTTTTGCATCACCTGAGGTAATATCTGACCTTGATGTGCCTATTGCTCTTAGGAAGGGCACTCGTTCCTGTACTATTCACAATATTGCTAACTATGTATCAAATGATCATTTAAGTGTTCATGTTAGCAACTTTGTCACTGCTTTATCTGTTGTTGCCATCCCAAAGACTGTACGGGATGTCTTGTAAAGTACAGCTTGGACGACTGCTATGAAGGAAGAAATGCTTGCTCTTTCTGACAGACAAACTTGGGAGTTGGTGGATCCACCTCCTCAGTGTAAGCCTGTAGGCTGCAGATGGGTGTATGCTGTCAAGTATCAACCAGATGGTACTGTAGAACATCTGAAGGCGCGTCTTGTTGCTAAAGGTTATACACAGACCTATGGTATTGACTACTTTGAAACTTTTTCACCTGTTGCCCGTCTTAATTCTGTCAGAGTTCTCTTATCTGTTGTTGTTAATCTTGACCGGCCTCTAGTACAACTAGATGATAAAAATGCTTTCTTATATGGTGATCTGCAAGAGGTCTATATGGAGCAACCTCCCGGATTTGTTGCTCAGGGGGAGTCACATAAAGTCTGCAGGCAAAAGAAGTCAATTTATGGGCTCAAACAGAGTCCTCGTGCCTAGTTTGATAAATTGAGCAATATTCTGATTGACTTTGGTTTTCTGAGATCTCAGGTGGATCATTTTGTCTTTACTAAGAAGACTTCTACTGGTATTGTGATTCTGATTGTGTATGTGGATGATATTATACTTTATGGCAGTGACTCTATTGCTATTCAGGCTACTAAAGCTCATCTCTGCAAACACTTTGCTACTAAAGATTTTGGGTAAACTGCAGTATTTTCTGGGCATAGAGGTATCTAGAACTTCTAATGCTCTTGTGCTATCTCAGAGAAAATATGTCATAGATCTTCTGCAGGAGACTGGTATGCTTGGAGCTAGACCTGCAGATACTCCTCTGGATCCCAATGTCAATTGGGATGATGAGTCCTCTCTACTCTTTGCTGATAATAAAAAATACAGGAGGTTGATCGGTAAAATGATATATCTGACTGTGACTAGAGCTGACATAGCTACTGCTGTGGGTCTTCTTAGCAGGTATTTAGATAAACCCAGACAGTGTCACTGGGATGCACTCTGTCATATTCTGCGATATCTAAAAAAGTCTCCTAGCAAGGGACTTCACTACAGGAAAAATGGACACTGTTCTCTTGAGGGTTATTCTGATGCTGACTATGCAGGGAGCAAATTGACAGGAAATCAACTTCTGGCTATTGTACCTATGTTGGAGGTAATCTGGTCACATAGAGAAGCAAGAAACAAAATGTGGTTGCCAGATCTAGTGTTGAAGCTGAATATAGGGCCATGGCCCATACTGCCTGTGAGCTCTTGTGGGTGTATTCCCTCCTAAAAGACTTTGGGTTGAGTCCTCTTCTGCTATACCCATGCACTGCAATAATAAAGCTGCTATCTTCATTGCAAACAATCCTGTTTATCATGAGCGCACCAAGCATATCGAGGTTGACTGTCATTTCATTCGGGAATCTATCCTGACTGGCAAAATTTACACTCCTTTTACTCGCTCAGAAGACCAGGTTGTTGATATCTTCACCAAGTTGTTGGCTAAGAAGCAGTTCTGCACACTTGTGGACAAGTTGGGCATGATTGACATCTCTGCTCCAACTTGAGGGGGAGTGTTAATATATATGTTCTGTTATTTTTATTTTGTTATTTTACATTATATTTGGACTTACTTTGTAATTGTCACATTACTATAAATATAAGGGTGCACACATTGTGCAACCCTAAGCTCTCCAAATCTCATTGTCTTTCACAGATATTATTGTATCTATTGTTTAGTGTATTTCTGTTTAAGTTTTTTCTTTAGTCTGTAACATGGGCCCTGGTATAAAGTGGCCCATTAGGGTTTTCAGTTCACTTCCTTGTACAGCTTCCTATTTATAGGAGTGATTTTTCAATTTTGTGAATATAGAAAACACGACCACTTTCCAAATGGTATCAAAGCAGGATGCCTAATCCTGATCTCCATCAGCCGTCGCCGCCTTCTCCCCCTCTCTTTTTCCCTCCGTCAGCCACCTCCACATCCTCAATCTTCACCGTCGTTGCTGATCACGCTTAAGGAGATTTACTTCTCCTTCTAACCCTATCCTCTTTTCCAACATGAGGATCTAGAGACATGGCCGACAGTCCTTCCAATGTTCTTATGCCCTAAAGAACTGTAATTTGGAAGAACCATCAGTAGGTATGGGGTCATTCGTGACCACCTATTCTAGGGCTTTGTCCACTCTATTATTGGTATGATTGGGTATATCCAACATACCACCCTTCTTCTTCTTGGTAAATCATAGTATTTGCCACTTATTCTGGGTTTCTTGGTAAATCATGTCCCTAGTCTATCTGGCAACAAATATTTTATTCTGTTTAGTGATTTTTTTCTCGGGCCACTTGGTTATTTCTTCTGAAAAGTCGATCTGAAGTTGGGTCCACAATTAAATTCTTTTTTGCTGAGGTGAAAACACAACTCTATGCCTGTTAAAAATTTTACAACTGATAATGCACTTGAATTTGTTCAAAAAGATGTCGAGTTGTTGTGTAAATCAGTTGGCACTATACACCAGACTTCTTGTGCATACACACCTCAGCAGAATGGAATTGCTGAAAGGAAGAATAGACACTTGCTAGAGGTTGCTAGAACTATTATGTTGCATGCTAATGTACCTCGGTTATTCTGGCCAGAAGCCATCTTGACTGCCAACTTTCTAATAAATCGGATGCCCTCTTCGGTGATTGGAAATAAAATACATGTACAAATTCTGCACCCTGATAAACCCTTGTTTGCTGTACCTCCTCATATATTTGGCTCTACATGCTTTGTAAAATTGCTTGGTCCTACTCATGATAAACTATCTCCACGGGCTGAAAAATGTATCTTTTTGGGGTATTCTCGTACACAGAAAGGGTATAGATGTTATAGTCCAACTACAAAGAGATGGTTTACAAGCAGCGATGTTGTCTTTTTTTAGGGTAACCGTACTACTCTACTAAAGGAGATAGTCTTCATTCTGAGCTTATTGCTTCTCCGCTGCCTATTACTAGTGACTGTGTTTCTGATGCCACTACTCCTGTACAACCGGCACCTCCTCTTATTGTTTATCAGCGCAGGAACAGATCTCAACCTGCCCAAGAACCCCCCAATCCAAGCCAATCTTCTCCTCCAGAAGGTTCTGCATCACCTGAGGTAATCTCTGATCTTGATGTACCTATTGCTCTTAGGAAGGGTACTCGTTCCTGCACTATCCACAATATTGCTAACCATGTATCTACTGATCATTTAAGTGTTCATGTTAACAACTTTGTCACTGCTTTATCTGCGATTGCCATTCCAAAGACTGTACAGGATGCCGTGCAAAGTACAGCTTGGACTACTGCTATGAAGGAGGAGATGCTTGCTCTTGCTGACAGACAAACTTGGGAGTTGGTGGATCCACCTCCTCAGTGTAAGCCAGTAGGTTGCAGATGGGTTTATGCTGTCAAATATCAACCCGATGGTACTGTAGAACGTCTGAAGGCACGCCTTGTTGCTAAAGGGTATACACAGACTTATGGTATTGATTACTTTGAAACCTTTTCACTTGTTGCTCATCTTAATTCTGTCAGAGTTCTACTATCTGTTGCTATTAACCTTGACTGGCCTCTAGTACAACTGGATGTTAAAAATGCTTTCTTATATGGTGATCTGCAAGAGGAGGTTTATATGGAGCAACCTCCTGGGTTTGTTGCTCAAGGGGAGTCACATAAAGTCTGTCGGCTGAAGAAATCTATCTATGGGCTCAAACAGAGTCCTCGGGCGTAGTTTGATAAGTTGAGCAAAATTTGGACAGCCTTTGGTTTTCTGATATCGCAGGTTGATCATTCTGTCTTTACAAAGAAGACTTCCTCTGGTATTGTGATACTTATAGTATATGTTGATGATATCATCCTATCTGGCAGTGATTCTATTGCTATTCAGGCTACTAAAGCCCATCTCTGCAAGCATTTTGCTACTAAAGATCTGGGAAAACTACGATATTTTCTGGGCATAGAGGTGTCTAGAACTTCTAATGCTCTTGCTCTATCTCAAAGGAAATATGTACTGGATCTGTTACAGGAAACTGGTATGCTTGGTGCAAGATCAGCTGACACTCCTCTAGATCCCAATGTTAATTGGGATGATGATTCTTCTCCGTTGTTTGCTGATAACAAAAAGTACAGGAGATTGATTGGTAAGATGATCTATCTAACTGTGACTAGAGCTGACATATCTACTGCTGTGGGACTTCTTAGCGGGTACTTGGATAAACCCAGACAGTGTCACTGGGATGCTCTGTGTAATATTTTGCGATATCTAAAGAAATCACCTGGCAAGGGCCTCCATTACAGGAAAAATGGGCACTGCTCTCTAGAAGGCTATTCTGATTCTGACTATGCAGGGAGCAAGATTGACAGGAAATCCACTTTTGGCTACTGCACATATGTAGGGGGTAATCTTGTCACCTGGCGCAGCAAGAAACAAAATGTTGTTGCTAGATCTAGTGTTGAAGTTGAATACAGGGCCATGGCCCATACTGCCTGTGAACTCCTGTGGGTGCAGTCTCTACTGAAAGACTTTGGTATTTAGTCTTCTTCTGCTATTCCGATGTACTGTGATAACAAAGCTGCTATTTTTATTGCCAACAATCCTGTCTATCATGAGCGCACAAAACATATTGAGGTTGACTGCCACTTCATCAGGGAATCTATTCTATCTGGGAAAATTTGCACTACTTTCACCCGTTCTGAAGACTAGGTTGCTGACATATTTACAAAGCTGCTGGCGAAGAAGCATTTTTGTTCTCTGGTGGACAAGTTGGGCATGATTGACATCTATGCTCCAACTTGAGGGGGAGTGTTAATATATATATGTCTTCATTTAGTGTTTTGTTAATTTACTTTTATATATGGACCTCACTGTAAATGTTTTGTTATTATAAATTCAAGGGTACACACATTGTGTAACCCTAAGCTCTCTATTTCCCTGGTTCATCTCAAGGTGCACATGACACTCAACAAAACATAACAGAACACAACATATCTTTATAAGGCACATGCTATGCACATGACACTCGGTGAAACATAAACATATCTCTAATTCTATAGGGTCCAAGGTTTTAAAAAGCGCGAAGCGGGAAGCGTGTGGACGGGACCTTGTAGCCGATTAATCGCCAGGCGGGTGATTAAGCGGGCGCTTTTTAGAAAAGCGGATTTCCAATTCCTATAAACTTTTATGCAAAATTACATACATATGTATATAAATACTATATTTTTGAAATTTTTATACATATCTAAACATTGTACAAGACAATATAAAACACCCAAATAGTTTAGAATACAACTATACAACAACGATTGTATCTATATAATATAGTAAACAATATACTTGTCATAGATAAAGCAGCCTACACATAAAATAATAAGTGTATATACAAGATGAAACAACAATTTTGTATCATGTTTACATAGCTAAACTGTAAATAATAGACCTATCATAGCTAGCTAACAAACATATTGTTACATTTGCACATCATCAAATAGTCATACATTACAGCAGTACATTTAATCAAAGTATGCATTCTAAATTAGATAATAGTTACCTATAATTCACTTGGATACATCACAAAAGTGCCATATCATTACAGCTTACATACAAAGTATGCATTCTAAATTAGAACTAAGTATATCATAGAACATTTAATGTATGCTAATTTAATATATTATAGTCAATACTAAACGTGGCATATAATGTACTTAATGTTATATGCTTACAACAGTTTTTCTGAAAAAAGCTGGCAAAAAGCGGGAAAAAAACGGGGGAAAAGCGGGTTAAGCGGGCCAAAAGCGGCCGCTTTTCTCAAATTTGCTTAAGCGCCGCTTATAGTACATTTTCATCGTCCAGCACCTTGTAGCGCTTAAGCGGCCGCCTAGGACGATTTTTAAAACACTGATAGGGTCTATTATGTCCAGACACATATCCACTCCTTACATAAGGACTAAGGAACGGCTTGCTAATATTTTCACAAAGCCTCTATGATGAATGCATATTCATCTTAGTTTTAGCCGCCATTTTTGGCCCAATTTTCAATTGAAAACTCTCATATGCCCACTAAATCTGCTCATATATGATTTTCCTCAGTTATAGATGGTTATTTAGAGCTTTGATCAAATCCATTCGTCTCCATTGCAGGATTAAGCATCGTATTATGTGCACCAGTGTAGGAGGCGGTGGTCCCGCTAACCGACTAGCATGCCTAAGAAACTTTCGATAATTTGGACCATATTTTCAAGGGTCAGTTCCCTCATCAGAAAGCATCCTCATCAATCAGAGGATTCATCAACGCAGGCCCATCGACCCATAGCAATAGTTCCCCCGTGAGGGTGGGTCTGTTCCAACATGGCCTCGACCGCGACCGCGGCTAAGATGAAGTGTCGACCGACACTCGACACAACCGGGCCCACCTCGGCACGGTCAGGCCGAGGCCAGGGCACCGCGACTACGGTACCCAGCGCAACCGATACAACCACCTCAATCACAAGACTTGCCCGCGACCGCGGCAAAGACCACGACCGTGGTGCGCCCATCTCGACCGATGCAAAGTCCTCGACCGCGGTAAAAATACCAACACGACCGCGACAATCACCTCGACCGCGGCCACCTCAGCACGGTCGGGCACACACTCGGCACGGTCGTGCTGAGGAGTACCGCAACTGATACCGAAGGTTGCGACCGCGGCACTTAAGTCAGTGCTCCAAAGACCTGCACCTATAAATAGACGACCCCTCCATTGGAAGCATCTCTTCCGCTCCATCCACGCCGACAGGCTTCCCCTCTGTGCCCAGCTAAGGAAGACGATCTCTGCCGCCAAAGACTACCTCTATGGTGTCCTTTCTGCTCCGACATCTCCGCTCCATGAAGATCTACTTCCTATCCACAAAAGTGGTGGGATTTCAGATTTGTAGCACCTTCATCCATCAGTCATCTACCGCTCCACCTCCGGTGAGCAAGAGCACGAGAAGAGAAGGAGAGAAGATCATCCTCGTCTGCCTTGGTGTTCTTCCCCTCCTCGTCCAGGTCTGCCCCGTCATCATGTAGAAGACTGTTTCTCCACCAAGCCACGACCATCTTCACCATGACCATGGCGGAATCTTCCCTCTCTCTTGTTCTTTTTGTTTCTATCATGAGGAGCGAGTAGTCTTTTTCGTTGGGGTGCGAGGACTAGCCCCGCTACCTGTGCTTACATGTTCATCTTATAACATTCCATGGCTTGTATATAACTTTCCATTTCGTTGTTAATCGTTTAATGCATGCTTTGTGGATTGATCACCTGCTTTACATGATCTATTATATTCCTTTGTTGCGAGAACTTCAATACTTAGGATTTGAATATCGATTAACATGGTTGATGCCCGGACGAGAACTTCTAAAGGGATATCTCTGGAGTAGTAAGGGCATGTTTGGTTTGCAGTATTATGGATGGGATAGGACTTACATTCCATTATTAATCCCAATCCCATGTTTGTTTGCGAAAAAAGGACACAAGGATTATAATCCCTTTGGGACAAGAGTCCCACCAAAATAGAACTTTCCAGTTCCGCACCCCCCCTAGGTATTGAGTGGTATAACTATTCCTAAACCCCCCGACCCTCGACCGCCGACCCCGACTTGCGATTTTTTTTTTGCGACGGCGTCTTCCTATTCTCTCGGTGTGCAGAACACCGACGGAGGACGCCTCTGGTTGTTCCCGGCTGTGCACACCAACAGCTTCGCAGATGGTCTGATTTCCGGCATGTACGTATCTGACCGAATCAACTATCCATAGGCGTAAAGTCTCTCCGGCTGTGCACACTAACAACTGATTTGTTAATCAGTTTATAGATCTTAGTCTGACAGGAATTTTTCCCCCTTTTCCAGTGCGTTGCTGCTGCGGCAAGGAAGCACTATTGGTTGCTTGTTGGGCGTTGATTTCCATCAACGATCAATAGCCGGCTGATCATCCTTTATTTATATATACTTTCTATTCCTCTGTTCGAGTTCGGAACCGGCTCTTCTCGGAAAAAGGCATTGTTGATGGTCTTTTTTTATTGGTATTTTATTGTTGATTGGTGGACGATTACTTCAAAAAATACCCAACAGGTATCTCTTCTTCTTCATATTGTTGTGTGTTATTGTACAATCACATGATTCTCAAGCATGTACCTTATTCATTCAATAAGCGATTCTACTCCAGTTTAAATTAACAACACATGTCAAAATGTTAACATGCTTCCTTATTACAAATATTATCAATCGGATTGTGTTTTCTATTTCATAAACTTCAAAACAACTTAGTTAGAAAGTTGCGCCCAATTGCAAGTCATTGAATAGAAGAAAAATAAATCATTATAAAAGTTTTTATCTTGCAAAAAAAATTGACTAGAATGTTATTATTTGTATAAGATGGTCATGAAGCTAAGTAGAAGTTCGTTATCATTTGTACTATGCTACATGTGTCATGACTTCTTGCACATATATTTCTAAGACAAGATCAATATGAACTGTATGAATTTGGGTTCATTTTATATTATCACCTGAAGGCTGTCTTTCTCTATTTTAATGTGTTTATTACTTTCAATAGACAAATAGAAACTATTATTGAGCCACATGATCATTTTTTCACAAAAAATTAGAAATATTTTGAGAAACATTTTTGACATTTATATCACATGTATAATCTTTTTAGTCATAAAATTTAGAGATATCATCCATAAAAATTTACTTATATTGTATAATATATGTCTATCGCAGCAATGGCACGCTTGTCAAAAAGAGACAAAGTTACAAGGAATAAGAAACTAGTCATGCATGTTGTGCATGAATCATTTCTCATGTTGATTGTCATCATTATCATAGTTGCATGGACGTATGAACGTAAAGTGTTAAGATCCCGATATAGTTTAATGGATCAGGATGACAATAGAAGTGGCCTTATCAATAGATTGATATATAAAAGTGATAAGAAGTGTATTAACAAGCTCATAATGGACCGTCTAGCATTTTGACGTTTGTGTTTGTTACTGACATCAGTGGGAAAGCTTGCATGTAGTAGGAACACTACCATAGATGAGATGGTTGCAATTTTTTTGTATATCTTAGCTCACCATTCAAAGAATAGGATAATTCAAGATGACTTTTTTAGATCTGGTGAGACAGTGAGTAGGTACTTCCATGAGGTGTTAAATGTTGTCATCAGATCACATCGAGAATTGTACCAAAAACCAGTTCAAATATCTGATAATTCAAATGATCATCGCTGGAAATGGTTTAAAGTAAGTGAAGAATAATATATTTTTATATATACTAGTCGATACAGATTATATGCTAATTTAAATTCATTCTATAGGGTTGTCTTGGAGCATTAGATGGCACATATATTGAACTACGAGTACCAGAGGCGGAAAGGGCAAGATATAGGAATAGAAAAGGATTTATTGCAACTAATGTACTCGGAGTTTGTAATAAAGATATGCAATTTATCTATGTGCTACCATGATGGGAGGGTTCTGCATCAGACATGAGGGTTCTCAGAGATGCTATGGCTAGGCCAAATGGGTTTCGTGTTCCTCATGGTATAGATCTAAAATTCAAAACAATTACATATTTACTATTGATTAATATTCATTACTAATTTATTTCATGATTGTAGGGAACTACTACTTGGTAGATGCGGGGTATGTTAACGGAGAAGGATTTCTAGGACCATATAGAGGGCAAAGATATCATTTGAATGAATGGAGAGTAAGTCAACAACCGTCTACAGCAAAGGAGCTTTTTAATCTAAGACATGCTTCAGCAAGGAATGTTATTGAAAGATCCTTTGGGCTACTAAAACAAAGATGGGCAATATTGAGAAGTCCATCCTTTTATCCAGTCAAAATTGCAAATAAAATTATTCTTGCTTGTTGTCTACTACATAATTTTATTAGGAGAGAAATGTCCAATGACCCAATGGAGGAAGAAGTCCCTGAAGTTGTTGCAAATGAAGGATATACAGATGATGATGTGCAAACTGTGGAACCAAGTGATGAATGGTCTAATTGGAGAGATAATTTATCTGAGCAAATGTTTTGTGAATGGTCCAACATGAATTAATACGATATGTCTTTTTATATTGTTGTAACAGATGATTTTCAAAATGTAGTGAATTTTTCAATATAGCACACTTTATTAATTATAATATAAGCAGGAAAAGAAAAAGAAGTAATGAGAACAATATTGCAAATGTGCTATCTGATGTGGCAAAGAGAATTGGGAAAGACATTATAGTAGCAGCAGAAATAATGAGTGAGCATGTGATGACAAAATTTGAGAAGGAAAAAGAGACTGTTGGTGATGAAATTGGGAAACTATCCAATCTCACTAAGGAGGAGAAGATCGATGCCATAGTGCAACTAAGCATAAATGATTGTCTATGTCGTGCATTTTTCCAGTTGCCCAAAGAAGACCGTGAGTTATTCTTGAAGAACTTGATAAATAAGAGATATAATTGAAGTCTTATCAAAAGTTCAGAATACATTTTATTTGAACTTATGCAAGGATGTTACCTTTTCTAGGCTCAACTTTTCTAGATTTTTATGATTTGGTGATTTTTTTTTTCTTTTACATTTTTTGTTTCATGGCATGTGTTGAACCGTGTGATGATTCATGCTGATATATTTTATTTTAAAAATAGTATTCAAAATTTCTTTTATGGAAAATATGACACTTTTCATTGTTACATCATTACTCCATTACTCAAAAATCCATAATGAGAAAAATTATTCTCATATAAATATATTAAATATGAGGGTGAAATTGTAATTTTTTAATCTTAATTTGACTTTTGTGATTACAAAGTTGACTTTTTGGCAATGAACATTGATCTAGATGATCATTAAAACAAGATTATAGGAACACTTCATATGTCTACATAAGTCATGACAAGTCTTATCCTGTGTTGCATCCAAACATAGGATGGGATCTTCACAACTCCCACCCTCCACCTATACCTGCTAATCCCATCCTTTAGCATATCCCGTCCTAATCCTTAACTGCAAACCAAACATGCCCTAAGTGTGTGACCCATGGGTAACGAGACATCGAGTCCATGGAGATGCTTACGCAAACTCTATTTCCTAACGGATGGTTTGCTACTCCATTTGGATAGTTGTATCTTGCCTGGATGTGTTTGCATGTGTAGTGGTAGTGAAACCCGATTCCACCCCAGTGATTCCCATCATTAATCTAAACTAAGTTTTAATCCCGCTCTTTTACTTTCCTTGCAATTAGTTTAACTAAATCCAAATCAACTCTTTGTTCTAAAGATTAGTCTTAGTTGATCTAGATTCGACTAATTAATTCTTAAAAAATTGTCTCTTGGGATTCGATCCTTAACTATACTGCGATAAGACCCGTCCGCTTGCGGGTGATACTATAGCACAAGGTTTTGGTAAAAACTTAGGGATTTTAGTCCTAGGTGGATTTGTTAGTGCAGTAAAAACCACATCACTCTACCGCAGACAATGTTTATTGCCATGATGGACAAGTTGGGCATGCGAGACATTTATGTTCCAGCTTGAGGGGGTGTTCATATATTTACTATTTTGTGTTATTTATTGTTATATTTTGTGTTTTTGTCTCGTGTTTTATCTCATATTGCTTAGTTTTGTAATTGTCCTCCTAACTTACCCTATATAAGGAGATTGTTTCATCACCAAAAGATATTCCATTGAGTATTTTACATAAAATAAAGAACCACTACAAAACAAGGAGATTGTTTCATCACCTAAAGATATTCCATTGAGTATTTTACAAAAAATAAAGAACCACTACAAAACAATTACATAAATTTGAGTACTGCTGCAACTGTCATAAGCAGTGAATTCCCTGGATTGTAATATACTAATAATAGTAATATACAGCAATGCCAGTACATGACATATAGCTCATATACTGGTGGTACATAGCATATAATATATACAGCGGTCACTTACATCTAATTATTTAAATATAAGTAGTAAAGTACATACTCGTAGTTTATACATACACAAAACAATACAAGAAACACAATATGCAATACAGTAGAATACTTACCCTGTTACATTGAAGTTTAAGAACATTAGTATAGACAAATATACAATATATTATAATATAGTTATTAAGCAATTAAATGTATGTTTAGTTGATAATATAGTATGCTATATAGTAGAAATATACATCACTACATTTCCATTTTCCAGTAGCCTATCTCCAAATGATAGTATTATATTTTAATATTACATTAGTATATAGCTATATTGGAATATCATAAAATCAGTGGGTTGGCCATAAGAAGGTGGGGAACCAGACACGGGTCCCTAATGAGCTTAAATGGAATTCATCGGAGGAAGGATGGGTGAAGTTAAATGTTGATGCATCTGTTAAAAGCAAACTGAACACCATAGCCACAGGGTTTGTAATCCAGGATGTCAATGGTGCCTGGTTATGGGGCGGTAGCGACAAGCTGCCAGGGAAGGATGTGCTCATAGGAGAGCTGAGAGCTATATGAAGCGGACTGCAGGAGAGCAGAACTAGACACAAAAGAGTCCTCCTTGAATCGGATAGTCAGCTGGCAATCAACATGATTATAGGGAAGGTAGAGACCCCAACAAAGTATAAAGCCTGGGGCAAGCAGATCGTGGACAGCAGCAAGCTTCTAGAGTCCGTTCAATTTGTGTTTAGCCGGAGAGGGTGTAACAAAGTAGCTGATGCAATTGCCAAATGGGCTATGAATAATGTCCATGAGTCCTGTAGATGGAGACAATGTCCCGAATTCATCTCCAATGTCGTTGGAGATGAAGCAATGTCGCTCCATAGTAGTCAGTCTAATTCCAGTTTGCCTGTTATGGGAGTACAGGATGAATAGTCCATCTCCCGGGGCTTCTAAAAAAAATCAGTGGGTTGGCAATTATTGAGCTGACATCTGGGCCTGCATAGGCCGCCTAAATTTTGAGCGGGTAGAAGTTAGCGCCCAGAATAGTCTTTGAGGTGGCCGTTCAAGTGGACCGAGCGGACATTAAGTGGCTGCTTAATTCACAGCCGCCTAAAGGCCCAGCTGAGTGGCCAGGTCCTTGGGCTGCTCCGGCCGCTTTTTGAAACACTACACGGAACGCAACTAGTGCAGACCTCAGCATTTCAGTTTCTTCAAGCAATAGATGACCATATCCTACTAGTTCTTCATTAAAATTGATTATAGCCAAGGACATCCCTTTCATGTTACAAACAACCTCAAGCCACCAACAAATTATTCACGAAACCCAGTTTTTTAGTCGCAAAAGTGAATGCTTAGGTATTGCATGGTGGCCTCATGCATGTCAAGACGTTGCTTGAGAGAATAATTATTTGTGAACAAAAGTTTACAAACATTCAAAAATAAACAACGGTATCTTGCAATTCCATGGAGGTGCTCTGAGCAAACCCCAACTCATCTAACAATTGTCACAGTCCTAAAACTCACGTCGCTAAAGCCATACCTCAATCAAACAGACTTTCAACTCATCCAAGACACCATATTACCTTCCACAAAGACACAATAACTAGAAATGGTTGTCTTTCAATATCACTGTATTATAAGGCACGCCTCAAGGAGCCTATTGCTCCACAATATCCATGTGAAGCATGCGCCTAAATTTGGAAAGGCACACTAAAAGGTGTTGAGGTGCTCAACATGCGTAAGCCTTAGTTCAAAGCTCGATCTACGCCTCATGTATATAAATGTAATATATATGTGGATATATATACAAATATATGTATCTAAATGTGTGTGTTCAGACACACACACACACACACACACACTCACTCACTTTTAACTCATCCAAGACAACAGATTACCTTCCACAAAGACACAATAATTAGAAATGGTTGTCTTTCAATACCATGTATTGTAAGGCACGCTCAAGGAGCATGTTGCTCCACGATATCCATGTCAGTCAAGCGGCTCAATATGGCAAGGCACATCAAAAGGTGTTGAGGTGCTCAACATGCGTAAACCTTAGTTCAAAGCTGAATTTACGCCTCATATACAACCATGTAATATATATGTGCATATATATACGCATATATATCTAAATATGTATGTTCTGATATATACACACACACACACATATACACACAACATATAGACATACATATTTAAATACATATATGTGTGAAACTGTGTGTGTATACACACACACATATATGCATACATACATATGTGTGTGTTATGATATATATATATATATATATATATATATATATTCTGCTCCAAATACACTCGAGTGTATTCTAGCCTGACTATATATATATATATATATATATATATATATATATATATACCTACACATTCTTATATATAGAGAGAGAGAGAGTCAGGCTAGAATACACTCGAGTGTATTTGGAGCAGAATACACTCAAGTAGTTTTTCATGATGCAATATGTTTTTCAAAAATCTAATCCGTTGATCTTCTTAAATAACTTGTGAATAGCTCATATGCAAAATTTGAGCACATTTGGACATTTATTGGTCATGTAATAAAGACCGCAAAAATTATGCATTTCAAATTAGTTTCGTGCGTCGATTTTGTTGCCCTTGGATGGGTGACTTACACTCAACCAAATGGGCTCAAAATTTGTATGTAGCCTAGTTATAGTATGACGGTGAAGATCAATGGTTTACATTTTACAAAAAATAGTCTTGATATGCAAACACACTTGAGTGTATTCGTGCGATCTGTATACTCGAGTTTATTCTAGCTTGACTCTATATATAAATAGTCTTGATATGCAAACACACTTGAGTGTATTCGTGCGATCTGTACACTCGAGTGTATTCTAGCCTGACTCTATATATATATATATAGAGAGAGAGAGAGAGTCAGGCTAGAATACACTCGAGTGTACAGATCGCACGAATACACTCAAGTGTGTTTGCATATCAAGACTATTTTTTGCAAAATGTAAACCATTGATCTTCACCGTCATACTATAACTAGGCTACATACAAATTTTTAGCCCATTTGGATGAGTGTAAATCACCCATCCAAGGGCAACAAAATTGACGCGCAAAACTAATTTGAAATGCATAATTTTTGCGGTCTTTATAACATGACCTATAAATGTCCAAATGTGCTCAAATTTTGTGTATGAGATATTCACAAGTTGTTTAAGAAGATCAACGGATTAGATTTTTGAAAAAAAATATTGCATCCTGAAAAACTACTTGAGTGTATTCTGCTCCGAATACACTCGAGTGTATTCTAGCCTGACTATATATATATATATATATATATATATATATATATATATACATATATATATATATGTAAGAATGTGTAAATTATATATATATATAACCTACACATTCTTATATATATATATATATATGTATATCAGAATGTGTAGGTTATATATATATATCACACATTCAGATACATATAGACATTCTTATATATATATATATATATATATATATATATATATATATATCAGAATGTGTAGGTTATATATATATATATATATATATGTATATATATATATATATATATATATATATATATCACACATTCAGATACATATATATATGACAAGATCCAGTGAGACATTCTTGATGAGAGCATAAGAGACATTTTATTAACTTTGCGTAGAGATCCATTTCATAATCCAACCGTACAGATTATAAACATATCTTATTATTACCTTTCTACAAAATTTCATTATCATAGGATTTGTATTGCATGCACAAGCAAATACTTTTCAACGTTCAATATTGAGTTTCAGGCTAAATGATAGATGTAAAATGTGTATATTGTACATATGGACAAGTAAAATATATCTGAATGCAATCACTTTTTGTGTGAAGTTAAATGAAATGATGTTCTTCTCATCCACAAGGTTGGAAATCAGAAATATTCAAATGCCTCTCTCTCTGTGTGTGTACATATATATGAGGTTAGGAAGTGTGTGTCGGCCAGTAGAAGCAACTTATGTGTACCGGCTATGAATTACTTCATCAACCATATGGATTGAATCAAAATTTAATAGAATGTGTTCAAAAAATTATAACCATATCTAATTTATATCATGAGATATAACAATATATCTTTCAAAGATTTCTGCAATTTCGACAACTTACCATTGATTAGTATATATGTATTTTCTTTCATTTGATGATCTAGGAATGCCAGTTTTAAGTGATTTTTGATACACATATTATCTAAGGGGTATGCATCACATCCACAAGGTTGGATTATTTTTTATAATTTTGTAATCATCATAAATGAAGATGGGTACATGTACTCAGGTACACAATTCATTTAGCATATATATATATGTGTGTGTGTGTGTGTATACATACACACATATATATGTTATATATATGTATATACACATATTTATATATCTGTATATATATGTATGTATGTATGTATGTATATATATATATATGTGTGTGTGTGTATATGTGTGTATACATATATATAAATATGTTATATATATACACACATACATGCACACACACATGTATATATATATATATGTGTGTGTGTGTATATATATGTGTGTGTATACATAGATATATATATATGTTATATATATACACACATACATGCACACACACATATTCAAATACATATGTGATATATATATATATATATATATATGTAGACAATAAAAGTAATGTGCGGCATGAGATACCTTTGTATTGACAAGGCACACCTATATATGTGGACACGGGTGGTGGCCAATACCTATGTACACAGTGTGGGACTAATCTCATATATATAGAGAATATACATGGGAAAAAAAGAATAATGAATAAAAGGAATAAATATTTATTATTCTAACACTCCCCCTCAAGTTGGTACATAGATGTCATAGGCACCAAGCTTGTTACATAGGAATTTACTCGGCATCCACTGAGGAATTTCGTGAAAAGATCAGTCACTTGATTTTCTGAATGGACTGGAATAAGTACAGTTTGGTGATCTTGTACCTTTTCCCAAATTAAATGACAATCAACTTCAATATGTTTGGTCCGTTCGTGAAAAACCAGGTCGGAGGCAATGTGGAGAGTAGCTTGATTATCACCCATGAGTTTCATTGCTTCAGACTGATTGAGTCCCAGTTCTTCTAGTATATTCTTGGTCCATATAAGATAATTGGTTGCGTGAGCCATTGCTCTGTATTCAGATTCAGCGCTAGATCGGGCTACCATTGTTTGCTTTTTAGTTGCTTTTCCAAGACATGAGATTGCCCACCACAAGGACACAACACACAATATATGGAAATTGACCTATGGTCTATGGCACGTCTTGCCCAATCAGCATCTGAGAGAAGCCCTGAACTTTGAGATGTCCATGATTTGTGTACCATACACCCAGTGTATTAAAAAGCGTTTCAGGCGGCCGCTTAAGCGGCCAGGACCCTCAACCGCTTAATCCAACCCCTAATCGCCCGCTTAACAGGTTTGAAGAATATCGCCCGGTTTTTGCCCGCTTCACCCACTTTTTTCCGCTTTTTGCCTGCTTTTTTTTTTAAATACTACTGGAAGCATGTAACATTAATTTCCTTGCTGCTTTCAGTGATTACTGATTGGTAATACTGGTTAGTATCTGCAATTACTGATATGCTTGCTGATTTTAGTGATTAGAAATATTGATTAGTAGTAAAGTATTGATTATTACTTAGTTAATTACTGATTTGCTGATTAGATATGTATAAAAGTTCTTTAGAAATATATTTTTATATACACATACATGTAATGTTGTATAAAAATATATAAAATTTAGGCACCCGCTTTTTCAAAAATCGCCCGCTTAATCGCCCGCCTAATCGGTTACATGGTGTTGTCCGCACGCCTCCCGCTTCCCACTTTCTAATACACTGCATATACCTTTGCCTGGACTCTTCTTGAGATAGCAAAGAATCCTATAAACAACCTTCATATGACTACTACAGGGTTTGTCCATGAATTGACTAACCACACTAGTAGTAAAGGATATATCCGGACGAGTGACTGTAAGATAATTTAATTTTCCAACCAATCTTCTATATCACCAATGATCTTCAAGTGGCTCCCCCTCCTCCTTATACAGCTTGAGTTTGGGATCCATTAGAGTATTTGCAGGCTTTGCTCCAAGCATACCAATCTCTTTAAGTAGATCAAAAGTGTATTTCCTTTGTGAGATGACTATACCATCATTAGATCTAGCAACCTCAATATCCATAAAATATTTTAGGAGGCTTAAATTCTTAATTTGAAATTTACTTTGAAGAAATTGTTTAAGTTGTAGAATACCCTATTGATCATCTCCAATAATGACAATATCATCGACATAGACAATAAGGAGAACGCAACCTGAAGATCAGCACAAATGGAAGAGTGAATGATCAAAACTTGATTCTAGAAGACTAAATTCAAGTAGAGTTTGACAAAAATTCCCAAACCAAGCTCTTGGGGGACCTGCTTGAGCCCATAGAGAGATTTGCGAAGACGACAAGTTGGGCATGAGTCCCCCTAAGCAAGAAACCCAGGACGTTGCTCCATATAGAATTCTTCAGATAGGTCAACATGGAGAAAAGCATTCTTAATATCAAGTAGGTGCAAGGGCCAAGAAAAATGAGCTGCAAAAGAAATAAAAAGACAAACAAATGACATTTTAGCAACAGGAAAAAAGTCCAAAGATAGTCCTCGCCATATCTTGAGTGAATCCCATAGCTACCAAACGAGCCTTCAGACAATCAACAACACCAGTAGGCCAGACTTTGACTGGGTAAGCCCGTCGGCACCCTAACAGCCTTGTCTGTTGGAGTAGGAACCAAACTACAAGTGTGATTCTGCAAAGAGCATTCATCTCATCTTCCATAGCACGACGTCATCATGGGTGATTCATGGCAACAAATACAGAACTACGAATGGAATATGGATGATATGAAGGCTTTACATGAGGAAGATAAACAGTCATATGAAACAAAGTTAGAAACAAGATGAAGAGTGCATGACCGGTTTCCTTTCCATATAGCAATTGGTAGATCAAGGGAACTATAGTTGCTACCTGGAGCTCTAGACTGAGTGGTGATTGAAGGAGGGTTGACACTTGCGTTGTCTGATCCTTGTTCTTGACTGTTGTCATTCACACGACGTGTGTACACATGAGTGATGGGGGGTTTCTCTCCTTGGGACACAGGTGGAGATGACTCTTCCTGGACAGGAGGTTCAGGTGACGAGATCTTAATGACAATCGGATGTGGGAGAGCTTCTTCAAGATCCCTCACTGATTGGGGATCTCCAAAGTATGGAGTGTCATCAAAGAAGGTGACATCAGCTGAAATCATGGTCTTAAAAAATGGAATGTGTTGTACGTTCAGAGAGGCCACTGAATAGAGTATATATGTTGTGTGTGGGAGTATAAGTATATGTGATTTTCGATTTTTTTATTTTTTTATTATATGTTACAGTATATGTTTTCTGTGGTTTACTTATTCCGTTATTTATTTGTTGTTATTTGTTTATTCTGTATGGACCTCTCTGTAATTGTTTCCGTATTATATATATGAGGGTGCACACATTGTGCAACCCTATGCTCTCTGAAACCCTGACTCTCAACATGGTACCAGAGCAGGTCGAGACCTAGGATCTCTCCCTCCCTCCCTCTCCACCAGCGCCCCCCCCCCCGCTGCGCGGGCCAGCCGCCGGTCCAGCAGCCACCAGCGGCCGCCGGACAGCAGCAGCCAGCCGGCCGCCGCCGCCGGGCAGCAGCAGCTGCTAGCCGACTGCCGCAGCTGGCCTAGCCAGCCGTCTCCCGCCGGTCACAGGTCCGCCTACTCTCCTGGCGCGGTGCGCCGCTAGTGCTTGAGCAACCGTTGTTGTTGTTCGCACAGCAGGTGCGCTGCCGGGTTGGTAGATCTGGACTAGATCAGTCTTCCGGGGGAGATCGGTACGTTGTTCGGCTAGAGCCTTCTTCGATTCGTGTTCGTTTGTGTCTGCCTGCCCGTGTAGGCTTCGGCCTCCGGGTCTTCTACTACACTTTGGTGTAGTCCGTATGTGAGAGGTCCTCTGTGACCTGTGCCTTGCCTGCCTGCCTGCCTTGCCTGCCTGCTGTGCCTGCCTCACTGATGGCGTCATCGACTGATGATTTGCGTCGTCAGGTTACTACGGTAAAACTTGACGGGCGCAACTACCAGCTGTGGGTTTGCTCCTTTGTGATATATGCCAAATCACAAGGGAAGTATTCCCATCTCACTCGTGCCGGTCCGCAACAGCCTGCTGACGATGCTGACTTGAAGGACGTCAAAGCTTACGATGATTGGGTCCGTGACGACTCAACAGTGATGACTTGGATTCTCAACAGCACGGTTGAGAAGATTAGTGTGACCATTCTCCATCTGCCTACAGCAAAGCAGATGTGGGATCAGCTTGCTCGCACCTTCTCCCACAGCCAGAATCCGAAGAAAGTGTTTGATATCAACAAACAGCTTAGTCGTCTCACTTTTACTGGCACTGACATCACCGATTACTTCTCTACGTTCACCGGTTTGTGGGGTGAACTGGAGACGTATCATCCTCTGTCCACGGATCTAGTGATTATGCAAAAGCAGCGCGATGAGCTACAGCTGATACAGTTCTTGAGTGGCTTGCCTGACTCCTATGCTGGCGTGGTGGATCAGATTCTGGCCGGTGATCC
This sequence comes from Alisma plantago-aquatica, assembly GCA_963693085.1. NCBI lineage: Eukaryota > Viridiplantae > Streptophyta > Magnoliopsida > Alismatales > Alismataceae > Alisma > Alisma plantago-aquatica. The sequence continues at coordinate 107,122,853 of OY856411.1, forward strand.
CCTGCCTACCCTTCAGAGTGCCTACCAGCGACTTCAGCGCCTTTCGTCACCGACACCACATACTGCTACAGATGGTGCCGACTCTACTGCCTTAGCTGCCTGGGGTGGCCGTGGCCGTGGCCGCGGTCGTGGCCGTGGCCGCACTTCTGATGGACGTCCTCCCCCTGGTGTCGGGAGAGGTCGTTCTCCTACTGCTGGGCATGGAGCCCCTCCTACTGCTACTACTACTGCTGCGCGTCCTCCGCCCGGATTGCGCTTGTGCTCTTACTGTGGTCGTACGAACCACATTGAAGAAAAGTGTTGGGAGAAATATGGCAAACCAGAATGGGCGAACACTGCTACTGATTCTCCCGCCACCGCATCCGAGAGTGTTGCACATCCTACTACACCAGACACTGCGGGTGCTACTGCTGACTACATCAGGGCTGAAGTCGAACGTCTCTTTCTGGAGCGTGCTGGATCGTCTTCTGAAGCGTCCACGAGTGGAGCACATGCTGCCCATACTGGTTATGATACTGCTTTTCTGAGTTCACATTCGCCACCCCCATCTGGTAATAATAAATGGGTGATCGACTCTGGTGCATCATCCCATATTTCTGGAAATAGGGCTTTGTTTAAGTCCATCTCTAAACCTTCTCATAAATCTACGGTTATGGTTGCTGATGGATCTAGATCTCCAGTTTCTGGCATTGGGGACATTATTTCTCAGTTTCTTATCAAATCTGCCTTATATGTGCCTAACTTCCCTATGAATTTATTGTCTGTTAGCAAACTTGTAAGGAATTTGAACTGTAGCCTGACATTCCTTCCTGGCTCATGCATTTTTCAGGACCTTTTCACAAGGATGAAGATTGGTGGGGGGTATGAAGGAGTTGATGGTCTCTACTACTTGGACGAGATGCCAAGGTCTGCCAAAGTTGCTGTGGTTTCTGCCTTATCTGCTTCCGTTTCTACTTTACAGTGGCATTACAGGCTGGGACACCCTTCTTCTGACAAACTGCGCCATTTACTTCCAGACATGAGTAGTTGTAGTTTCCAGTGTGAGTCTTGTCAACTGGGTAAACAAACTAGATCGGTATATCCGAGGCGTAGTTCTGTGCGCAGCAGGCATATTTTTTATGTAGTACACTCTGATGTGTGGGGACCATGTAATGTACCAAGTGTGTCTGGCTATCGATACTTTATTTTGTTTATTGATAATTTTTCGCGGACTACTTGGCTATTTCTGTTAAAAAGTAGATCTGAGGTGATATCCACAATAAAGTTCTTTTTTGCTGAAATTAAAACCCAGTTTGGTGTGCCTATTAAAATTTTTAGAACTGATAATGCGTTGGAATTTGTTCAGAAAGATGTGGACCTCTTTTGTAAATCTGTTGGAACTTTACATCAAACCTCCTGTGCCTATACACCACAACAGAATGGTGTAGCTGAAAGAAAGAATCGTCATCTGTTGGAAGTGGCTCGAACTATAATGTTGCATTCGCATGTACCTCGTACTTATTGGCCAGAAGCGGTTCTGACTGCCTGTTTTCTCATTAATCGTATGCCATCGTCGGTTATTGGTAACAAAATTCCTTTCCAAGTTTTACATCCGGAGGCTCCCTTGTTTTCTGTTCCTCCACGGATTTTTGGTTGCACATGCTTTGTCCGACTCCTTGGCCCTACATCTGATAAATTGTCGCCTAGAGCAGCTAAATGTATTTTCTTGGGATATTCAAGAACTCAGAAAGGCTATCGCTGTTATAATCCTGCTATGCGAAAGTGGCTGACTAGTAGTGATGTGGTGTTCTTTGAAGACACTCCTTATTATTCATCTGCGGGAGACAATTTGCAAACAGATCTTATTGCACCACCCTTGCCTATTCTGTCTGACTGCATTCATGAGACGGATGATACTGTGATACCAGATCCTCCTCCGCTTCGTGTTTATCAGCGCAGGAACAGAGCACCTCCTCCACACGTACCCCCCCCCAGTCGACCAATCTTCACCTCCAGAAGGTTCTGCTTCACCTGAGGTACAATCTGATTTACATATCCCTATTGCACTTCGCAAAGGGACTCGTTCATGCACGTCTCACAGTATTGCTAATTTTGTATCTACTGATCATCTCACTGCTCAGGCGCGTGATTTTGTATATGCCTTATCTGCTGTTACTGTTCCTAAGACTATTCAGGATGCCCTGCGGAGTACAGCTTGGACTTCTGCTATGCAGGATGAGATGACTGCTCTGACTGATAGAGGCACATGGGAGCTGGTGGATCCTCCTCCTCAGTGCAAGCCTGTAGGTTGCCGCTGGGTGTACACTGTCAAATATCAACCGGATGGTACAGTTGAACGGTTGAAAGCTCGGTTAGTTGCCAAAGGGTATACTCAGACATACGGCATTGACTATTTTGAGACTTTTTCTCCTGTTGCTCGCTTAAATTCTGTCAGAATCTTATTATATGTTGCTGTAAATTGTGACTGGCCTCTTCTACAGCTTGATGTGAAGAATGCTTTTCTATATGGTGATCTACAGGAGGAGGTTTATATGGAGCAACCTCCTGGGTTTGTTGCTCAGGGGGAGTCTCACAAAGTATGCAGGCTTAAAAAGTCTATTTATGGGCTCAAGCAGAGTCCACGTGCATGGTTCGATAAATTAAGCAGGATTCTTTCTGACTTTGGCTTTCTACGGTCCCAAGTGGATCATTCTGTCTTCACAAAGAAAACTTCTGCAGGAATTATTATTCTGATTGTTTATGTAGATGATATCATTATTTCAGGCAGTGATTCTTCAGGTATTCAGGCCACCAAATACCATTTGAGTAAACATTTTGCTACCAAAGACTTGGGCAGACTGCGATATTTTCTGGGCATAGAGGTTTCCAGGAACTCTAGTGCTCTTGTGCTGTCTCAGAGAAAATATGTGCTTGATATCCTGCAAGAAACTGGCATGATGGGCGCAAGACCTGCAGATACTCCCATGGATTCCAATGTTGATTGGGACGATGCCACTTCATCTGTGTTTTGTGAGCCAAAGAAATACAGGAGACTTATTGGAAAATTGATCTATCTGACTGTTACTCGTCCTGACATTACTACTGCGGTGGGCCTTCTGAGCAGGTACCTGGACAAGCCTAGACAGTGTCATTGGGATGTTGTTTGTCACATTCTGAGATACTTAAAAAGGGCACCTGGCAAAGGTTTGTATTACAGGAAAAATGGACATTGTAAACTTGAAGGCTATTCTGATTCAGATTATGCAGGCAGCAGAATTGACAGGAAATCCACCTCTGGCTACTGCACCTATGTAGGAGGTAACTTGGTGACTTGGAGGAGCAAGAAACAGACTGTTGTGGCTCGCTCCAGTGTTGAAGCTGAATACCGGGCCATGGCCCATACTGCCTGTGAACTTCTCTGGGTGCGTTCTCTTTTATGTGAACTTGGGATTGAATCTTCTTATGCGATTCCAATGCACTGCGACAACTGAGCTGCTATCTTCATTGCCAATAATCCTGTTTATCATGAGCGCACCAAGCATATCGAGGTAGACTGTCACTTCATTCGAGAATCTGTTCTGGCTGGGAAAATTTGCACTCCTTTTACAAGATCTGAAGATCAAATTGCAGACGTCTTCACAAAACTTCTGGCTAAGAAGCACTTCTGCACATTGGTGGACAAGTTGGGCATGATTGATATCTATGCTCCAACTTGAGGGGGAGTGTTACAGTATATGTTTTCTGTGGTTTACTTATTCCGTTATTTATTTGTTGTTATTTGTTTATTCTGTATGGACCTCTCTGTAATTGTTTCTGTATTATATATATGAGGGTGCACACATTGTGCAACCCTATGCTCTCTGAAACCCTGACTCTCAACATTATATATATACATTAATCATATAATTATAAATATAATTTGTAGAATTACATATTTTAAATGCAATCATGCAAATATGCAATCAAACACCTCTTAAATACATACAAATGTGCAATAATGAACTAAATGTATAACAATCATAGATGAATGTAATGCAAAAAGAGGAAATGAAAGTAGGTAGGCTAAATGTAGGTGTTGGTTTTAGTTATATGAAGAATGGGGGTGATGTTTAAAAATTGCCAGCTTAATAGTTTTTCCATTCAAAAATTGGAGACTAATCGGCCTTATATGCGGCTATGCGGCTGTGTATGCGGCCATGGTCCATTTTAGCCACTGAATTCCCATATGTGGTTCGGTCAAGGGATTGAGCTGCATATGTGATCGCTTGGATTGTTTTTTGAAACACTGGCTGAAATCAGAAAATGATGATCAATTGGATCATAACATCGATATCCCTTCTGAGTCTTGGAATAACCAAGGAAGACACTTGGAAGCCTTTAGACTAAGTTTGTCATGACCCGTCCCAATATTGTAAACAAAACAGACATATCCAAAAACTTTTGGAGGAACAATATAAATGGCCTGACCAAGACACAGAAGTTGAAAAGGTATGTGTTTGTTTAAGGTGGACGATGGCATACGATTGATGAGATATAAGGCAGTGAGAACATCATCGCCCTAGAATTCCTTAGAAACACTCGTATACAAAAGAAGAGTACGGGCAGTTTTGACTATGCGACGGTTTTTCCTCTTGACTTTCCCATTTTATTGAGGTGTGTGAGGACAAGATGACTGGTCTATAATTCTTTTAAAAGATAAGAATTGAGCAAGAGCATTACTGAAAGATTCTTTGGCATTATCCACTCGATAAATATGAATACGGCGAGAGAATTGAGTTTCAATCTCATTAAAAGATTATTGATAAAATTTCAAAATGATCTTTCATCATATACAACCAAGTTACTATAGAAATCATCGATGCTAATGACAAAATATTTTTGACCAAGTTTTGACGAAACCCGACATGGGCCCCAAACATCAGAATGGATAATTTCAAAACTTGACTTAGCAGTCATCTGCTCCATAGACTGAAAGGTGGATCGATGATGCTTTCCTAACTAACATGACTCACACTGGAGTGTACTAAGTCTAGGTAGCTGAGGGTGAAGAACCCTAAATTTGTCCATGGACATGTGTCCAAGATGACTATGGATATGGAGAGGAGAAGTTGCCACACGCCTTAGACACCAGACTAAGATAGTAGAGACCTGCAAGTTCATACCTGCCACCAATCACCTTCTGCTTTTGGAGGTCTTGTATCACACAATCATCAGGGTTAAATGTAATTGAGGCTTGAAGAGAACGGGTTAATTTGCTAATGGAAATTGAATTGAAACGAAATTTAAGAGCAAATAACGTTGACTTCAAGATGACTATAGATAGAAGTTTGATAATCCCAGTACCATGTACTGGAACTTTGGACCCACTAGCAATGGTGATAGGTGGCAAAGGTGTTTTGTTGGTGGGATAGATTGGATATAAGATGGGTTATACTTGTAATATGATCTGTTGCACCTGAATCAAATACCCAAGAAGATGAACCTGCATTAGAAGATTGAGATATGCATGCAGTAGGTCCACCAGGATGATGTGCAAAGTCATTGAAGAAACTGAAGACGAGGCTTGTTGAAAAGCTTTGTATTGACAAACCTAATTGTACTTGTCAACTTCTGTCACCTGAATCTGACGACAGGTGTCCCCTTAAGCGTCGTCATTTGATGCCACATTTGCAAATGTGGTTTTGGGAGCATACTTATGAAGTTCATAGCAGATTTCCTTGTAATGCCCCATCTTACCAAAATGAGAGCATTTTGGGCATCCACGTCCTCCAATCAAGGAATGAGGTTTCGACGAAATCGTCGAAATTTCGTCAAAAATTTTGATTTTGACGCCATCTGCTACGAAATCTTGCACCATGCCGCTATGTCGAAATCATCGAAATTTTTTGCCCAAAATTCAAAATTTTCCCAGGGAACAGGAAAGTCTCCTTTCCTCCCACATGAAGGACCCCCCACCTATCCCCATATCAAATTTTATTGCACAAAACGATGCATTTAGGTGTAAAGATCATCCCTATGAAATTTCATGGCTTAATTCGTTGATTTTGGCGTCGAAATGAGCATTGTTGCATTTAACAAAAATTCTATCGAAATTTCAAAAAATTTTGGTTTCCATGCTGTCGAAACGACATCAAAATCGGATAACTCATTCCTTGCCTCCAGTAGACCTACCTCCACGACCTCCTTGTCCCCTTGTCCTCTTCCATGAGTAGTAGGGTCAGTGTTGTTGTAACCTTTCATGGTAGAGACAGTGGCAAATTTGTCTTAAGTAGGATGTGGAGCTTGTTCTATGAAAGCGGAGGAGACACGCTGATATGCTTTTGCCAATTTGGGAAGCTTCGACTCGACAAGGATTTGGCTGCGTACTCCTTCGTATTCACGTCAAAGACTAGACAACAAGTTGATGACGGCCATTTGATCCCTCTGCTTCTGGAGTTCTTTGAGGTCCATTGTCAGCGGAAGAAGAGAATAGAGATCGTCAGTAATGCGAGTTTCCTCCCCAAGTATTGAGTCGAGAGATTTGTCATCTTGTTGAAGATTGACATCTCCAAGGTCATCTCGTACATGCGGAAGATGTTTGACTCATACATGAGATTAAGATGATCCTAGACATCTTTGCATTTCTTAAAGTGACTAATGAGATCACCAACTTGTAGTTTCATGGAATTCCGCAGGATGGAGAGAAGATTGGCATCGATCTGCTCCCATTGTTCTAGAGTGGCACCGGTTGGAGGAGCATCTGTGAGATGCTTGTACTTTCCTTGTCCCTTGAACGAGATCTTGACTGTTCGGCTCTTTTGAGTGAAGTTTTTCTCATTGAGCTTCCGAGTGATGATGAGCATATCACGAAAAAGTAGGGGCACTTCCTTCATTTCTGACATGGAGAAGAAAAGGGATGAAAATGGACAGCATGTGCCTTACACAGGGTGTACGGAAAGGCACACGGCGTGTACAAAGAACTGGATAGATCTCTGAATATTCACAACACGGTGTGTCGGTGATGGACACAGCGTGTACGTTGTCGGAGGCGTAACTGTGTCTCCCGTCAACATGGTGTGCCAGGGATGAACACAGTGTGTACCATGTCGGGGGCGTAACCGCAGTTCCTATCAGTATGCCGTGTTGATGATGAACTCGGTGTTTGTCACGTCGTCGGCTCAAAAATCATAGGTCTTCCACCCCATGGGTCACCCCTTGGATGGATCTTCTTGGTGAGAAAACTTTGTAGGCTTAGATCTATCTACCACTACGACGGTGGTGAAGATTTGGAAAAGGAGATGGAGATGAAAATCCTTTGATAGGAGAGGATGGTGATGTCTCCCGAGAAAGGGAACGACACTTCGGAAGGTGATGGAGATGACTTCCACCACTGTGGAGATGGTTCCCACAGTGAAGATGATTGCCACGATGGGTTAGGTCGATTAACTCAATAGAAAATCTAATTCATTGATTGTAAGACATATCTACAAAAATTTCATTCACATTCAAATGCAAATTTAATGATAACAAAGAAACCTCTTCTACAAGAGAAATTAGATCATCAAAGATGAGCGCAATATGCACGTCCTTTAAGAAATTAATCCCTCATTACACAGTCCTGCATAGGGGGCTTAGTCTGGCATGGCTTCTAGTAGGTAGAGATATATCTAGATCAAGTTGTAAATGAAGGATCTTGTTCCATTGTGTCGCCCCACGGAACACCATCAAAAGATCAACAAAACAAATTTAAAACAACTAAATAAACTAGAGATCAATGGACTGAAAACTCTTACATGGAGAGATTTTACCATAGAAAAAGGGGCAACCTCTCTCCCCAAAAGGCAGATACTTGATGAAAACCTAAAACCCAACCAAGGAATAGTAGGGTACAAGGGAGAAGGTGGATCATAAATAAAGCATGGAAGAAAAGCGGTAACAGCAAAAGCCACAAACCCCCACCCCACCCAGGGGCAGTGGTGGCCTAAAAGAACACGAAGGATCTCCTCTCTGTCAGGGTACTCAGAAATGCCATGATTTTTTCTTAAATTCTTATGCTTCTCCAGATATAGTTCATTTTAAATCACATGATACAAACATATATATACATAATAATTATTAAGTTCAAACCTTATCCCATTTGTTCCCACACCACCCCATCTTGGGCTGGCGGTGTAGTACCTCTATATTGATTGATATTGCTATCTTCGTAATATCCAACTTTATTTCATGGTCAAATTGCAGTCTCTCTCAACTCTTACAGGTTGCAGTCACTTGGTTTTAATGTGTTCTTGTGGTAATAGGAAGCCTACACTACCAATAACATGTTCCCACCCCATTCTTCTGCATATGTGCCCAAACCAAAAAAGCTTTGTTCTTCATACACAAAGCAACCATGTCTCATGCTTTTGATTACCAGCAGACCGGTAAGAACTCTTTTCCAGCTCAGATTTTGGACTTTAACGAATTCAGTAAAAAAAACACCAGCAACTACAATAGTGAGACATATCTTGCGAAATAATAAATCGATTGGAAACGTCAAGGCTCAACAATTAATGCAGAATACACGAAGGGGACTTTGTGAGATACATACTGTGAGCAAATCCAGTCCCCCTTCTTCATCGGGATCTGCGGAAACCGCCCACTCTCCGACTGTACAGCCTTTAGAGGTTCGTCCGCGGGCAGGGAAGAATACGGGGATGCTTCAATGCCTGCATCAGGCTCCACGGAAGAAGTGGCGGAATATGGAGGCGCCGCTTGTACTTCACCAGACGAATAAAGTTCCGGCGCGGTAACGGTGTCTCCATCCGAGTCATCGGCAGAAGCGGCAGAGCAGAAGGTGAGGCTCCGAAGTGGAGAGTTATGAAGGAGCTGCGGCAGCAGCAGCTTCACCCGGGCACATGCGGAAGGAGAGAAGCGCGGGAGTTGATGCGAGGCCCTAAAGGAGTAAGAGGAAGCAACGGAGTTATAGGGAGCGAAGAGGGAGAAGCTCCTCTGAAGCAGCCTGGCGGCAGCTGTGGCCATGGGAGTCGACGAAAAGGGTACAGCAGGGGTTCTAGCAGACTACAAGCACTATTGGACTGAGGGTGCGTTTGCTACGCCGTGATGAATTATGAGAGAAGGGGAATGATCGGAAAATAAAAAGACTTTTTTTCTAAAACTCCCCTCATTTTTGCCAATATTCTACAAACCCTTTTATTATCAAAAAAATTTGTAACCACCTTTCTATTATATTAAATTCTTAGAGATCCCCTGTGACTAACTGCCGTTAGCAATGCCATTAAGACTGCATTTGGTATACATTTATATGTCAACCTTGTGTAAGATAACTTGTCTATTATTTTTTTTTGACTTAGAAGAAGACTTAATCTCCCACTTCCTCAAACATGTGTCCGAGTCTCAATGACCCAAGAGATTATAAATACTAGACCTGTCAAACGGGTGGATGGGTTGGGTTTGGGTTGGGTCATTGCGGGTTTGGGTCTCGCGGGTGCGGGTCAAAAAGATCCAATGTTAAACGAGTGGAGAAGTAGCACACCCAAACCCGACCCAGCGGGTTGCGGGTCGCCCACGGATGCCCATTTAATATGTGTACAGTGAAAAGATATTGCTAGTTTTTGCACTACGACAAAGAGTCGAATAATTCATTAATAATTTTCAGTGTAAATATAACAAAATGAGGGCAACCTTCCACTACTTTTTGTGTCAAACACAATGTAATATTTGATGTTTTGAAATAAAATGTAAGAGACAAAATAAAAAAACAACCATTTCTGCAATGTACAATAAAAAAACTAAATGATATTGATGTTAAAATAGCATAACATATTACCATAAGAACATTATATTTTGTCGTTATAAGTTCTTGATGTTTCATGTTATGATTGTCTAATACATAAAGTGAACAAAAAGATAATATAATTGTTGTGATAGAATATAAAACATGCATTACACTATATAATCATTAACATAAAAATAATATAGAAGTTAACGAATTTGTTAAAATAATATAGAAGTTAACGAATTTGTTTCCACTAGTGTAAACAATTAACAAAGGATATCAATAAAGAAAGTTAGACTTTAACTATTTATATTGTATACATTACACGTCATCAATTTAGTTGAATGATAAATGTACAAGTGTTGCATGTCTTAAGAGTCATATAGATAATATATTAATATTAATATATTATTTCATTAAATGGGCACCGGCGGGTGGCCGCGGATCACCCGTGAAACCCACTAAATAAACGGGTAGGTATGGGTTTGGGTGATTTCTAGCGGGTGGTAAATTTCTCCACTCAAACCCAACTTAAACGGGTCAACCCGTGGGCGCCCGCAGATTTTGACCCAGTTTGACAGGTCTAATAAATACAATGCGCAATAGGAGGTTTCGAATCTGGATCTCCCGGGTAGGACAGGCCGGACTGAACCATCTACCTTACATTGGTCGGGTTATATATCATTATTTGAAATACAAGAAAGCCAAAAGTCAGTTTTACTCTATGAGTTGGAAATTGAGATACCAGGCTACAATGGTCTCTGCCACAATGATTTTGCACGGAAGATTAACCATCATATTTCTGGTTAACTAAACCCCACGTCATATTGTTTATCATTTAAATGACATAGCAGACAGCTCGTAACATGTCGTGGCTAGTGAGGTTACCACGTCGATGTAATGCCGATAAAACAAAAGTTGCCTAAGTTTATTGCACCTTATTTATTTTTAACTACTCGACAATATTTTACCCAAACACGCCATTAACAAGAATCGCTTTAGGTTCATACTAAAAATATAATTATTTATAAAATTTCAATATTACACGCCAATATATTCAAACACAAGATGTGCTTTAAAGAGTTGATTTTGCAATCTAAAAAGGACTAGTGGCATAAGTTGTTGCACAATTATCTTCTACTTCGATATAAATCTCCAATTTTATTATGAGACAAGCCTACTACTTGTCGAGCCTTGTAATGTTTAACGTATACCTAACAACACATCAATATATTCTATAACTAAATATTTACTTTTTAGCAATTGTAATAAAAATATGCCATTTCTGAAATCGGGAGATTAATATATTTTGAAGTATTATTTTAGCATGGAATCTTGAATTTAGATGCATTATGGTTAAGGATGATTATCAAACTATCGCCCAACTTATGTATGGAACTGCATTACCTAATCCCAACTTGTTCTCATAACCTACAATGGTGGATCATGATGAAAATTTCAACTCAATTATTTTCATGTGGACCGGCTTAGGCCCAGGTAAACATAGGTTTAGAAACTCGGATACCTAGACTCGTGAAACATACACATATAAACAAACAAACACACACACATAAATATATATATATATATATATATATATATATATATATATATATGTGTGTGTGTGTGTGTGTGTGTGTGAGAGAGAGAGAGTGTGTGTGTGTGTGTATGTGTGTATTTTAACGAGCCTAGGTATTTGGGTTTTGTGGCATCAGTTTATCTATGCTTCAGCCTGATCGACATAAAGTATATCTAGGTCAAACATTTCAACCCGACCCGCTAATGTAAGTTATGTAGAACAAGTTGGGGTCATGTGTAGGTTTAGAAACATGTTGGGTCAGTCTGGCCCAGTATGATGATCATCCCTAATTTCCTAACCACCATGCATATAACCCCAAGATCCAATATTTAATAATACCTCAAAATTTATTATAAACCTGATTGCGTAAGTAGTATATTGTCATTATGTAAATATTTAGTTTTAGAATACATTGATATATGGTTGACATATGTTAAACATTAGGAAGCAGAACTAATAACTTGATTTAACATAGATAAAACGTTGCAAAACTGCTAGAAATAGAAAAGACACAACAAATATAATGATATTGGTAATGACAGTTAGTCACATGGGTTTTCGAGGAAATTAGAACAAAAGAGAGGGGGTTATAGGATTTTTTGATAACATAAGGGGTTTTACAGAATATCAACAAAAGTGAGGGGATTTTAAGGGTAAAAACTCAAAAATAAACGATTTTGTGGTCAGTCATGTTGAAGGGGGGATTTTAAATGGTAAATTTGTGGGGAATTTTGGTCTATTTTTATTTTTATGACAAAAACATTGTGAATGATGGTAAATAAAGTTTCTTGCAAAAAAAATTCACAATAATTTTCTTTTCAAAATAGATAGATTCCTTTCAAGATTTTTTCCATCAAAAACATTTTTCCTTCTAAATATTTTTTTCTCTATCTTACTTCTCCAACATTTTTTTCTCCCGCTAAAATTTATTTATTTTTTGAATGTATCCATTATAAAATAAAATTAAAAAATCCCTTTAAGAATATATTTCACTTTTATACAATTTTTGTAACAATTTACTTTGCTTCTAGGGATGTCGTCCCTCCAAGTAAAGGACCTTCTTCCAAATAAATTTCCTATCAAAAGTTTGATTTCTATTAAATTTTCATTTCTATCCAAATAAATAATTTGTTCTAAGAATCATTTCTCTTCAAGAATCAATTTAACAATAAAAAATAAGTTTAACATAATGATTTTCAAAAAATTCTCTCCAAAACATTATTTTTCCCTTCCAAGAAAACTCTTTTGCCAAAACTTTTTTTCTCTCTGGAAAAAAAATTCCATCAAATTAGTTTCTAACAACATAAGTAGTAGCATGGTCTTGTATAAATTTTTACGATCGTGATTGGAACTATGTTGTTGTCTTTTTCTATGTTAATGATATTTTTGAGATACAAAAGATTTGGTTCCTTCCAAGTGAATTTCCTACTAGTTTAGTGATATTAATGTAATTAGTGACATCTTTGCACATTGACTTGTCGTCTAAATATCAATATCTTTCCTTCTATTTTGAATATTGTTATCAAAATACTATTTTAATTTTTCTAATGACATGTTATAATTTTAGTATGAGAAATCTAAATGATACATTGGATGTCCTCACCATTTAACTATAATGCAATAATTATTAAGAAATAGAACCTCCTTGTCAAATAGTCTCATTTATATTTTATAAAATGAAATTGTTCCTACCCATTATAAAATTTGGATAGAATATTTTTCTTATTTATGGGACTAGAAATTTTCTTTGAGTTTGTATCAAATTCAATAAATAGATTTTATACTTGTCTGATGTGTTTTATATATAAAAATATATCCTCAATCTTGTACCCATGTAATAGAAAACATTTTAAAGTATTTTCTAATCAACTTTTTCTTCACCATAGATGTGTTATCAAACAACAATTTTTAATGATTTCTCCTTCCCCTTTCCTTTCATCGTCCTGTCACCATCACTATCACCATCTATTTGATCACCGTGTGTCAAACACACAACCTCAAAGTTTTCTAAGGTTTGCAAAGTGGCCAAAAGCATTAGGGAAATGTTGGGCTGATTGGGTAGGGTTGGGCAGCGCACTTAGTTGATGAATGCTTATGGTGCTACATGTAGCAGTGGAGGACTGATTGACGCTAAGAAATCACCACAAAAGATTAAAGCATTGGATAGTTGTCGAGTGTAGGACATTCAATATTCTCATTGTATTCACCATTTAGGCATTGTTTGGGATTTGGGATGGCACACACATATTTGGAAATAAGCATCAATGGTATATATCCCAAATTTATTTGTCTTTGTCTACTTTTGTGAGTTGAAAGTTAATTCAAGTTTCTGAAAGGTTGGTTGATAAATGGGATTGGTATAAATTTTAGGCGAGGGCTATTCTATCTAAACAACATCAAAGCCCGGCAAAGATGTTGCTCATGTTGTTGTCTATCTCTAGAGTATATCAAGATATCACCTATGAACACAACCACAAACTGATCTAGATACGGTCTAGACACCTTGTACATCAAGTCCATGAAAGTTGCTAACATGTTGGTCAACTCAAATGACAAAACCACAAACTCATAGTGACCATACCTAGTCCTGAAAGTTGTCTTAGGTATGTTATACCCCTTGATCCTTAATTAGTGATAACCTGACCTCAGATCTATCTTTGAGAACATTGTATTACCTCTTAGCTGGTCAAACATATCATATATCCTCGACAATGAATACTTGTTCTTTATACTTTATAGTGACCTTGTTAAACTATTGATAACCTATGCAAAGCCTTATAGAACCATCCTTCTTCTTCACAAACAAGACAGGAGCACCCCAAGGAGAAGTGCTCAGTCTGATGAAACCCTTCTTCAGAAACTCTTGCAATTGTTTCATCAACTTCTACATTTCTATTGGTGTCTTCTTATAAAATGTATGTGCTATGGGTTGAGTTCCAGAAAACAACATTGATCTCAAAATCAATCTCTCTAGGAGGGGGAACGCCACGAAACTCTTCAGGAAAGACATCCTCAAACTTTCGCACTATCGACACCTCATGGACAGTAGGACCTCTCCTCTTGGTATCCACAACATGTGCCAAGAAAGTTTCACACCCATGTCTCATCAACCTCCCCATTGTCATAGCCGACACCAAACATGCATAATGAATTTCCTATCTCCTTGGAGGACCCACAAAACATCTCCATCGCAGAACATTGCCACCTTGTAACTATAGTCCAAAAAAATCTTGTACTTCTTCAAGGTATCTATCCCTAGGATCACATTGAATCCATGCATATCAAGTGGCATAAGATCCACTTGAATGTTGCATCCTTAGAAAGAAAGAACGCAAGATGGACACACCTCCCACTACTTGGTGGAACCAACAAGAGGGGTTTCAAGCAAAAGGCTATCAGAATTACTACAAATAGACAGATTACAACTACTTATCTCCTCTCTGGTAATAAAAGAGTGTTTTGCACCCGGGTCAACCAAATTACAACTACTTATCACCTCTCTGGTAATAAAAAAGTATGTCGCATCTAGGTCAAGTAGATTACAAATACTTATCACCTCTCTGTTAATAAAAGAGTGTGTCGCACCCAGGTCAACCAAAATAGATATGAAAGAAGAAGTAGACAAGTCAGATTGAAAAAGTTCCATCTGACATGCCATGACTCATGGATTGACCACTCCCTCCGGCTGTCTCATAGCATAGAATCTAGCTATCACATGTTATCGTCATCCTCCTCTGCCAGCTGGCCTAGAAGATCCTACCTATGATGCATGTCTGTGTCCTCTACCACCACTATTGTATTGTTGTTGCTACAAACCTCGTTGACTCTACCTATGTTGCAATGTGACTTCCTCATCCTTCATACGACACACCCGCTTCATATACCTGACTTGATCACACTTGTAACAGGTCCTGGTATCGTATTGTGGACTAGACGACCCTGTCACTGACATGGATGTTGCGATGCGGGCTCTTACTGGAAGAAAGTTATGACCTCTGTCCTTACTCGGGGACCACTACGACAATGCTCCTGATCTCAACTCAGAGAAAGTCGACCTATGTTGCTACTGCGGTGATGAAAACCTCAACTACTTGAAACCACCATACGACTGCCCCTAAAACTGAGTTGGCCTCTTCCTAGTGTTGTCGTCATGCTTCTCGATAGAAATCCTCTCAATCCTCCTTACTAACTCCACAAAAGTAGAGAACATCTCTCTGTTTTCTAAAGCAGGCGATGTCGTAGTTAGTTATGTGCTCAAACCTTTATCAAACATGTGGATCCTCTCCTCTATCACTTCCATATGAGGATAGAACCTCAAAAGCTCCATAATCTTTGCCTCATACCCATTACTGGGCATGGAACCCTGATGCAAATTCTCAAGTTGATTCGTCTTCTCATTCATATATGTCTCAGGGAAGTCATGGCTCATGAACTATTGCTCTTCCCATCCTATCATAACTCCCGATCTCGTATCATCCTCTATAGCCCACCAGTGGCCAACACTACCCTTCAATAGGTAAATGACATGCTTCACCTTGTCCTCTTTTGGGATGTAATAAATCTCGAACGCCTTCTTAAGATCTGTTAGCCACATGTCGGCGTCAGTCTGGTCCACTGTACCCACTTACTCGATGACCCCCACGTGTCTCAACCTCTCGAACGTTCCTAGAACCTTGATATTCCGCATTAGAGACGGCTACCCTAGCTTGAGGTACAAGCACACTATCCGCTAAATGTGTCACACCCGCATCCCAAGATTACCACTAATCATGAGATTAGGGCATGAGTTTGAGGATTATAGTTAATACAAAGTTCACTCCTTATTATTTTTCTTTTTATTTCCTTTTATTTCAAACTCTTTGTTTTCTCACATCTAATCACATAAACAACTTTATAAGAGAATCAAACTTTGATTACTTTAATATGATCTCAACATAAACGATACACATCCATACATTCATTCTCAGGTACATATGACATGACAATCAAATACATTCTCTCTTATTAAGAAAACAAAGATACAAAACATCACTTACAACACTCTCACATCCATACAAGGACCTAGAGTGACAGGGACCGACTGAACTTAACTGATCTCATATATAACTCTTGTGGTAGATCTACTATGATGCATTGACCTTCTTCAAGTCCATGTGATTTCCCTAAAAATTTTGAGTAGAGGGGTGAGCCTACTCGCTCAGTGAATGAGTATTTCAAAGAAACAGTCTAAAGCACTGATATAATTACTTATATACTTTTGAGCAACTGATATCAATTATAACAGCAGTAAGCTTCAAAGAGACTGATCATTGACAATCATAAATATGGCAGGATACTCTAGATATCAACAAGAGTAAATCCATATATGAGCATGCTTGATTAATTTCAAATAGAACTAATAATTCAGAAACATACAAAGAATAATTTAATAACTGCACACACTTGTTTAACCTCTCATTCATCTTATTATGCCCTAAACCCACATGAGGTGTACCACAACATGTGAAAGAATCACAGCAAGCTACGATCTCACTGTACAAGGCTTAGAAGCATGCTCGGGTTCCTAAGCCTATATCTCGAGTAAGACCTTGTCTGCAGCAGGCTTCGGCACATCTGCCTCTCGGCGGCTCATGGAAGCAGTTGGATATCTCAGACCACCTCTCAACCTGGGTACTCAGGCGGTGAGTGAAGCCACCTATTGGCTTTAGTCAAGCCACCTATTGGCTTTTCTGTACTCTAGTGCCACTGGGATCTCTGGTTGATGTTGGACACTACATACTATATTTTTAAGGAGACTTCCACTAGGGCTTCGTCCCCCGTACCACATGTTAGTACGTTCTAACCCCCGTATACTGGACACTGACAGGGTTAGGTCGTTTCATCCCTAAGGCATAGACCTCTCATAGGGAATCTATAGTGTTTAGGGCATCTACATGTCTAATTCACTCTTTACATTCACAATTCAATCATCACATTACATATCTTAGTTTAGCTCTGTAAACCATTCGTTTCATAGACCATCTGATAACATTTACCACAACTGAACTATTAAGCATCACCACGTCTCATAATGAGAACACTGATATCACAATACTTTATTCATTGAACACCCTATCCTTAGGGTTTCATTTACCTCATTCACTTATCACATGGCTCTCATAAGGATTTCATGCGACATAAACATTCACTGAATAAAGACTACTATCAACAAATCATATAAAATCAATATATGTATGAAACCTTGGAACTGAGATGAATTTGGGTTTCAATGCCATTCACAGAGATAGCATGCATCAAAAATAAAATTGAATAAATAAAGTCTATCATGTCAAGAAAATCCCTTCAAATGGATTTCATGATATCTATTCGCAAATATCCAACTTTCCTCGCATCTAGGGTTTCACCCTCTTTACTGAGATATCAAACAAACACTATTCACCTTAAACAAAATCCAAGATAGTATCTGACATATATGTACTACGCATTCGGATAAACAATCATTCATAATCAAGGGGATCCATATAAACAAATTTCTCTATTTAATTATACAGCAATTTCAGTCATAGACAAATTCCCTATATTTCAGTTTACTCTTATAACCTCTGTGAATACTTAGGGAAATCTCATTAGGATGTATTTTATACATTTCTAATAAGATTTTATCATATGAAATTCATCCAAACATAGGAAGAATTCATTTCATATAATTTTGCAACAACTTAGTTCAAACGCACAATTTAGGGTTTGTAGTCGCATACTAAGCAATTAAAGGTTATGGATGATTTAACTAATTTTCGTGCAATATACTATTTAAAGGAAGTTCTCACTCACCCTAAGGTGTGAAAACACATTAAAATGCAGCTCATCCCTGAAAATATCGATCTCATATCAAATCCCTAGCAATTCACCTGATTCTTCTTCCTTTCAACTCGAAAACCCTAAAAATGAGGGAGTATGAAGAAAGAGTGAGAAAAGGAGAAGTTTTGATACCATTTCATATCAAATAAGAGGAGGGACAGAATCTTGACATGTGAGAGAATATTCACCATGAAATGCTATGCAAAGAAGCTAAACTTACTTGATTTCATCATATATTGGATAGAGAAACCCTAGGTCAACATCTCCACCACTTTCTCTTCTCAAAACCCTAGCTCTCCTCTCTCTCAAGAATTTCATTTCTTTGAAAAGAAGGACGAGTTATGAGAGCTCCTTGGGTGTTAGGTTAGTGATATAGATGGATTGAGGTGCTTAGAACATTTACAAACAAGCCCTCAATGTATTTTTATTTTGCTCACACTGGTTGGTCGGCTGAGTTATAAACTCAACCGAAACCACACGTTTCAGAACTCAAACCTCATCCAAAAATTATAAAACTTTAATACAATGTCTGAAATTGAGTTTATAAGATACAATTTGAAGTTACCGATAAATAATTAAAAATCAAATACTACACTACTATATTGCAGTCAGCAGCATGGTCGGTCGAGTTTGTCCTTCACAGAACTCGACCGACACCCCTCTCTATAGAGATCACAAATCACACAAAAATTACAACAATTTAATAGGGTGTCTATAATAGAGTTTAACAACTACAGTTAAAATTTTATATTAATTGGATATACCAATAAAAAGATAAAATTCAATTTCCACACTGCTATATCAATCTGAAAATATGATCAGTCGAGTTTGAAACTTGACCGACAAACAGGTCATAACATTCTTCAAAAATTCTGATATTTTTCAAGAGTGTTCAGATTTAATATATAAAAATCATATCCAAATTTGAAATAAATCAGAGTTACAAATAAAATACTAAAAATCATTTAGTGAGACATTATATTTATCCAATTCTGTATTCATATGTCATCGGAACCCTAATTTGGGCCGATTAAGGTTTCCAAATCTTAACCCTAATTATGTGAATCAAATTATGATTAAACTTCTTGTTGTATTTAAAATATAAAAACTTAACTACCATCATTAATCAAGGTTTAAACAATGATCAACTTAATTAAGCATACAATCATCCAAGTAAACCCTAATTTACCAATTAAGCTTAGATACGGTCATAACAAAATGTGTAATCATCGCCATTAGCTATCAAAACATTGACTAAAAAGTTGGAATTGCCAAGTTTGCAGGCTCGAACTAAGGCATCACGGGCTATTCTGGACCCGTCATTGGCACTCCACTGTCATGTGCCTGCCTCCTACCACCACCTCCTGGTGTAACATAGCTACTATTCACATGCTCTTCACATTCTACAGACATATTTGCATTAGCAGAAGCTATGATCATATTTATTGGATTATGTAAGAAAAGACACAAAACATAAGTCCTATATCCTAGTAGACTCAGTGAACCTAAAGTTGTGATACCAACCAAACTATGACTCCCCGTCACACTAAATGAGATTACTCAAAGAGGAACACATGATCAATCAATAAATAACCATACACTGAAAAAGATTGTAAATTAAAATCGATTTATACATTACTATCATGTTAAAAAACATTCACACAAAGGCCCAATAATTTGCATATTAATACATACCATATCAGGTATTTACATGTATATCCAGTGGACTTAGCCACAACTTGTATACAAAAACATTTGTTCCACATATACATGCCATATGAAAACATCAACATACTGCCAAAAACTTGAGTAGATATACATATAATCTACAAACATCCCCTTGCCCTGACCTGAGAGTACAGGGACAACTCTAGGACACACTAACTATTAGACAACCTTCTACTCCTAGTGCTCTTCGGGCTGCTCTTCCTCACCACCACAATCCTGACGTCGTCGTTGATGACCACCTAAAAAGATGTGGCGACCCGTGAGGTGAGACCAACGTCTCAGTGAGAGATATAACTCTCAACAACAGTTATAGATTAATTAGGTAATACTATTACTAAATAGATTAGCATATTAATAGAATTAGACAATTTAAATAGGTAGGCGTAGCAGCATGTATAAATAACAATATATATAAAGGAATAGATTTATATAAAGGAATAAATAAAACTATCATCATTAAACAGTTGACTTATCCTACTGCATTATACAACAACTACCATTATAAGAAACAAGGCAAGGGTTGACATCCAACATGAATTGTGTTTAACCCTAAAGAGATGTACTACATGGCTAGATTACATCTTTTATTAATCCCTAGGGAGTTTGAGGTATACCACTCAAATTTCAACTGACCATCGCTTGGTCACAATCAGTTCCGTACAAGATCTAGGAGAGCCAAAATCATAAGATATCACCCCTTAGTCAGTAAGAGCCAACTGCACTAACGTATCAGTCAAACTGCCCACAATGACATATAAATCAAGCTACAAAAATTAGCCTAGTCCGCCCTTGGTATATAGGTCACAACACTAGTAACCAGGGTATCAAGACCCTATCCTATGAGGTACAACCACAACTATCCCCAAACACATCATAGATATATATATACATATTGACTGATCGTGAACCGAGGTATGACCGCAACCATCCCCCAACCTTGAGATCAAGATGACAATGACACACAATCACTTGTGCCCACGCATACTCAACGGTTATGAATGCGACTCTGAGCATCCCTTAGGAATACTTATCTCCCCATCCAACAAGTCTTGACACTGGAATGGTTCTACAACACATGGCTCTACATGATTAGGGTTTCACTTGATTAGTTAATTCCAATTGGGTGAGTTAAGAATGTATTAATCAAGCTACATACAAACCCTAAAAGAGTTCTACAAAAGCATGGTATGTTCCAACTTCAGATGATATAAAAACGTATGAAATATAATTCTTATCACATCACCATAGGGCACCAATCCTTATCACATAGTGAAGAGGGCTTCACCTTCATTAGGGCTTAAACCATGCCCAGGGGTCATTAAGACCACCACATCATTCACTATAAGAACATCATTATCTTTCCATGACTTACCAAAAGCTCATCAAACCATCACCATACATGTCTTTCATAAGTTTAACATCATATTTGTATTTTAAGGCTTATGATGTTCATATGGCCACATATTAGGGTTACAAATCATTGAGAGAGAGCATTTCTCACCAAAACCAATCACACAAGGAAGTTAAGTATGATTAACCATCATCACTTATTTGTATTAGGGTTAGGTTCAAGAAGATAAGTTAAGTTAATGTTACAAATCACCATTCAAGGATAAAACCTAATTCTTAATATTTCCATCTCATCATGAATGCATAAGGTTAAACATCACCATCTGATTTCATACAACTAAACCCATAACTCATACTCATAGGATCATAAAACCCATTGAACATAGGTCAAGAAAACATAACGACCACATAGATCAGAAATCTCATCGACCACTAGGGTTAGGAATCCTTGGCGACCACCAGGGTTAAGATCCTTGGCAACTTCAAGGGGTCTAAAATCTGCATCGACCATTAACTGTCAAAAAACATAGCAACCACTAGGGTTATATATCTCAATGACCACTAGGGTTAGAGAACATAGCGACAACTAGGGTTAGATATCTTAGCGACCACTAGGGTTAGAGAACATTGTGACCATTGGGGTTAGCTATCTTAGAGACCACCAAGTTTAGAGAACATAGTGACCACTAGGGTTATCTATCTTAGAGACCACTAGGGGAAGAGAACATAACAACCACAAGGGGAAGAGAACATAGTACCCACTAGGGTTAGCTATCTTAGTGACCACTAGGGTTATCCATCTCATTGACCACTAGGGTTAGATTCTTAGCGACCAACATAAGTTCAAAAACTTGACAACCATCTTGAGTTACAAATCATCATCTACCACATAAGAGTAAAAATCATAGTTGTTGACTCAAGGTCTAAATTGAATAAACCCTTGTTTTGATGATAGCTAAATCATTCCACTTATTTGTGTCTAATGTCTCTACTTGAGAGATTTCAGATTAGGTATAGACACACTCCAAATGCCCTAACTTGTGCATCTCAAATAGGAGAAAAGACAAGTGAAAGTCATTACAAGTGCACATTTTTAAATATGATGTAAATCCATTAGAATCATGTTGTAAATCACTTGTAATGATTGTATGACTTGTAATTAAGCTTAGAAAAAATCAAGAGCACTTAGATCGAATATTTAAGCACTCAAAAGACATTTTTCAAAATTCACATCAGGCTACTCATCGGTCGAGTTGCAAACTCGACTGATCCTAATTGGATATTGAAAATGACTTTTGATTGGTCGACTTTGCACTTCAAAGAACTTGACTGATCCCTCTGCTGACCAAAACTGGTTTAAGTGAATCGGTCGAGTTACCCCAGGACAAACTCGACCGATGACCTAAATTGGTCTTGTCTCTTAGTGGGATCGGTCGAGTTACCTTTATAGAAACTTGACTGATTGCTCTGTACAGAAAAGTGCAGAAAAGTGTTTCTAGCCATTGTGGAGTTGTAACAATCAAAAATATATCTGTTGCAAGCCAGAAAACGACTAGTTTTTGTTCTTAAGTGTTCCCAGAGGCTTCTAGGCATCCTCAACTATAAACAGGACCCCTTGGGCTTCATCTCATGGTTAGCTAAGCACTATGAAGGTCCCTATTCTATAGTTGAGTGATCCTACAACCTCCTCTCTCTCTCTAAGCTTAATCACTTGCTACATCCATTAGAGTGAGTAGGAGATTTGTAAGAGAGCTCGTCCTACATGTATATCTTGTGAGGCTCTCACTTCCACCACCTCCTCATCTCTCATTTCAACCATGAAGATGAAGGTTCTCTCTCTTGTCTAAGAGAGGTGAAGAAGAACAAGGGAAGGCGTCCCTTGGTGAAGATCAAGGCTGAAGACTTGAAGCAAGAGTGGGTAAGCCCTTGGTGAAGGCAGAAGACTCCTTGCTCAAGTGGGTAAGTCCTTGGTGGAAGCTTCTTTGAGTGAAGGTGAAGGCAAAGGATGAAGATCCAAGAGGAGTGGTAAGTCCTTAAAGGCGAAAGACTTGTGCTTGAATGAGTAAGACTTTGTTGAAGGCTGAAGACTGAAGACTTTTGCAAAGTGGGTAAGTCTTTGGTAAGGCAGATACTCCTTGTGCTTGGATGGGTAAGTTCTTTGGTTGGTCATGTATTGTAAGTCTTATGAATGAATATAAGAGTGCAATGGTTAAGAAATCCTAGAGGTTAACCTCTCTTGGTAGTGGAATAATTCACTTCTAGTTTGAAGTGTGGAACCACTCTACATAGCTTGTCACTTGGTGTATGTTCAATCTCTCTCTCCCTTGCTATGTATGTTTTAGATGCACTCAAACTTCCTATTTAGCGATCTTATCTTGTGATATATCTTGAATGTCTAATGAATCTTGTTTAAGTGCATTCAGCTCTATTTACCCCCCTCTAGAGCATCCAATCACCCATCTAGAATCCAACAATTGGTATCAGAGCGAGTTTTTCCAAGCATACTTCAACAAGTAGGAGAAGATGGGTGACTACTAAGGTGGGAGATACTTCATCAACCTTCCAATATTTGATGGGAGTAACTTCCTCTATTGGAAAATAAGGCTACAATTCTACATCCAAGGATCAAGTCTTGAGCTATGGCAAATGGTGGACCATCCATACAAGCTACTGGTGATAAAGATAGAGGAATGGGATGAAGCTACCATGAAGAAAGCCACCTTGAATGTAAGAGCAATCAACATCCTCTATGCCACCATGACCACCACTGAGTTCAACCAGATTTCTTCTTGTGAGACGACCTATGAGGTATGGAGAAAGCTAAGCATCACTTATGAGGGGACTCAACAAGTGAAGGAAAGTAAAGTCTACATGCTCAATGGGCTATTTGAGAACTTCAAGATGGGAAAGGAGGAGAAGATAGCCAACATATACTCAAGGCTCAACATCATTGTGAATAGTCTTGTTGTTCTAGGACATCCTTTGAGTAGAGGAGAGATCAACTCAAAGATCCTTAGAACTCTCCCCAAGAGATGGGAACCCAATGTGACTTCCATTGAAGAAGTAAGGTCTCTTGATGATATCCCCATTGAAGAGCTCATTGGAAATCTACAAGCTCATGAAGCCACACTTGATAAGAGGGAAGAAGTTGAAAGACAAGAGGAGAAAGAGCTAAAGAGAATGAAGAAGGCTGAAATGAAGGCTCAAATTGAAGCTATTATGGGACAAGCCTCTCCATCCTCTCATGTTGATGAAGATGCCATGTACTCCAAGGGTAGATTCTACATAGGCGAGAATTCCTCCTCCATCTAGTGCCTCAAGTGTGGAAAGAAGGGTCACTTCAAGATAGATTGTCTACAAGGTAAGAAGACCCATCATCACAAGGAAAGAGAAGATAAGTGGCACTCAAGCTCAAGTGACTCCTCCAACTCAAGCTCAAGATAAGATTCAAGTGGAGGATCTAGCTCAAGCTCTAGTGAAGAAGGAGAATGTCATTTTACTCTTATGGCTTCTACAAGAAAAGACTCAAATGAGGTAAATCTAAACTCTTTAGATAGAGAACACTTAATTACTATCATTAATGCTACGTGTGCCTCTCTTAAGTCTTCTAAAAAGAAAAGAAAAAAAAACCTGCTAGAATTGTTGATAATATGCATGTAGAACTAGATGATCTTGAACATGCTAATACTTGTTTGCTTGATGATAAAAATGCTTATCTTAGTCAAGTATATTCTCTTAAACTTGAAAATGCTAGCTTGCTTGACAAGATTAGATTTCTATAACCTCAACCTCTTATGCATAGTTCTAATGAAGAGCATACTTTAATTGTTGATTCTCTCATGCATGATATTGATGTTCTTAAATATGAAAACAAGGACAAAGATTTTTTTTTGTAAGGATTAGAATCTAAAAATGGTATTTATCTTTCTAAGATTGCTTTACTTAAAACATAAAATGCCTTCTTGCTTGCTAAAATCATGTGCTTGAATCATGTTCTAGTTCTACTAGTAGAGAGAATTATATAGATGCTCTTCATATTAATAGAGATTCTTATTTAACTAAAACTCTTTGCTTAGAAAATGATATTTTGCATGCTAGAGATAATATCAATCATTTGTCTTCTACTATTTCTTCTCTTATGCATGATAATGATAGTTTGAGATCTTCTTTGCAAAGATTCTTTGTTGGTAAAAGGAATCTTAATGATATCCTACACCATACTACTAAACAAATTGGTAGACATGGTGTCGGGTATGATAGTAGTCAAAGGAACAACAAAGGTAAATGACCTCCAATATTCCATGGAGAATCCTCTAGTTCCAAGACTATGGGCACACACAACTATTGCAACGATATTGGCCATTATTCTACTTGTTGTCCTTTTAGGAAAGCACCCAAGAGCAATAGGACTTGGGTTGCTAAACTAACCCCTCCAGACCAAAAAAATGATTGGGGACCATTTCATCTTTCTTCTTGTAGGTACTTACAAATGGATTGACTTGAGCTATTGAATTGCAAATTGACTTCTCAATCCACATGAAAGAAGAAAGGTGAGACGTGTAGAGGGTGACAACAAGTGGAAAAGGAATGATAAGAACAAAGGTAAAGGTTTTCTTACTTATAACCATTTCTAACTTGTTTTTGCCAAGTTAGTGTGCACTATGCATGTGGTTTTTGAGTCAAAAGTGGTATTTTGTGATTCTCTTCACACTCTTACTTAAAAACTATTTCTAATGATTTCATAGTGCATTACTAACTTGATTACACATGTTTGGATATGGCTTATATCTTTAGCATGCCTCTAAATATGTTGTTATAAAATATATGTGCTTTTTGATAGCAACTTTGTCGATCGAGTTTGTCCTATTTGAAACTCGACCAATAGGCACCAATGTGTGTTGCCAACAACTTTCATCGGTCGAGTTGTCAATACACAGAACTCGGCCGATAACACTATGTACAGAATATACAGTTGGCTTATTGAATGAGAATTTCCCTCTCAACTAGATTTTTTCAACCAATAGCCTTATTCTTTGGCACTCTCATATGGTACCTTTATTATGCATATTGTCATGTTCTAAATTGCCTATCTTTCTCACAACTCTATCTTTATAATTTCTCTAAATTGGTATATCTATATCTTGCAATTACTTGCTTTGAGTTGTTTTGTAGGTTTTGATGATGATCTATTTGGATCTCTTAGTTGTGTCTAAAATTTCTTCTGTTGTACTCTAATTTGCTACATCTATCTAGTGTATATCTTGTTTTGATACAACCTTGAGGTTCTTAGCGGTAATCATCTTTTGGTAATGATGCATACTTGTTAGTGAGTTATATCCTTTCATGCTTCTAAAATTGCATATCTCTTTGCTTGGATATATCTCTACATCTACTCATAGCTTGCTTTATCTTGTGTATCTTTTGGCATCTCTTGCTATGATCTAGATCCTACTAGTAGTCCTAACTTGTGACATCATCTACTAGTAGTTCATATACATGTAGTGCTAGCCTTGTTTATAATTGGTATCTTTGCTCATCTAGTGGTATTCTACTATATGCTATATATGCTTGTATCTTGTTTCATACTTGCTCAATCTTGCTCCTTGAATTGCATATCTACTATCTTGAGTTTCTTGCATAACATTGTGATGCAGAGTACATAGAGCTACATCATATGTAGAAATTGGAGCATATTTAGATTTCATGCAGATTTTACTCCAATTTTAGTTTTTGGTGCAAGACTGGTGTTTTTTATAGCAGAAACAGCCTTCTGAGCAAGGCTAATTGCTTTTTCATGAGCCCTAACACTTTTTGGGCAAATTTCGCCACCTTGAAGGTCAAAATTATGATTTATTGTATTGTGCAACACTTTGTCTTGCATTTTGAGTTGTTCAAGTGCATGCTTTAACTTGCTTTTCTTTCTGTGCTTGGACAAGTCCCTATCTGTGCTCTTCTACTCTCCTTATATAACTTTCTCTTAACAAGTGGTGTTTCTTATTTCTTCATACCCCCACTTTTTGAAATGACAAAGGGGGAGAAAGTTATGTCTTCTTTTGACAAAATAGGGAGAAGGCATGTCTTACATGAAGAGGAGAAGTATGTCCATGTAAGGGGGAGAAGGTAAAGGGGAGAAGACATATATGAGTAGAAGACATAGTATTCTATAAATGTTATGAAAGCTAACCATGCAGAAGAAATAACATCAATTGAGGGGGAGTATGGGAACTCCACTAGCATCAATTGAGGGGGAGCATATGAACTCAATTCCATTGAAACCCCCTAGGTTTCTCCAAAGGTATGAATTTACTTAAATGCTTTCAATACATTTATGGAATGGTTTGTCATCTTCAAAAAGGGGGAGATTGTTGACTCAAGATCTCAATTTAGTAAACCCTTGTTTTGATGATGACTAAACCATTCCACTTATTTGTGTCTAATGTCTCTACTTGAGTGATTTCAGATTAGGTATAGACACACTCCAAATGCCCTAAATTGCGCATCTCAAATTGGAGAAAAGACAAGTCAAAGTCAATACAAGTGCACATTTTTGGAATGTGATCTAAATCCATTAGAATCATGTTATAAATCAATTGTAATGATTGTATGGCTTGTAATTAAGCTTAAAAAAATCAGGAGCCCTTAGATCGAACATTTAAGCACTCAAAAGCCAGTATTCAAAATTCACATCAGGCTGTTCATCGGTCGAGTTGCAAACTCGACCAATCCTGATTGGATCTTGAAAATGACTTTTGATCGGTCGAGCTTGCACTTCACAGAACTCGACCGATCCCTCTGCTGACCGAAACTGATTTAAGTGAATCAGTCGAGTTACCCCAGGATAAACTCGACTGATGGCCTAAACTAGTCTTGTCTCTTAGTGGGATCGGTCGAGTTACCTTTATAGAAACTCAACCGATTGCACTGTAACAAAAAGTACAGAAAAATATTTCTAGCCGTTGTAGAGTTGTAACAATCAAAAATACATCCGTTGCAAGCCACAAAATGGCTAGTTTTCATTCTTAAGTGTTCCCAAAGGCTTCTAGGCATCCTCAACTATGAATAGGACCCCTTGGGCTTCATCCAATGATTAGCCAAGCACTTGAAGGTCCCTATTCGATAGTTGAGTGATCCTAAAACCTCCTCTCTCTATCTAAGTTTAATCACTTGTTAAATCCATTAGAGTGAGTAGGATATTTGTAATAGAGCTCGTCTTACATGTATATCTTGTGAGGTATCACTTCCACCACCTCCCTATTTCTCATTTCAACCATGCCTCTCTCTTGGCTAAGAGAGGTGAAGAAGAACAAGGGAAGGCATCCCTTGGTGAAGATCAAGGCTAAAGACTTAAAGAAAGAGTGGGTAAGCCCTTGGTGAAGGCAGAAGACTCCTTGCTCAAGTGGGTAAGTCCTTGGTGGAAGCTTCTCTAAGTGAAGGTGAAGGAAAAGGCTGGAGATCCAAGAGGAGTGGCAAAGTCCTTGAAGGTGGAAGACTTGTGTTTGAATGGGTAAGACCTTGTTGAAGGCTGAAGACTGTTGCAAAGTGGGTAAGTCCTTGGTAAGGTGGATACTCCTTGTGCTTGGATGGGTAAGTCCTTTGGTTGGTCATGTATTGTAAGTCTTATGAATGAATATAAGAGTGCAATGGTTAAGAAATCCTAGAGGTTGACCTCTCTAGGTAGTGGACTGACTCACTTCTTGTAAGGACCCTGACCTCTGTTTTGGGCTTACCCTATTTGCTTTGCCTAAACCTTATGTTGAGATGCTTGCTAATCACCTGAAATTATTATTAGGGTTTGTTGTGCTTTGTTGAGAGGTTGAGGTGCAACTTGCAAATTACCCAAGTTTTAGGGTTGGTGTACAAGTTTGTCACCTTGAGAGATGTCTTTCTCTCTCCTTGCATCCTCCAAGGTTGAAAGGATGGGTTGGGCTCTTTGTTTAAGGGATTTGGGCTTTGTTGAGCCTTGTTTGAGTTGTGTGGAGCCTTGTTGAAGCTTGGTGTCAGGCTGAACCTTGGTGTATCGGCCAGGAGTGCTGGCTGTGTCGGGCAAGGGGGTTGTGTCAGCCATGGTGTGTCGGGTTGCCATGTTGGGCGACACACACCCTCTTGACCTAGCCTCGTTTATGTCACCATCTTTGGACAAGTGTTTGTTGCTTTGCTAAGTGGGTGGCAAGTCATGGATAAGTGGTTTGGGGTGCTAGCATGTGGCATAACCCTTAGACAAGTGTGCTAGGGGTGGGTGCCACCTTGCCTTGCTTTCCCCCTTCACCCCTTATTATATGAATGAACCCCTCCTTTGCTTGCTAGGCTCTTTGGTTCCTTTAGTTGCTTCCCTTTCCCTTGGTGGCCGAGCTAGGAGAAGAAAGAGGTGGCCAATATAGCTGGTGTCTTGGGCGACACACCTTGCTAGCTTGTCCCTTTCCTTCTCTTGTGGTAGGTATCTCTCCCTTTCCTTGGCATCTTCTTCTTCTTCTTCCTTCTCTTTGACCATGGTGTTTACAAGTTGTTCTTCTTTGTGTTGGCCGAAGGTGGTGTCTTGGAGCTAGGAGCTTGGAGCTTTAGAGCTTGAGGCGGGTTACATAACTCCTAGCCCTAGCTATACTACTTCTTTTTCATGTTGCATGCTATATGTGTTATCTTTATCAGCCATGTCATCTTTTAGCTATGTTTCTTGCTTTAATGGTTATAAGGTTGCTTTAGATCTACCCTAGACTTGGTGGAGATGGTTATCTTGGGTTGCCTTGGGTTGACCGAATCATGGATGTAGAGTTCCTTGGGTAAAACCCCTCTCTCACTTAGTCGTTGAGAGGTGAGCTTAGGGTCTCCAAATCTAATGGTGAGTTGAGCTTTGGTGGGTTGGTCGTTATGATATGTTGGACCTCCTGGTTGCCTAATAGATGATGGAAGTTGTACAATACCCCTCTCTCACTTAATTGTCTTGAGAGGTGAGCCAACTCTCTTGAACCCTTAGGGCTTCTTGGTGGCAGTCTTGAGGTTGAAGATGACCAACTCGTCATGGTCTTTGAACCCTTGCACGATACCCCTTTGATGTATTCTGCCCGATATGAACCTCTACCCAAGATGATGTTGTTGGGCGATATGCCTTTGACCGATATGGTCCTTTGCCTTAGAGGGAGCTATTGGTCGTTATGCCTTTGGCCGATAGAATGCTTGGTAGACATCCCTTATTGGCGCCTTAACCGATAGAGGGTCCCAAACCCTAGCTTGAATGATAGGCTACCTTGGGCACCATGGTATTGTTTGATGGATGGCAATAGTGTGCCTTGGGCGGTATGAGAGTTTCCTTAGGCACCATGTTGTGCTAGTCAAGGGGTAGCTTGCTGGGCGGAAGGGGTTTGACCTTGGGCACTATGGCTGTGGGTGACACAGTCTTGATGGTTGCCCGATATGGAAACCCTAACCCTAGCTTAGGCGACAGGGTGTCTTGGTCGATAGGTTGAAGGTGCTTCCCGATACACTCTTATACCTGGATGCCCGATAGCTTCTTGGTTCATGGCTGCACGACACACCTTTGGTTCTAGTCTGCCCGTTACCTCTTGTGCTTGGGTGCACGTTATGCTTGTGGCCGATATGTGTGGCTTTGCACCCTAGGTTTGTGGTGACCGATAAAATTTTGGGTGAGGGATATGACCCTGCCCGATATCCCTTTGGTGAGGGATAGTGCTACCCCCCACACCTTTAGTGAGGGTAGGCGACACCTTTGGTGAGGGATACACCTAGCCCGGGAACCCTAGATTGGTTGTGACCAGTGACATGTTTATGTTAAGTGAGATGATAAGATGTATCCTTAGGGATGGTTGTGTTCATGATGTTATGAGATATAGGGCATGGTGGATGCTCACAGTTTTTTAATATTATTATAAGATGTTGTTCCAATCGTATGCATCTAAAATCTTAATGGCACATGTTCTCTAAAGATCTATGTTTGGTGATCAAGTTATCTCTCTTAATGTACATACTAACCATGCAGGTGTTATCAATTGAATTCATATCCAGGTAATAGCTATGAGGTGGATGTGTTATGAATAACACTGAATAATGATACTCCTTGTTGATGAGATGACATGTATCACCAGTATGATGAGAAAGATCTGGTGACCTGATAAAGGCTGAGTGCCTGATTGAGGTGTTATTCTCTAATGATAACATGAGGGATTGTTATCCCATGATGAATGATGATGAAGGCCTTGAGAGGCAGTGGCATTATGTGATGAGGGATTGAGATCCCATGGTAATATGATAATGGCAGTTATAGTGTGACACAATGTTGTTTATGTTTTATAACCTGGTTGCCTCGACAATTCACCTAAAACATACTAATTAATTACAGCGGAACATTTCATGTAGTTTGCCCTGGCCATAGATCCATCATCGTCAGTAGCTGGTGATAGTGAAACAGGTTTATCCTACGGGGTTACCTGGAGCGCATATTGTTGAATATGTGGGGTTTCTTCTAGACGAAAATAGGAGGATTAGAGTGCAACTATGGTTGTGGACTCAAGATGTGTATAAGAGCATGGTGAACAGACCCATGGCTCAGTGTGATGGAGCATGAATGCGTTCATGGATCAGGAGCACTGTGAATAGGCCTGTGGCTCATGATATACTAGCGATGTGACTTGTACCAAGGCGGGCTAGAGAAAAGGGGTAGTCTGCGGAGCTGACCCTGTGGCTAAGGCCACTTAAGCAAGAGACTACGGTCCTGCTTTGGTTATCGTGCACTGACTACGAGGAGGTGAGGTCATGGAGTCCGGCTCTCCCATTGACCTTGTATGGAACCGGTTTTGGGCTTCGCAACCAAAGGTTGGATTTGAGCGGTACGACTCACTTCCTCAGGTCATAATAAATCATAATCCAGCCAAATAGTATGTATTGCTTAAGGCAAAACACGGAACATTGGTTGAGGCCTTGCTTATATAGTTGCTCTAGTTATATCTTGCAGTTATTTACACATTCCTCATATTTTGTGATAAGTTCTTGTAAATCTTATCTTGTCAATCATGTTCCATAAAGAATATCTGGTTATATACCCCTTGGTTATCTTGGTAAGATTGTTAATAAAGTTAGTTCTGCTCAGTATGCTGCTCATTTAATCTGCTTACTTTGGTTATCTGCTTAAGCTTCTCTAAAGTGTTATAGTTCGGTGGGGAGTTATATTTCTCACTGAGACTGTGTGTCTCACCCCGCTAGTTTACAACCTTTTTAGGTGATCATGCTAGACGTGATGGTGGTCGTGAGGTTGCAGCTGAGCAACAAATAGAACTGTAGGAGGCAAGAGATGGATATGCTGCTATTTTGGTTGTTTTGTAGTAGAGTCCTAGAGTCATCCCTGTACTCTCAGATCCTTGGAGGTGTTTTGACAACGTTTCACGATGTATAGCTGGTGTAGCTTTGTTTATCCTACTTTTGTCCTGGTATGGCCTGTTCTGTATATAAACAGGTGGTGAACTCTTTGTGCCTATGTAACAACGGGTTCCTATAAGCTGTGGACATGTATCAATGTTTATGTATATTTATATAACATGTTTCCTTACATGATAAGGATCTGGATGCAATAGTTTCTTTATTATCTGCTTTCCGTAATCAGTTTTAATTAACCCATATTTCTGGTAACATGTGGTTTATGGATGTTTAGCATGTTTTCACATGGCATTTCATTGTCTGTGTGATAGCGGGATGTCACACTTCTAGTTTGAAGTGTGGAACCACTCTACATAGCTTGTCACTTGGTGTATGTTCAATCTCTCTCTCCCTTTCTATGTATGTTTTAGATACACTCAAACTTACTATTTAGCAACCTTATCTTGTGATATATCTTGAAGGTCTAATGAATCTTGTTTAAGTGCATTCATCTCTATTCACCCCCTTCCAGAGCATCCAATCACCCATCTAGGATCCAACAATTGGTAAGATTCAAGTGGAGGATCTAGCTCAAGCTCTAGTGAAGAAGGAGAATGTCATTTTGCTCTTATGGCTTCTACAAGAAAAGACTCAAATGAGGTAAATATAAACTCTTTAGATAAAGAACACTTAATTACTATCATTAATGCTACTCATGCCTCTCTTAAGTCTTCTAAAAGGAAAAGAAAAAAAATTGCTAGAATTGTTGATAATATGCATGTAGAACTATATGATCTTGAACATGCTAATACTTGCTTGCTTGATGATAAAAATGCTTATCTTGGTCAAGTAGATTCTCTTAAACTTGAAAATGCTAGCTTGCTTGACAAGATTAGATTTCTAGAAGCTCAACCTCTTATGCCTAGTTTTTAATGAAGATCATACTTTAATTGTTGATTCTCTCATGCATGATATTGATGTTCTTAAATCTAAAAATAAGGACAAAGATTTTGTTTGGCAAAGATTAGAATTTGAAAGTGGTGTTTATCTTTCTAAGATTTCTTTGCTTGAAATAGAAAATGTCTCCTTGCTTGCTAAAACCAATGTGCTTGAGTCATGTTCTAGTTATACTAGTAGAGAGAATAATGTAGCTACTCTTCATATTGATAGAGATTCTTATTTAACTAAAGATATTTGCTTAGAAAATAATCTTTTGCATGCTAGAGATAATATCAATCATTTGTCTTCTACTATTTCTTCTCTTATGCATGATAATGATAGTTTGAGATCTTCTTTGCAAAGATTATTTGTTGGTAAAAGGAATCTTAATGATATCCTACACCATACTACTAAACAAATTTGTAGACATGGTGTGGGGATGATAGTAGTCAAAGGAACAACAAAGGTAAAGGACCTCCAATCTTCCATGGAGAATCCTCTAGTTCCAAGACTATGGGCACATGCAAATATTGCAATGATATTGGCCATTATTCTACTTGTTGTTCTTTTAGGAAGGCACCCAAGAGTAATAGGACTTGGGTTGCTAAACTAACACCTCTGGACCCAAAAACATGATTGGGGTCCATTTCATCTTTCTTCTTGTAGGTACTTGCAAATAGATTGACTTGAGCTATTGAATTGCAAATTGACTTCTCAATCCACATGAAAGAAGAAAGGTGAGATGTGTAGAGGGTGACAACAAGTGGAAAAAGGAATGGTGAGAACAAAGGTAAAGGTTTTCTTAATTATAATCATTTCTAACTTATTTTTGTCAAGTTAGTGTGCACTATGCATGTAGTTTTTGAGTCAAAAGTGGTATTTTGTGATTCTCTTCACACTCTTGCTCAAAAACTATTTCTAATGTTTTCATAGTGCATTGTTAACTTGCTTACACATGTTTGGATATGGTTTATATCTTTAGCATGCCTCTAAATATATTTTTATGAAATATATGTGCTTTTTGACAGCAACTTTGTCGGTCAAGTTTGACCTATTTCAACTCGACCGATAGGCACCAATAGGTGTTTCCAACAACTTTCGTCGGTCGAGTTGTCAATACATAGAACTCGACCGATAACACTGTGTACAAAATATACAGTTGACTTATTGAATGAGAATTTCCCTCTCAACTAGATTTTCTCAACCAACAACCTTATTCTTTGGCACTCTCATACGGTACCTTTATATATGCATATTATCATGTTCTAAATTGCCTATCTTGCTCACAACTCTATCTTTATAATTGCTCTAAATTGGTATATCTATATCTTGTAATGACTTGCTTTGAGTTGTTTTGCAAGTTTTGATGATGATCTATTTGGATCTCTTGGTTGTATCTAAAATTGCTTCCGTTGTATTCTAATTTGCTATATCTATCTAGGTGTATATCTTGTTTTGATACAACCTTGATGTTCTTAGTGGTAATCATCTTTTGGTAATGATGCATACTTGTTAGTAAGTTATATCCTTTCATGCTTCTAAAATTGCATATCTCTTTGCTTGGATATATCTCTACATCTACTCATGGATTGCTTTATCTTGTGTATCTTTTGGTATCTCTTGCTATGATCTAGATCCTACTAGTAGTCCTAACTTGTGACATCATCTACTAGTAGTTCATATACATGTAGTGCTAGCCTTGTTTATAATTGGTATCTTTGCTGATATAGTGGTATTCTACTATATGCTATGCTTGTATCTTATTTCATACTTGCTCAAGCTTGCTCCTTGAATTGCATATCTACTATCTTGAGTTGCTTGCATAACATTGTGATGCAGGGTACAAAGAGCTACATTATATGTAGAAATTGGAACATCTTTGGATTTCATGCAAATTTTACTCCAATTTCAGTTTTTGGTGCAAGACTGGTGTTTTTTTTAATGCAGAAACGGACTTCTGAGCAAAGCTCATTGCTTTGCCATAAGCCCTGAAACTTTTTGGGCAAATTCTGTCACCTTGAGGGTCAAAATTGTGATTTATTATTTTTTGCAGCACTTTATCTTGCATTTTGGGTTGTTCAAGTACATGCTTTAACTTGTTTTTCTTTCTGTGCTTGGACAAGCCCTTATCTGTGATCTTCTACTCTCCTTATATAACTTTCTCTTAACAAGTGGTGTTTCTTATTTCTTCATACCACCGCTTTTTGAAATGACAAAGGGGGAGAAAGGTATGTCTTCTTTTGACAAAACAGGGAGAAGGCATGTCTTACATGAAGAGGAGAAGTATGTCCATGTAAGGGGGAGAAGGTAAAGGGGAGAAGACATATATGTGTAGAACATATATGAGTAGAAGACATAGTATTCTATAAATGTTATGAAAGCTAACCATGTAGGAGAAATAGCATCAATTGAGGGGGAGTATGGGAACTCCACTAGCATCAATTGAGGGAGAGCATATGAACTCAATTCTATTGAAACCCCCTAGATTTCTCCAAAAGTATGACTTTACTTAAATGTTTTCAATACATTTATGGAATGGTTTTTCATCTTCAAAAAGGGGGAGATTGTTGACTCAAGGTCTAAATTGAGTAAACCCTTGTTTTGATGATGACTAAACAATTCTACTTATTTGTGTCTAATGTCTCTACTTGAGTGATTTCATATTAGGTGTAGACACACTCTAAATGACCTAACTTGCGCATCTCAAATTGGAGAAAAGACAAGTCAAAGTCAATACAAGTGCATGTTTTTAGAATATGATGTAAATCCATTATAATCATGTTGTAAATCACTTGTAATGATCGTATGACTTGTAATTAAGCTTAGAAAAAATCAGGATCACTTAGATCGAATATTTAAGCACTCAAAAGACATTTTCCAAAATTCACATCAGGTTGTTCATCGGTCGAGTTGCAAACTCGACTGGTCCTGATTGGATCTTGAAAATGACTTTTGATCGGTCGAGTTTGCACTTCATAGAACTTGACCGATCCCTCTACTGACCAAAATTGATTTAGGTGAATCGGTCGAGTTACCCCACGACAAACTCGACCGATGGCCTAAATTGGTCTTGTCTCTTAGTGGGATCGATTGAGTTACCTTTATAAAAACTTGACTGATTACATTGTACGAAAAAGTGCAGAAAAGTGTTTCTAGCCGCTGTGGAGTTGTAAAAATAAAAAATATATCCGTTGCAAGCCACAAAATGGATAATTTTCATTCTTAAGTGTTCTCAAAGTCTTACAGGCATTCTCAACTATAAATAGGACCCCTTGGGCTTCATCTCATGGTTAGCCAAGCACTATGAAGGTCCCTGTTCTATAGTTGAGTGATCCTACGACCTCCTCTCTCTCTCTAAGGTTAATCACTTGCTACATCCATTAGAGTGAGTAGGAGATTTATAAGAGAGCTCGTCCTACATGTATATCTTGTGAGGCTGTCACTTCCACCACCTCCCTATCTCTCATTTCAACCATGAAGATGAAGGTTCTCTCTCTTGGCTAAGAGAGGTGAAGAAGAACAAGGGGGCGTCCCTTAGTAAAGATCAAGGCTAAAGACTTGAAGCAAGAGTGGGTAAGCCCTTGGTGAAGGTAGAAGACTCCTTGCTCAAGTGGGTAAGTCCTTGGTGGAAGCTTCTCCGGGTGAAGGTGAAGGCAAAGGCTGAAGATCCAAGAGGAGTGGCAAAGTCCATGAAGGTGGAAGACTTGTGCTTGAGTGGGTAAGACCTTGTTGAAGGCTGAAGACTCTTGCAAAGTGGGTAAGTCCTTGGTAAGGTGGATACTCCTTGTGCTTGGATGGGTAAGTCCTTTGGTTGGTCATGTATTGTAAGTCTTATGAATGAATATAAGAGTGCAATGGTTAAGAAATCCTATAGGTTGACCTCTCTATGTAGGGGACTAACTCACTTCTTGTTTGAAGTGTGGAACCACTCTACATAGCTTGTCACTTGGTGTATGTTCAATCTCTCTCTCCCTTGCTATGTATGTTTTATATGCACTCAAACTTCCTATTTAGCAACCTTATCTTATGATATATCTTGAAGGTCTAATGAATCTTGTTTAAGTGCATTCATCTCTATTCACCCCCCTCTCTAGAGCATCCAATCACCCATCTAGGATCCAACAATAGTGACCACTCATGGATCCAAACCTCATCGACCATCATGGAAAACAAATCTTGGCAACCACAAAGCATCACACACATGTGAAAGATCTAGGGTTCACTATCTTCAAGGAAGAAACGTGCATTAGGTTTAGCAGTACATCAATATGGATTATCTACTCAAGATCTATCATCTATGATCAACCCTAGGCAAAAGTATCATTTTTCCACTTAAAACAACATTTTAGAGAAAGATCATATGCTTGAAAGATAAGAATAATCAATAATCAAAGAGAAAGTTACATAACTCACCTTAAAGAAGATGAAGAAAATCCAAACAACAAGGTAGCTCAAGGATGGAAGGTAGAAACCCTAGCTTGAGCACTCCACTCGGCCAAGCTAGCTCCTCCACCAAAAATGGAAGCAAACCCTAGGTCAAGGAAGCAAGAAATAGGTGTTGTTCAACCAATAGTTCAAGCTCCATCATGGATCCGACCAAGAATAAGAGAGGGAAAGGTAGGACAATAAAGAAATCAAAGGAAGGGAGATCACACTTACCAACACCAAGCGGCAAAGCAAGGAAGCACCAAAAAACCTCACCAAGGGTGGATCCAAACCCTAGTTGCACATGCAAGCTAGATCAACCACCTTCTTCAATCTTGGCTCCATCTTCTCCACCAGGCAAGGGGGGATGAGCTCCAATCACAAGAAAGAAGAGAGAGATAGATCTAGGTGTGTAAAGAACTTGCTTGAATGTAAGGAGAGAGGTATATAAGGGTTAGGGTGAGAGAGAAAGGAAAGGAGAGGTGTCTAGACATGCATGCCTTATGTCCAAGACCAAAACATCTCATCCATGTAAGCGTCTCAACCAAGAAACCAGGTGGCCAAGTTTTGCAAAACCCAAATGACCACAACAAGAAAACCTATCGACCAAGAGGCACCCAAAAACATAACAACCATATAGAATTCTTAGCGACTAAGATGGGTAAGGAAAAACATAGAGACCATATAGAATTCTTAGTGAACAAGTTGGGTTAGAAAACTCATCGATCGCCAACCCTAGATGGCTCAACATTCAAGGTCAACCATTGAGTTAGGGCACCCATGTGAGCAAACCCTAAATCAACACAAGGCTAGATGCCACCACTCAAACTAAGATGTTATAAGGTGCCCCAAA
Organism: Alisma plantago-aquatica; assembly: GCA_963693085.1. Classification (NCBI taxonomy): domain Eukaryota; kingdom Viridiplantae; phylum Streptophyta; class Magnoliopsida; order Alismatales; family Alismataceae; genus Alisma; species Alisma plantago-aquatica. The sequence continues at coordinate 107,161,679 of OY856411.1, forward strand.
TCACAACTATATCAAACATGACATGAAAACATGTGAAGCACAACAAGCATATGACAAATTGCAAGAAAAATCGTAGATATGGGTAGATTGCATAAAAGCTCAAAACAAGCATATAAAACCATAACTTGCTCAAACAATGTTCAAGCTAGACTAAACTTTAAAATTAAGCTTATCACATGATATAAAATCACATATTAGGGTTAGATTAAGTTTCTAAGCATGTAATTATGATAAGAAAGCATGTTCAACCAAAAAGCAAGGTCATGGGTCTTACACCATTATTTTCACTCAGGAATAACCATTCGGTGTTGTTGGTTATTGTCCTTGCGACGCTGACTGTATATTGTTTAGACCCTAAAGGTGACAAAATAGATAGCATGGGACACGAATTGAAAAAGGCATTATTCACGTGAGTAAATTTTTATATTTATATCTATTAACATATATTATTACATGACTATTTACTAATGCAATTCAATGTGTTACATTAAATTATAGAGGTATAAAAGAATTTCAAAAGGCTAGAGGAAAGGTGGACAAGAAAAAGAAAGCGATTGATTGGAAGAATGTTGATGTAATTTTCTGACTCCAATGCATATTTATGCCAACTATGCTTACTTTTATTTATTAAGTATGTTGAAATCTACAACGCACTATTCAAGACAATGGTTGGGCATGTGGATACTATGTGATGTGGTATATGAATATGATTATTAGATATGGGGCACTAGACATCAACTGCATACAGAATGTAATCTATATATAGTCTTGACCATCACAAGTAAATAGTCTCATTTGATAATATGAAAATATCAATCTTTTTAAATTATACATGTCATTATCTTGCAGGTGTTCGACATGAAAAATACCTATATTATAGAACATCTACACAGGTCTAACATACCAAATTCTAAATGTAATCTCCATGTACTCCTTTTCCCTAAGTTTTCTTCTCATTTATGTCTTTGTTGATGAATGAGTGGAATTTATAGTGGTTTGGTGATCATTTGTTCAATAATTATACTAATGGAAGGGTTTATGCACAAAGACCTCACTGAAATATTATTTAAGGATCTAAAATGCAAAATCACCACTTAAGTGGAATAATGGTAAATAAATTCTTGCTAGAAGTGTAAGGCCTCAAACCTTGCTTAATGTGTTGAACAAGCTTAATTATTAAGTGCTCTAAACCTTAATATAACATTGTGAGGTGTTTTAAAATCAAGAGATAAACTTAAGTTTCAATTTTGGTCCAATTTGGATGTTGTTTGTAAAAGTTATGCATTTTTATGCACATTTTGGACATCTTTTGCAATTTACCCAACTGGAAGGTTTTATTTGCAAATTGTCACATGACTTATGATGCTTAGATGTTTCCTTATCATTCTCAAGCTTGTTGGGCCATGGGGCTCCTAGTTGCACCTTGGTTTGGAGGTGTTTCTCTTCAAGGGCATTTTAGGGATTTCCCCCTTTATGGATGAGCTTATTTTAGGAGTTATCAACCAATGGGGTGGTTTCCATGTTTGGAGGTCGGTGGTGCACCTGGAGAATCAACAATTGATGTCTAAGAAGTCTCTAGGATATGTGGAACAATTGTTTGCATGACCATAGAAGCTCTAGGCTATGGGCACATGGAAAGCTCCATGGACACCTCATGCTTGACTCCTTCCTTATCCATAAAGGCTTGCATGTCCATGGACACCCTTAGACATGGACACATGGAAAGTAACTTGACACCTCATGCTTTACTTCTTCCTTATCTATAAAGGCTTGCTTGACCATGGGAACCCTTATACATGTACAACATAGAAAGTAGCTTGGACACCTCATGCCTTTCTTCTTCTATAACCATAAAACTTTATATACACCTTCCTTACCTCCCAATCAAGATATTTGATTCGTATCACCTCCTTCCTACTTATAACTTTGTACTCTCTCTATTTTTCCACGGATGAGCTGTCCCAAGATAGAAGAAGATGCCATCTTGGTGAAGAAGGTCTTCTAGGGTTTCATCTAAGCTCATCTAGGGTTTGCAAAGTCACCTTTTGGTTTTTCCGACCAAGGCAAGTAGGTTTCTGATTCATCCCTATTTTAGGGCTTTATCTTGTGTCATTTTGCATTTCAGCCACATTTATACTAGTTAGATTACATGTTATTTCCCCCAATATGCTTATTTATATCAAATGCACTTATGGGGGATTTTTGCATGTTTTATAGGTACTTTGTCCACTAATTGATGGCATGGAAAGAGGATGGTCCAGTCTAGGGTTTCCTCAGGCTTGGAGGAGCTCAAAATGAGGCCAAAACCACTTCCAACCTACCCCAAGTGGTCAAAGAAATTTTTGAAGCAATACCCTCCATGGATGATCAAGTTCAAGGCTCAAATGCATGGGAGAGACACTACCACGACCGTGGTGAGCCCCCACGGCCGTGGTGGACATGCCCCAAGTACAAAAAATCAGTAAAACTCCCAGAAATCGATGAAAATGGCTAAAATGACCGTGGTGATCAACATGCCCCTGGCCATAGGTGTCCACCACGACCGTGGTGACCCCCCACGACCGTGGCCATCCATGCACACCTCCCTGTGATCTCCACATTCTAATAAACCCACGACCATGCCCATCCACCACGTCCGTGGTCTACCCTACCCACCATGACCACGGTGACCCACCACTGCCGTGCTACTCACAAAATCCACCTAGTTTTCACTACTTTCCCGATTTTGCCCCTAACTTAACCCTAGACCCCCTAGATCCCTACATAAGCCCTACTGGCAGATGAGGGTCGAGGGGTTGGCTGCTTAGAGTCCCATTTTCGCCCCCTTGTCACCTCCACTCCATTCCAATTCACCACCACCTCAAATCCACTCCATTTCACCATTTCCACCACATAACCCCCCCATATCTAAGCCTTCCATCCACTTCCCCACCACCATTCTACACCTTTCCATCCAAGAAGAAGGAGGTGGATGACCCTACAGCTGCTGGAGAGAAGGATTTCAGCCACTACTCTGAGCTCCATGGCTTCTTCTACCTCTTTCTTCTCTCTTTTTGTATTTTGCTTTGTTATGAGTAGCTAGGCCCCTTGGGTGGGCTGTTTGGGGGGAAATTATGTTCCTTTGATACCATGTTGGGGGAAAATGGCATGTAAACATTGTAATTCCATTTGTTAATGATTATATTCTATTTCTATCTCTTTCTCCATGGATTGCTTGTTGGTTTGTGTGTGAAATCACCTAGGAATTTAGGCAAATTGCTTGTATGTGTGAATTTTGGGATTTGCCCCTAGGTCCAATTCTTGGATCCCTAGGTTGCCTCCCATCTTCCTACATCCTAATCAATCTCCCTAAACCTAAGTGAGAGATCTAAGTAGCTAGATTAGATAATTCTAGTGCAATTAGCATGGAGCCTTCTCAAGGCTAGAATGTGGGGGAATTGGGGTCCAAAACCCTAATTTCACCTCCCCATCACTACCCTCGACCCCTAATTGCCCTAGGAATGCCTAATATAGAAACCTAGACTTGATTAGACTCTAATTGAATTGAACCTAATCCCTAACCCAATTGAGCCTCGTAAGGGTAGTAGGGTGTGTTAGGGACTAGTTCCCCTATACACAACATAGCATATCCATGGCCAGTTAGTAGCTTAGGTTAATTCATTAGACTCTAACTTGTTGTTTGGTTTGGATAATCTAAATGGAATCATAATGTTCACATGTCACCCCAACTTAAGTGATAAGTTCATACCCCTAAACAACCCACACATCTCTTTACTGCTTAAAACCCTAGTTCTGTGCTTGCTTAGCTTAGTTAGTTCCTTTCTTGCTTAGTTAGCTTCTTGCCTTGCTCTTGCCTTGTTTATGCTAGTTTAGTTCTTTAATTGCTCTTTTGCTTTTCTCTTGCTTGCCTTAGCATAATTTGTCTTTTCATACCTAACTTAGTCCTTTCTTTCCTTCTTAGTCTTAATCTAGTCTAGGGTTAACGTAGATTTCATTCCTGCCTTAAACTGCTTTCTTGTTCATGCTTAGTTAACAATCAAAACAACCTTTAAACCCTTAACCCTAGTCTCTGTAATAGGAACCTAGCTAAACTAACCTAGCTCTAGCGCCCCCTCTTTTCCCTGTGGATCGACCCTTTACTTGGCACCTTCCTATACTATGACACGACCCCGTGCGCTTGCGGGTATAGTGTTTTAGTAGACGTAGGTAGCTAGTTTAGGTTTATAAATTTTGAAAGCAAAAAACCCATCATCGTGCGTTCTGACCTCGTGGGGCGCATCTAGTCGAGTCAAATCGGCCAGTGTGTTGCACCTCTAGCGGAATCGCACCAAGCTTTCTGGCACCGTTGCCGGGGATTAGAGGTGTTTGGCCTAGCTAGTTAGTTTGCTTTGACTTTTCCTACTACCCTCATCATTGCTATTCTTTATTCATTTTTCTTTGCATTCTTTGTGTATATTGGTTTACTAACTTACTTTCTTTTGTTTGGTTGTGCTTTGTGCATGTGACAAGCCATTCGGGAGGAAACAAGATGGGAGACCAAAATGCACCTCACAAGCCGCTTCAAGACTACTTCATGCCTAGCAACTATAAATCGCCAATTGCTAGCAGGGTTGATCAAATGCCAGGGGAGAAATTCTCTATTCCTCCAGGTCTTCTTGGGCTTCTACCCATCTTCTACGACTCAGAGACTGAGAACCCCTACAAGCACTTGGACTCCTTTCTTGAAGTATGCTCCACCTTCAGGACGTCAACGGCTAGTGATGATACAATTTGGTTGACCTTGTTCTCTTTCTCCCTCAAATATAGAGCTAAAGATTGGTATGACTCAAGAAAGGACATCATGAGTTGGGAAACAATGAAGAATGCTTTCTTGAGACAATTCTACTCTATAGCAAGGTTGACACAAATGCGGCGTTCCGTGATAAGTTTTAGCCAAATGGGAAACGTTTTTTCAAGCATACTTCAATAAGTAGGAGAAGATGGGTGACTACCAAGGTGGGAGATACTTCATCAACCTTCCAATATTTGATGGGAGTAACTTCTTCTATTGGAAAAGTAGGCTACAATTCTACATCTAAGGATCAAGTATTGAGATATGGCAAATGGTGGACCATCCATACAAGCTACCAGTGATAAAGATAGAAGAATAGGATGAAGCTACCATAAAGAAAGCCAACTTGAATGCAAGAGTAATCAACATCCTCTATGCCACCATGACCTCCACCGAGTTCAACTAGATTTCTTCTTGTGAGATGGCCTATGAGGTATGGAGAAAGATAAGCATCACTTATGAGGGGACTCAACAAGTGAAGGAAAGCAAAGTCTAAATGCTCAATGGGCTGTTTGAGAACTTCAAGATGGGAAAGGAGGAGAAGATATACAACAGTACTCAAGGCTCAACACCATTGTGAATGGTCTTGCTGTTCTAGGAAATCCTTTGAGTAGAGGAGAGATCAACTCAAAGATCCTTAAAACTCTCCCTAAGAGATGGGAACCCAAGGTGACTTTCATTAAAGAAGTAAGGTCTCTTGATGATATCCCCATTGAAGAGCTCAATGGAAATCTACAAGCTCATGAATTCACACTTGACAAGAGGGAAGAAGTTGAAAGACAAGAGGAAAAAGAGCTAAAGAGAATGAAGAAGGCTGAAATGAATCTATTATGGGACAAGCCTCTCCATCCTCTCATGTTGAAGAAGATGCCATGTACTCCAAGGATAGATTCTACAAAGGCAAGAATTCCTCCTCCATCTGGTGCCTCAAGTGTGGAAAGAAGGGTCACTTCAAGATAGATTGTCTACAAGGCAAGAAGACCTATCATCACAAGGAAAGAGAAGATAAGTGGCACTCAAGCTCAAGTGACTCCTCCAACTCAAGCTCAACATGAGATCCCTTTGTGGCATCTAGTTCAATCATTCTACTCTGATTTGTCTCTAAAGGACCAAGACATAGTAGACTCTTCTTGTGGAGGAGTTTTCATGGCTAGGCCACCTGAGGAGATATGGCCTTTGTTTGAGCAGTTGGCTGAAGGATCAAGAATTCGAGCTTCTAGCATGATGAATGAAAGGGGATATGCCTTTGGTGCGACACCTCCTACTCATGGTGACTCAAGCCCGCAAGTGATGAAGATTCTTGGTGACATGGTGAACTTCATGAAGAACCAGGTGACAAATGCTCCTTGCCACCCAGTCAATTCTATTGAGTTCTATGGGGAAGAAAAGAAGACACCTCACTCCTATAGCTACCAGGAACCACAAAGTCCCACATACAACTCAAGGTTTGAGGAAGAGGTTCTTTCTAGATTGAGAGTGTTTGATGATGTTCAAAGAGATGTTGCAAGGTTATAAGAGAGAATAGAGCAGCTGTAACATCCCTGACCTGGGTTATGAGTTAACCCTAGGTGTTTTGCCTAAATATGTAATTAAATCTTTGTGATTAACTCTGAGCATGTAATTAAGTTTCTCAGAAACGTATATTTCAGTATTTGCTCCTTTTTATTTAAAGTTGTAGCATTGTTTTGATATACAGGGACCTATGTGCAATTTACCCAGTTAAAAAGGGTTAGCTTGCAATTTGCACATGTTGAGATGTTCCTCTGATGTTGAGACATCATGAGAAATCTGTTTAGCCAAGTTTGAGGGATTTCCCAAGCTAAGGCACCAAGGTGCAGCTGTGGAAGCAATCCCGGTGCTTAAAACCCTAATTTGGGGTAAAATGCAATTTACCCAAATTAAGGGATGCAAATTGTGAAATATGTCATCTAAAGTATCTTTTTAGACTCTTGCCATCGTTTAGAGAAGAAATGATGAGGAAGTCACCTCAATTGAATTATCAAGTTATGAGATATGCCTTGTTATTGAATAATCAGGGTATATGTGCAATATTTCTTTATGTGTGTACCTCATTATTAGCTTGCTCTCCTTTACCTTCTTTTCCTAAGACCTTAAGAGAATTTTTGTCCTTAGAATAAAGAGGAAGGGACGATCAAGTAAAGAAGGAGGGACCTAGTTGGAATTATGGACAACTTATGAACTAATGTTGAAAATCCTACCCCATGTATATAAGCTCTCCTTCCCTTAGTTGCAAGGGAACTCACCCTTCGTTCCCTTACTGTTTCATTTCACCAAAGACGACCAAGGACTGCCTTGGAGCTAAGGAGGACGACCAAGGGGTGCAAGGTAGGTTTAAACCCCTCTTCTTGCCTAATTCCATGGTTAGAACTCGAATTCAAGGTCATCTTCATGGCTAACTCTTGAAACCCTACCTTTCTAGCCGTCCCTTTTCATCCTTCCTTGGAGTTTTCACCTTGTCCAACCTGTGGGAACTCAAGGACGCCATTAGAGCTTGGAGCTCAAGAAGCAAGCTTTAGGCGGGTTTTATAACTCTAAACCCATGCTTTACTATGTGCATCTTTATATGCGTTTTGATGATAGCTCTTAGTGTTTCCCTACTTTTCCCTGCTATTTTGCAAGCAAACCCGTGGGATATCTGTACTGTTCTTGAGCTAGAAGATGAAGGCGTGATTTCCAAGAAAAACCCACCGATTTTCTTTTTCTTAAACGGTCCTAACAGTGTGCTCTCTCGGACTCAAGACCGCGAGGTGAGCAAACGGTCTCGAGACCGCGACAGGGCAAACGGTATCAAGACCGTTTGGTACCGTTGACCGAGCGTGGACCGTATAAGAAATCTGTTCCTAATTATATAGTCTAATTACCCTCAAAATTTGGTAGACTAACTCCAAAGGAATCTGGAGATATGAACTTTTTAAGTCACAACTTTAAATGAATTAATTGCTGATTTTCAAACGGTCTGAAATTGCCTTTTTGGGCAAACGGTCTCAAGACCGTGTAAGGTCGTTGACTAAGCGTTGACCGTATGAGATTACTGTTCAAAATTATGTTAATTAACAACTCACCAAGTTTGATGGTCTAATTCCAAACGGGCTAAGAGTTGAAGGGTGAATACTAGGGCTAACCCTAGGTAAAATCAGTACTGAAATTAGGGTGACCTAATTAGGGTTTTTAGGGTTGATTGACCTAAACGGTCTCAAGACCGTTTGGGGGTCACCAAACGGTCTCAAGACCGCGAGGTCAATCAACCAAGACCGTTTGGAGGTCTGGGGTCAAGATTTGTTGACCAATTGAAGGTACTTTTACACCAATTTACATTGCAATTAAATATTGATATAATCATCAACTCAATTTGTTCAACCTTGATGAATTTCCACTAGAATCCAAAAATTTGATGGGAAAACGGTCTCAAGACCGTTTGGAACTCATCCAAACGGTCTCAAGACCGAGAGGACAATCACACAAGACCGTTTGAAGGTCTAGGGTTGAGTAATTTGACCAATTGAGGACCCAATCACAAATAAGTTATCAATTTAATCAAAATTCTGTTTTGTGGGTCAATCATGGTTCAACCCCTATCAAATCACCTTGGACTTTGATAAATCTTGGGCAAACGGTATCAAGACCATGTGGGGTCCACCCAAATGACCTCAAGACAGTTTGGGCCAAGTTTGGGCCCAATTGGAGCTCAATTGAAGAGTTCAACCTTGTGTTGATGCACATTGTTGAGTGTTGATGGGTGAACATTGATAGACCCTAATTGAATCGATTTCAATCCTACTTGGTCAACAATTGAGGGTCAATTGGTTGACCAATTGGTCAAGCATAATCTTGATTAACCCAATCCATAAGTGGTCAACATAGATTGGAACTTTTGAAGGCTTCAACATCGTTTGACATTAGTGGTTGCACCTTTGAGCCTTGTTGAAGGACCAAGTGGCTGAGACCATGAGAGCCTCGCGGTCTCAAGACCGAGAGAGGGCTCGCGGTCTCAAGACCGTGAGGGGGCTCACGGTCTCAAGACCGAGAGGAGGATCGCGGTCTCAAGACCGCGAAGGGCCTCGCGGTCCTGAGGTCAAACTAGCTAAACGGTCAACACCTCTTCGCGGACTCAACTTAAATTGGTCTTCGCGGTCTCAACATTAACTTGAACCAATGGGAGGCTTCGCGGTCTTGAACCCTTAAAGGGGGCTCGCGGTCTTGAAGCTAGAAGGAGGCTCGCGGTCTTGGAAAGTCAAAGTGGGCAAACGGTCAACACTTTCAACCAATCTCAACCCAATTGATGATTAATGATTGAAATCAATCAATGTGATTCAAGGTTGACCTCATTCAATCATTTGATGATGTAAATGGTTCATTGTTGCCCAAATCAAACCCTAATGATAATCTAGGATAGTAAGGGGTTATTTGACTAAGGTTTTTGACCATGATGATGATCAATGGGGTGAATTACCAAAATACCCCTGAAGGGTCAATTGAGTTATACCTTGCTCAATTCAAACTCTAATTACAATGAGAATGATGTTTTTAGTCATAATGACTCTATCCAACTTGATCTAGTCTAATGTTATCATCAACCATTAGTATGATGAAAGAGAGAGTACTCTAGAGAGAGAAAGTACCCTAGAGAGAGAAAGTAACTCTAATCACATAATGGTGATGCTTTTGGCTATGTTAGCCTATGATGACTCAATCCAACCTGTTTTAGAGTGATGTTGACATCACCTAGCATTATGATGAGAGAGAAAGTACTTCTAGAGAGAGAAAGTACCCTTTTTAAGTGGAAACTCAAGTAAAGCATCTCCAATGCACATAAGTGAGCATAATTAGGGTATGGTCCACCTGTGTGAGGTCATAGAAACCCTAATTATGATAAATGATGAACCTTTAACTAATCTAAGAGCATCAATGAAGATGTTACTCATACATGATGATGTTATGAGTTTAATTCACCTTGATGTGAATAGTAAACCCTAATTCAAAGGTGATGACATGTAATGGGAATAGTAAACCCTAATTCAAGGGTGATGACATGTAATGTGAATAGTAAACCCTAATTCAAGGGTAATGGCATGCTTTTGAGTATTAAACTCTATTTGATTTGAATTAAAGATTTAACTCTTATGACAAGAGTAGGAAGTACATTCCTTATTATTGCATTACCTTTATCAGATGTATTAACCATGCAGGTTCTGATATGAAGGTAATCATATCCAGGTATGGATGTTGATGTTATATTCATTAAAGGCATGTTGTTAGCCTTATGAATAAGTAAAGTAATCTGATGCCTTGCCAGTGGCATCTTATGCTGATAATGGGCTATGAGAGCCATGAATACCATCAAGGTCATGCCTTAGGGATGACTTGTGATGAGGATAATGATAAATGATGATTGATATAAGTTAGGCCTGTTACATTTAGTATTCTTCTTTTATAGCTGCTATGCTACTGTTATTGTTTGAAGAACAATGTATGCTGTTAAAGAATACTGAATGTACCTAACTAATCAAGTATAATGTAGAGCCCTGATCATAGATCCATCATTGTCAGAAATTAAGTGATGGTGAAACACGTTTTCCTTAGGGAACTCCTGGAGCACATACTTTTGAGTATGTGGGGTACATGGATGTGTAGAACCTTACATCCTAGTGTAGGAAAGTGATGTAGATGTGGAATCCATCCATCCTTCACTATAGTTCCATACCGTATCAGTGGTAGGTAAACATGAAACCTCCTGATGACGAAGAAAGCATAGATATCCGTATCAGTGGTAGGTAAATATGAAACCTCCTGATGACGAAGAGAGTATAGAACGCCACTGTGACTCTAGAACAGCGAAGGACCAGTTTACCCTGGTGAGCTATAGTAGTAGAGACACGAGATGTCCTACAAGTGATCCTCTTACTGACTGAGGAAGGTGAAGGTCATGAGAATCCGGCTCTCTTAATGACCTATGTATGATACCGATGCGGCTTCTCAGCGATCAGTTGGAGTATGAGTGGTAAGCCTCATCTCCACAGGGCATAATGTTGTTTGTAAAACATAATTAACCATGTAGTATAACTTGTTAGAGATGACTCCAAGTTAGTTGATTGATGTTACATTGCAATAATGTTGATATTCTCCATATCTCCTAAATTGTAGAGATCTTGTTATACCTGCAACTGTTATAGAATGCTTTGAAGGCTTTACTGTTTAAAATAATCTTTGATGTTATAATAAAGCTTCTGGCGAAGAGTTATAACTCTCGCTGGGACAATTATGTATAATTGTCTCACCCCGTAGGCTTCAACTTTTTAGGTGGACGTCGGAGACGAAGGAACCAGCCTACAGGTGACCAGTCTCAGCAGCAGCAGCACCAGGGGCAGCAGTAATCTCAGGTGGAGATTTGTCCTGCCATGTGGTGTAGTTAGAGTCAGTACTATGTGTCCTCTGTACTCTCAGGTCTTGGAGTCTTGTATTATGTGATCTTGAGATTTTGTATCTTGATGTATATAATTACTCAAGAAGTAATTATCCTGAGATGTAAACAGTTACCTCTCTTTATGAAAGGAGTTTTTATGGATACAAGTTCTTATCTCGAAAAGTTTTAATTTCCCGTGATTTTTGTCTTCCGCTGATTACCGATTCGCTTCCACTAAGTTTTAATCGTGTTTATGTCATGGTTTGGAGATCAGAGCCCACAACTAGTGGTATCAGAGCTCCAGGTTCAGTTGAGTCTACAGAGGCATAGGACTTAGGATGTTGAGTCTACCTTTAGTACTCCTTCCTCATCTAATAGAATCTTCTGCTCCTCAGGAGAAGAAGATACATAAGAATGTCAGAACATCACGATGAGCACGTGGTAGAAAGTAGTGCTAGTGCACCTCGAGGCAGTGCAAGAGTTCTGAGAATAGAACAACCTGCACCTGAGTCGCCAAGAGAGCCACCCCAGTTCGACCCAGCTGACATGAGTGATCCAGCTGTACAGACGATGTTCGGGCAGTTCATGACTGCCATGACACATATAACAGATAGGATGCCCATTCCTACACCTAGGGCACCTGTCCAGCCTGAAGCACAAGGTATTGGTAAGACATTCGAACGACTTCGTCGTGTCGGAGCTACCGAGTACTTCGGAACTGCCGACCCTGCATATGCTGACTTATGGTTGACAGAGTTGGAGAAGGCTTTCAGGATTCTTATGATTCCGGAAGCTGAGAAGGTTAGACATGCTGTCTATCTTCTCAAAGGCAGTGCTGGTCACTGGTGGAACATGGAAGAGCAGAAGAGACCTGGAGTAGAGTTCTCATGGGAAGAGTTTCGTCGGGAATTTATCAACAGATATTTTCCAAAGACCTTCCTAGATGAGAAGATCTCTCAGTTTGAGAAACTAAGGCAGGGTATGATGAACATTAGTGAGTATGAAGCTAAGTTCATGGAGTTGTTGCGGTTCTGTCTGCACATGGCTGCTACGGATGAGGAAAGAATCAGAAGATTCGAAAAGGGTTTGAATTCCGATATGTCAACCCCTGTGTCTGCCTTAGAAAACAGAGAGAGATTCTCTACCTTCGTTGAGTCAGTCCGAAGGATAAAGAGATCTGTGGTTGAGAAAAGACAAACCCATAAAAGATATCCACAGTTCCAGGGTTCTTCATCTAGGGATTCCAAGAAACCTAGATTCTCTGCACCTAACCCTCCACCACCCAGATCGAGTTTTCAAACTCAATGGACACCCAGCAGAGGTAGAGGATGGAGTCAACCGCTTCAAGGGACGCACAGTTCTGCATCAGTGTCAGTTACTGGGCCACCCAGACCACAGCAACAGGAGAAGAGTTGCTACAACTGTGGTAAGGTGGGACACTTGATGAAGGATTGTCGTTCTAGGCCTGTCGGTGTGACACAACAAACCCCGAGACAGAATCAACAGGGATCTCAGAATAGACAACATCAAGGAGCAGCTCGAGGACGTGAACAAGTGTCTCAAGCTGGATCATCAGCACCACCTTAACACCAGGCGACTGCAAGGTTCTATGCTATGAACCCACCTGAGGCAGTGGTCAATCCACGGGTAGTGGCAGGTCAGATGAAACTTTTATATTCTGATATGTCTATATCCTGTGTTGTATCCGTTCTGATTGATCCGGGTGCTACGCACTCTTTCATCACTCGTGAAGTGATTCGTAACTGCAATATGACTGTTAGCCTTAGGGCAGATAGTTTGTTGTTAGAGACTCCGTTGAGTGGGTCTGCCGTTTTGCAGGAGGTATGTTCTTCCTGCATCCTTTTCTTTTCTGACCATCGCATTCAAGTGGATCTTATACCACTTGATATGCAGGTATTTGATATAATCCTTGGGATGGATACCTTAGAAAGGTATAGAGTTGTCTTGGATTGTGAGTCCAAGTTGGCTGTGTTTGCTGATGAAAGCAACACATGGATCTTTCAAGGTGAAAGAAAGATTCTGCCTACCTATCTTGTATCAGCTATGGTTGCTGATAAGCTGTTGAGGCAAGGATGTTATGCATTCTTAGCCCATGTGGTAGATGTTACCAAGGAAAGGACCAATCCTGCTAAGGTTCCCATAGTCGGGGAATTTGAGGATGTGTTTCCTGAAGAACTTCCTGGTATACCACCACCTTGGGAGATTGATTTTGAAATTAATCTGATCCCAGATACGAAACCCATAGCTCAAACTCCGTATAGGATTGCGCCTGCCGAGATGGCAGAACTCAAGAAACAGCTTCAAGAGTTACTTGAGAGAGGTTTTATCCGACCGAGTACTTCACCTTGGGGTGCTCCGGTCTTGTTTGTTAAAAAGAAAGATGGGTCAATGCGGTTATGCATCGACTACAGACAACTCAATAAAGTAACAATAAAGAATAAGTATCCTCTGCCAAGGATTGATGATCTCTTTGACCAGTTGCGTGGTGCAACAGTCTTTTCAAAGATAGACTTGAGGTCTGGATATCACCAACTCCGTATTAAGGATAGTGACATATCCAAGTCTGCCTTTAGGATAAGATATGGTCACTATGAGTTCACAGTTATGTCGTTTGGACTAACCAATGCACCAGCTGCATTTATGGAACTCATGAATAGAGCTTTTCAACCTTTCCTTAATCAGTGTGTTGTCGTCTTCATAGATGACATTCTGATTTATAGTAAGAATACTCAGCAGCATGAGCAGCATCTTCGCCAAGCTTTGACCTTGCTAAGAGAACATAAGCTGTACGCTAAGTTTAGCAAGTGTGAGTTCTGGCTGCCGGAGGTATCTTTTCTTGGACATGTGATATCCGCCTCGGGAATTCGTGTTGACCCTACAAAGGTAGAATCTGTTCTACAATGGGAACAATCGAAGACACCGACGGAGATTCGAAGTTTCTTGGGGTTAGCTGGCTATTATCGAAGGTTCATTAAGAACTTTAGTTCTATAGCTTTACCTTTGACCAAGTTAACCCGGAAAGATGTTCCTTTTTCTTGGAGTGATAAGTGTCAACAATCTTTCCAACTGCTGAAGGAGAGGTTGACAAGTGCACCTGTGCTAGTGCTACCTGAACAAGGAAAAGGGTATATAGTTTTCTGTGATGCTTCCAAGAATGGACTTGGATGTGTGTCGATGCAGGATAAACAAGTGATTTCTTTTGCTTCCCGACAGCTTAAGAAACACAAGGAGAATTATCCAACACACGATCTGGAGTTAGCAGCTGTGGTTCATGCTTTGAAGATCTGGAGACATTATCTCTACGGAGAGACATTCCAGATTTTCACAGACCACAAAAACCTTAAGTATATCTTCTCTCAACATGAGCTCAACATGAGGCAACGTCGCTGGATGGAGTTAATCAAGGACTACGACTGTACAATTGATTACCACCCAGGCAAGGCTAATGTTGTTGCAGATGCCTTGAGTAGGAAATCAGCAATATCAACCATGAATAGAGCACAACTAAAATCTTTAGTATGCTCTAGAAGAGATATGCTTATCTCTTTAAGGCAAAACAATGTACAGTTGAAGGTGTCATTGTTAACTGGTTTGTTAGCTGAGATGCATATTAAACCTACTCTAAGGGAGCAGATTAAACAGGCACAGCTAGATGATGCTGCAGTTCAACATATAAGATCTGAGTATGGAAATGAGAAGCAAGATGGTTGTCATGACTCAGAAGATCAAGTAGCTTGTTATAATGGAAGAATGATAGTGCCAGATGTGGACAACTTGAGAAAGTTAGTCCTGGAAGAAGCCCATTCTTCCATGTATGCTATACATCCAGGGAGCACCAAGATGCATCGGAATTTGAAAGATCTGTATTGGTGGCCTGGGATGAAGAAGGACGTTGCAGAGTTTGTTCTGAGGTGCCCTGTGTGTCAGCAAGTTAAAGCTGAACACCAGAAGCCTGCAGGAACAATGCAACCTTTACCCATACCACAGTGGAAATGGGACCATGTGACCATGGACTTTGTTGTTGGCCTACCCAGGACAAGCAAAGGACATGATTCCATTTGGGTAATTGTTGATAGGTTGACTAAGACAGCACATTTCTTACCTGTCAAAACAACCTATTCTGCTGAAAAGTTATCAGAGTTGTATGTTCAAGAGATAGTGCGTTTGCAGGGAGTTCCTGTCACAATAGTTTCTGACAGAGGTCCTCAGTTTACCAGTCGTTTTTGGGAACAGTTGCACAAAGCCTTAGGCACTAAGCTGAGGTTTAGTACGGCCTTTCATCCACAGACTGATGGACAGTCGGAAAGGACCATACAAACCTTAGAAGACTTGTTGAGAGCATGTGTCCTCCAGTTCACCGGAAGTTGGGATCTACACTTAAGCTTGATAGAGTTTGCCTATAACAATAGCTATCAGCATAGTATTGATATGGCACCTTATGAAGCCTTATATGGTAGACGTTGTAGATCACCCTTGTGTTGGTTTGAGACTGATGAGCACCAGTTGTTAGGTCCTGACCTGGTGCAGCAAACCACAGAAAAGATTAAAGTTATACAACATAAGATTAAGACTGCTCAGGATAGGCAGAAATCTTATGCTGACAAACGTCGTAGACCTTTAGAGTTCCAGGTTGGAGACAGAGTGTATCTCAAGATCTCACCTTGGAAAGGGGTCCTTCATTTTGGAAGGAAAGGGAAGTTAGCTCCTAGATATATGGGGCCTTATCCAATCATTGAATGGATTGGAAAGGTAGCATATGAACTAGAGCTTCCCCCAGAATTACAGAGGTTACATCCTGTGTTTCACATTTCTATGTTGAAGAAATGTCACCCAGACACCGAGTCAGTTCTACAACCTATGGAGGTAGAATTGAATGATGACATATCCTATGAGGAGGGACCGGTGTCAATCCTTGATAAACGAATTAAAAAGTTAAAGAAGAAAGATATAAGTCTTGTGAAAGTCCTCTGGAACCATCGTGGTGTTGAAGAAGCCACTTGGGAGTTAGAGGATGAGATGAGAAGGAAGTATCCTGCCCTTTTCTCGTAGTATGTTTTATCGATTTCGGGGATGAAATCCTTGTAAGGGGTGGATAATTTGTAACATCCCTGACCTGGGTTATGAGTTAACCCTAGGTGTTTTGCCTAAATATGTAATTAAATCTTTGTGATTAACTCTGAGCATGTAATTAAGTTTCTCAGAAACGTATATTTCAGTATTTGCTCCTTTTTATTTAAAGTTGTAGCATTGTTTTGATATACATGGACCTATGTGCAATTTACCCAGTTAAAAAGGGTTAGCTTGCAATTTGCACATGTTGAGATGTTCCTCTGATGTTGAGACATCATGAGAAATCTGTTTAGCCAAGTTTGAGGGATTTCCCAAGCTAAGGCACCAAGGTGCAGCTGTGGAAGCAATCCCGGTGCTTAAAACCCTAATTTGGGGTAAAATGCAATTTACCCAAATTAAGGGATGCAAATTGTGAAATATGTCATCTAAAGTATCTTTTTAGACTCTTGCCATCATTTAGAGAAGAAATGATGAGGAAGTCACCTCAATTGAATTATCAAGTTATGAGATATGCCTTGTTATTGAATAATCAGGGTATATGTGCAATATTTCTTTATGTGTGTACCTCATTATTAGCTTGCTCTCCTTTACCTTCTTTTCCTAAGACCTTAAGAGAAGGTTTGTCCTTAGAATAAAGAGGAAGGGACGATCAAGTAAAGAAGGAGGGACCTAGTTGGAATTATGGACAACTTATGAACTAATGTTGAAAATCCTACCCCATGTATATAAGCTCTCCTTCCCTTAGTTGCAAGGGAACTCACCCTTCGTTCCCTTACTGTTTCATTTCACCAAAGACGACCAAGGACTGCCTTGGAGCTAAGGAGGATGACCAAGGGGTGCAAGGTAGGCTTAAACCCCTCTTCTTGCCTAATTCCATGGTTAGAACTCGAATTCAAGGTCATCTTCATGGCTAACTCTTGAAACCCTACCTTTCTAGCCGTCCCTTTTCATCCTTACTTGGAGTTTTCACCTTGGCCAACCTGTGGGAACTCAAGGACGCCATTAGAGCTTGGAGCTTGAAAGCTTGGAGCTCAAGAAGCAAGCTTTAGGCGGGTTTTATAACTCTAAACCCATGCTTTACTATGTGCATCTTTATATGCGTTTTGATGATAGCTCTTAGTGTTTCCCTACTTTTCCCTGCTATTTTGCAAGCAAACCCGTGGGATATCTGTACTGTTCTTGAGCTAGAAGATGAAGGCGTGATTTCCAAGAAAAACCCACCGCTTTCCTTTTCCTTAAACGGTCCTAACAGTGTGCTCTCTCGGACTCAAGACCGCGAGGTGAGCAAACGGTCTCGAGACCGCGACAGGGAAAACGGTCTCAAGACCGTTTCGCCCCGTTGACCGAGCGTGGACCGTATAAGAAATCTGTTCCTAATTTTATAGGATAATTACCCTCAAAATTTGGGAGACTAACTCCAAAGGAATCGGGAGATATGACCTTTTTAAGTCACAACTTTAAATGAATTAATTGCTGATTTTCAAACGGTCTGAAATTGCCTTTTTGGGCAAACGGTCTCAAGACCGTGTAAGGTCGCTGACTAAGCGTTGACCGTATGAGATTACTGTTCAAAATTATGTTAATTAACAACTCACCAAGTTTGATGGTATAATTCCAAACGGGCTAAGAGTTGAAGGGTGAATACTAGGGCTAACCCTAGGTAAAATCAGTACTGAAATTAGGGTGACCTAATTAGGGTTTTTAGGGTTGATTGACCTAAACGGCCTCAAGACCGTTTGGGGGTCACCAAACGGTCTCAAGACCGCGAAGTCAATCAACCAAGACCGTTTGGAGGTCTGGGGTCAAGATTTGTTGACCAATTGAAGGTACTTTTACACCAATTTACATTGCAATTAAATATTGATATAATCATCAACTCAATTTGTTCAACCTTGATGAATTTCCACTAGAATCCAAAAATTTGATGGGCAAACGGTCTCAAGACCATTTGGAACTCATCCAAACGGTCTCAAGACCGAGAGGACAATCACCCAAGACCGTTTGAAGGTCTAGGGTTGAGTAATTTGACCAATTGAGGACCCAATCACAAATAAGTTATCAATTTAATCAAAATTCTATTTTGTGGGTCAATCATGGTTCAACCCCTATCAAATCACCTTAGACTTTGATAAATCTTGGGAAAACGGTCTCAATACCATGTGGGGTCCACCCACATGACCTCAAGACCGTTTGGGCCATTTTTGGGCCCAATTGGAGCTCAACTGAAGAGTTCAACCTTGTGTTGATGCACATTGTTGAGTGTTGATGGGTGAACATTGATAGACCCTAATTGAATCGATTTCAATCCTACTTGGTCAACAATTGAGGGTCAATTGGTTGACCAATTGGTCAAGCATAATCTTGATTAACCCAATCCATAAGTGGTCAACATAGATTGGACCTTTTGAAGGCTTCAACATCGTTTGACATTAGTGGTTGCACCTTTGAGCCTTGTTGAAGGACCAAGTGGCTGAGACCATGAGAGCCTCGCGGTCTCAAGACCGAGAGAGGGCTCGCGGTCTCAAGACCGTGAGGGGGCTCACGGTCTCAAGACCGAGAGGAGGCTCACGGTCTCAAGACCGCGAAGGGCCTCGCGGTCCTGAGGTCAAACTAGCTAAACGGTCAACACCTCTTCGCAGACTCAACTTAAATTGGTCTTCGCGGTCTCAACATTAACTTGAACCAATGGGAGGCTTCGCGGTCTTGAACCCTTAAAGGGGGCTCGCGGTCTTGAAGCTAGAAGGAGGCTCGCGGTCTTGGAAAGTCAAAGTGGGCAAACGGTCAACACTTTCAACCAATCTCAACCCAATTGATGATTAATGATTGAAATCAATCAATGTGATTCAAGGTTGACCTCATTCAATCATTTGATGATGTAAATGGTTCATTGTTGCCCAAATCAAACCCTAATGATAATCTAGGATAGTAAGGGGTTATTTGACTAAGGTTTTTGACCATGATGATGATCAATGGGGTGAATTACCAAAATACCCCTGAAGGGTCAATTGAGTTATACCTTGCTCAATTCAAACTCTAATTACAATGAGAATGATGTTTTTAGTCATAATGACTCTATCCAACTTGATCTAGTCTAATGTTATCATCAACCATTAGTATGATGAAAGAGAGAGTACTCTAGAGAGAGAAAGTACCCTAGAGAGAGAAAGTAACTCTAATCACATAATGGTGATGCTTTTGGCTATGTTAGCCTATGATGACTCAATCCAACCTGTTTTAGAGTGATGTTGACATCACCTAGCATTATGATGAGAGAGAAAGTACTTCTAGAGAGAGAAAGTACCCTTTTTAAGTGGAAACTCAAGTAAAGCATCTCCAATGCACATAAGTGAGCATAATTAGGGTATGGTCCACCTGTGTGAGGTCATAGAAACCCTAATTATGATAAATGATGAACCTTTAACTAATCTAAGAGCATCAATGAAGATGTTACTCATACATGATGATGTTATGAGTTTAATTCACCTTGATGTGAATAGTAAACCCTAATTCAAAGGTGATGACATGTAATGAGAATAGTAAACCCTAATTCAAGGGTGATGACATGTAATGTGAATAGTAAACCCTAATTCAAGGGTAATGGCATGCTTTTGAGTATTAAACTCTGTTTGATTTGAATTAAAGATTTAACTCTTATGACAAGAGTAGGAAGTACATTCCTTATTATTGCATTACCTTTATCAGATGTATTAACCATGCAGGTTCTGATATGAAGGTAATCATATCCAGGTATGGATGTTGATGTTATATTCATTAAAGGCATGTTGTTAGCCTTATGAATAAGTAAAGTAATCTGATGCCTTGCCAGTGGCATCTTATGCTGATAATGGGCTATGAGAGCCATGAATACCATCAAGGTCATGCCTTAGGGATGACTTGTGATGAGGATAATGATAAATGATGATTGATATAAGTTAGGCCTGTTACATTTAGTATTCTTCTTTTATAGCTGCTATGCTACTGTTATTGTTTGAAGAACAATGTATGCTGTTAAAGAATACTGAATGTACCTAACTAATCAAGTATAATGTAGAGCCCTGATCATAGATCCATCATTGTCAGAAATTAAGTGATGGTGAAACAGGTTTTCCTTAGGGAACTCCTGGAGCACATACTTTTGAGTATGTGGGGTACATGGATGTGTAGAACCTTACATCCTAGTGTAGGAAAGTGATGTAGATGTGGAATCCATCCATCCTTCACTATAGTTCCATACCGTATCAGTGGTAGGTAAACATGAAACCTCCTAATGACGAAGAAAGCACAGATATCCGTATCAGTGGTAGGTAAATATGAAACCTCCTGATGACGAAGAGAGTACAGAATGCCACTGTGACTCTAGAATAGCGAAGGACCAGTTTACCCTGGTGAGCTATAGTAGTAGAGACACGAGATGTCCTACAAGTGATCCTCTTACTGACTGAGGAAGGTGAAGGTCATGAGAATCCGGCTCTCTTAATGACCTATGTATGATACAGATGCGGCTTCTCAGCGATCAGTTGGAGTATGAGTGGTAAGCCTCATCTCCACAGGGCATAATGTTGTTTGTAAAACATAATTAACCATGTAGTATAACTTGTTAGAGATGACTCCAAGTTAGTTGATTGATGTTACATTGCAATAATGTTGATATTCTCCATATCTCCTAAATTGTAGAGATCTTGTTATATCTGCAACTGTTATAGAATGCTTTGAAGGCTTTACTGTTTAAAATAATCTTTGATGTTATAATAAAGCTTCTGGCGAAGAGTTATAACTCTCGCTGGGACAATTATGTATAATTGTCTCACCCCGTAGGCTTCAACTTTTTAGGTGGACGTCGGAGACGAAGGAACCAGCCTACAGGTGACCAGTCTCAGCAGCAGCAGCACCAGGGGCAGCAGTAATCTCAGGTGGAGATTTGTCCTGCCATGTGGTGTAGTTAGAGTCAGTCCTATGTGTCCTCTGTACTCTCAGGTCTTGGAGTCTTGTGTTATGTGATCTTGATATTTTGTATCTTGATGTATATAATTACTCAAGAAGTAATTATCCTGAGATGTAAACAGTTACCTCTCTTTATGAAAGGAGTTTTTATGGATACAAGTTCATATCTCAAAAAGTTTTAATTTCCCGTGATTTTTGTCTTCCGCTGATTACCGATTCGCTTCCGCTAAGTTTTAATCGTGTTTATGTCATGGTTTGGAGACCAGAGCCCGCAACAGCTATCTTCCATAATTGCTCTTCAAGAAGAAAAATTGTCTTCAAGACCCATCGTAAGTCACCATGAAGCAACTGGACCCATGCCCTCCTCTCAAATTTTCTATAGTCCACCCCCATGCAAGTACACCCAATTCACTCATTCCAAGGCTATTCCCAGCCTTACACCCCTCCACCACCTCCCTTACCTAAAATCTCCCAAAACTTCACTTTCCAACCCCAGTTCTCTCATCCTCCTCAATTCCCTTCTCCACCTCAATTTCAACCCCAAGTGTCACCTCCACCTCCTCCACAGCCACAACACGCTCCCCCTCTCTACCATGAGCAAGGTAGTTTCGTGACAGTTCTAAGGAGTGGAAAAACTCTTAAGCAGCCCGCAAGTCAAAGAAAGGTTGATAAAGCAAAGCAAAGGCAGACAAGTGGTGATACTATGATTAATATTGCTGAAGATGATGTTGTGCTACCGCATGTTGAGTTTGGGATTCCATGTGATCCACCACATATCCCTTTTGCAAGTCCTACCATCCCTAGCATTCCGCATCATGTTCATGTAAGTGCGGCAAAAACTAGTGATCCTCCATTTGTAGAAGCACTAGATGAGCCACCAGAATTGAAAAGGAGGCAAAAGCACAATGTTGATATTCTTGAGGTGTTTCGCCAAGTAAAGGTGAACATTCCACTTTTGGATGCTATCAAGAAAATCCCATCATATGCCAAGTTCCTCAAGAACCTATGCACTGTGAAAAGAAGGTCAACGGGGAGGATTCCAAAGAAGGTGAGATTGAATGAACAAGTGAGCTCCATCATACAACACTCACTTCCCGTGAAGAGAAAGGACCCAGGAGCCCCACTCATACCTAGTTACATAGGGGGACATCGCATAGACAGATCCTTACTTGATTTGGGATCTAGTGTGAATTTGATGCCATATCATGTCTATGTTGAGCTGGGTTTAGGCAAGTTGAAGCCGACACATTGCACTCTCCAGTTGGCAGATAGATCCATAAAAGTGCCCAGGGGTAGAGTGGATGATGTCTTAGTGATGATAGATAAAGAAAAAGGTGCAGTGTTCCTGACGGATTTCATTGTACTTGATATGGAGCCGGAGGATAGGATGATTCCCATCATCTTGGGGAGGCCGTTCTTATCTACAGCTGATGCCGACATTCATGTACGCAGTGGCACCATGACAGTCTCATTCATGGACATGAAGATCAACATCAGCATGTACAAGACCCCAACCTGGCGAGTCCGAGATAGGGATATTGGACATGGTCACTTCACAAGTCCAAATGGGCATTTGAGAGAAGGACATCAAGGTGAAGAAGTTAATGATGATTATTGTGATCAAAGGATGAGGAAAACAGATTGAGTGCAAAGGAAGGATGCATGTTTTGCAAGAATGGACACATGAGAATGCCAAATGGATGAATTTTGAAGAATCACCAAGAAGCCCAGCTGAAGGCATGAAACTTAGCGCTTGTGGGAGGCAACCCACCTAGGTTTGGGAATTTTTCACCCAACCTCTCATTTTTGATACTTTTGCTTTTTGTTTTACACTTTCCAAGAAAACACACACACACTTATGTTTAATAGCTTTCTTTGAGTTTTGATGATATGGCAGGTGCTAGACAATAGAGAGAGGGTATAGAAGCAGGTCATGGTCTTTAAATCAAATATGTGGCCGAATAACAAATAAAAGTGAAATTCAAGTTCTTGAAGTGAAAAAACTGAAGGAGCACCCTCACCATAGTCGTGGAGTTTGACCACGATTGTGGCACATGTGGCCAAGCACGACCGTGGCACCCAACCACGACCGTGGGAATTATTGCAACAAGTTGGCTGAAGTTACAATGTTTTTAGAAGATTGGCCAAGACCGTGGCCACCCACCACGGCCGTGTTGAAGAGGAGTGGCCACGACCGTGACGATCGACCACGACCGTGGCGAGGGTCGACCGCTGGCCACAACAGTGTGACCTACATTCTGATGCTCCGCACCAACCATGATCTTCACCCTACTATCCCTAAGCTCTAGTTTCATGCTGAGGACATCATGATTCAAAAGTTTGAGGTGGTAGGGCGGTATGCACCGCATATCTCATTCTCTTATTTTGATTACCTATCTGACATTGTGGGCTCTGATCTCCAAACCATGACATAAACACGATTAAAACTTAGCGGAAGCGAATCGGTAATCAGCGGAAGACAAAAATCACGGGAAATTAAAACTTTTCGAGATAAGAACTTGTATCCATAAAAACTCCTTTCATAAAGAGAGGTAACTGTTTACATCTCAGGATAATTACTTCTTGAGTAATTATATACATCAAGATACAAAATCTCAAGATCACATAACACAAGACTCCAAGACCTGAGAGTACAAAGGACACATAGGACTGACTCTAACTACACCACATGGCAGGACAAATCTCCACCTGAGATTACTGCTGCCCCTGGTGCTGCTGCTGCTGAGACTGGTCACCTGTAGGCTGGTTCCTTCGTCTCCGACGTCCACCTAAAAAGTTGAAGCCTACGGGGTGAGACAATTATACATAATTGTCCCAGCGAGAGTTATAACTCTTCGCCAGAAGCTTTATTATAACATCAAAGATTATTTTAAACAGTAAAGCCTTCAAAGCATTCTATAACAGTTGCAGGTATAACAAGATCTCTACAATTTAGGAGATATGGAGAATATCAACATTATTGCAATGTAACATCAATCAACTAACTTGGAGTCATCTCTAACAAGTTATACTACATGGTTAATTATGTTTTACAAACAACATTATGCCCTGTGGAGATGAGGCTTACCACTCATACTCCAACTGATCGCTGAGAAGCCGCATCAGTATCATACATAGGTCATTAAGAGAGCCGGATTCTCATGACCTTCACCTTCCTCAGTCAGTAAGAGGATCACTTGTAGGACATCTCGTGTCTCTACTACTATAGCTCACCAGGGTAAACTGGTCCTTCGCTATTCTAGAGTCACAGTGGCGTTCTGTACTCTCTTCGTCATCAGGAGGTTTCATATTTACCTACCACTGATACGGATATCTGTGCTTTCTTCGTCATCAGGAGGTTTCATGTTTACCTACCACTGATACGGTATGGAACTATAGTGAAGGATGGATGGATTCCACATCTACATCACTTTCCTACACTAGGGTGTAAGGTTCTACACATCCATGTACCCCACATACTCAAAAGTATGTGCTCCAGGAGTTCCCTAAGGAAAACCTGTTTCACCATCACTTAATCTCTGACAATGATGGATCTATGATCAGGGCTCTACATTATACTTGATTAGTTAGGTACATTCAGTATTCTTTAACAGCATACATTGTTCTTCAAACAATAACAGTAGCATAGCAGCTATAAAAGAAGAATACTAAATGTAACAGGCCTAACTTATATCAATCATCATTTATCATTATCCTCATCACAAGTCATCCCTAAGGCATGACCTTGATGGTATTCATGGCTCTCATAGCCCATTATCAGCATAAGATGCCACTGGCAAGGCATCAGATTACTTTACTTATTCATAAGGCTAACAACATGCCTTTAATGAATATAACATCAACATCCATACCTGGATATGATTACCTTCATATCAGAACCTGCATGGTTAATACATTTGATAAAGGTAATGCAATAATAAGGAATGTACTTCCTACTCTTGTCATAAGAGTTAAATCTTTAATTCAAATCAAATAGAGTTTAATACTCAAAAGCATGCCATTACCCTTGAATTAGGGTTTACTATTCACATTACATGTCATCACCCTTGAATTAGGGTTTACTATTCTCATTACATGTCATCACCTTTGAATTAGGGTTTACTATTCACATCAAGGTGAATTAAACTCATAACATCATCATGTATGAGTAACATCTTCATTGATGCTCTTAGATTAGTTAAAGGTTCATCATTTATCATAATTAGGGTTTCTATGACCTCACACAGGTGGACCATACCCTAATTATGCTCACTTATGTGCATTGGAGATGCTTTACTTGAGTTTCCACTTAAAAAGGGTACTTTCTCTCTCTAGAAGTACTTTCTCTCTCATCATAATGCTAGGTGATGTCAACATCACTCTAAAACAGGTTGGATTGAGTCATCAGAGGCTAACATAGCCAAAAGCATCACCATTATGTGATTAGAGTTACTTTCTCTCTCTAGGGTACTTTCTCTCTCTAGAGTACTCTCTCTTTCATCATACTAATGGTTTATGATAAAATTAGACTAGATCAAGTTGGATAGAGTCATTATGACTAAAAACATCATTCTCATTGTAATTAGAGTTTGAATTGAGCAAGGTATAACTCAATTGACCCTTCAGGGGTATTTTGGTAATTCACCCCATTGATCATCATCATGGTCAAAAACCTTAGTCAAATAACCCCTTACTATCCTAGATTATCATTAGGGTTTGATTTGGGCAACAATGAACCATTTACATCATCAAATGATTGAATGAGGTCAACCTTGAATCACATTGATTGATTTCAATCATTAATCATCAATTGGGTTGAGATTGGTTGAAAGTGTTGACCGTTTGCCCACTTTGACTTTCCAAGACCGCGAGCCTCCTTCTAGCTTCAAGACCGCGAGCCCCCTTTAAGGGTTCAAGACCGCGAAGCCTCCCATTGGTTCAAGTTAATGTTGAGACCGCGAAGACCAATTTAAGTTGAGTCCGCGAAGAGGTGTTGACCGTTTAGCTAGTTTGACCTCAGGACCGCGAGGCCCTTCGCGGTCTTGAGACCGCGAGCCTCCTCTCGGTCTTGAGACCGTGAGCCCCCTCACGGTCTTGAGACCACGAGCCCTCTCTCGGTCTTGAGACCGCGAGGCTCTCATGGTCTCAGCCACTTGGTCCTTCAACAAGGCTCAAAGGTGCAACCAGTAATGTCAAACGATGTTGAAGCCTTCAAAAGGTCCAATCTATGTTGACCACTTATGGATTGGGTTAATCAAGATTATTCTTGACCAATTGGTCAACCAATTGACCCTCAATTGTTGACCAAGTAGGATTGAAATCGATTCAATTAGGGTCTATCAATGTTCACCCATCAACACTCAACAATGTGCATCAACACAAGGTTGAACTCTTCAATTGAGCTCCAATTGGGCCCAAACTTGGCCCAAACGGTCTTGAGGTCATGTGGGTGGACCCCACATGGTCTTGAGACCGTTTTCCCAAGATTTTATCAAAGTCTAAGGTGATTTGATAGGGGTTGAACCATGATTGACCCACAAAACAGAATTTTGATTAAATTGATAACTTATTTGTGATTGGGTCATCAATTGGTCAAATTACTCAACCCTAGACCTTCAAACGGTCTTGGGTGATTGTCCTCTCGGTCTTGAGACCGTTTGGATGAGTTCCAAACGGTCTTGAGACCGTTTGCCCATCAAATTTTTGGATTCTAGTGGAAATTCATCAAGGTTGAACAAATTGAGTTGATGATTATATCAATATTTAATTGCAATGTAAATTGGTGTAAAAGTACCTTCAATTGGTCAACAAATCTTGACCCCAGACCTCCAAACGGTCTTGGTTAATTGACCTCGCGGTCTTGAGACTGTTTGGTGACCCCCAAATGGTCTTGAGACCGTTTAGGTCAATCAACCCTAAAAACCCTAATTAGGTCACCCTAATTTCAGTACTGATTTTACCTAGGGTTAGCCCTAGTATTCACCCTTCAACTCTTAGCCCGTTTGGAATTAGACCATCAAACTTGGTGAGTTGTTAATTAACATAAATTTGAACAGTAATCTCATACGGTCAACGCTTAGTCAACGACCTTACACGGTCTTGAGACCATTTTCCCAAAAAGGCAATTTCAGACCGTTTGAAAATCAGCAATTAATTCATTTAAAGTTGTGACTTAAAAAGGTCATATCTCCCGATTCCTTTGGAGTTAGTCTACCAAAATGTTGAGGGTAATTAGACTATATAATTAGGAACAGATTTCTTATACGGTCCACGCTCGGTCAACGGGGCCAAATGGTCTTGAGACCGTTTGCCCTGTCGCGGTCTCGAGACCGTTTGCTCACCTCGCGGTCTTGAGTCCGAGAGAGCACACTGTTAGGACCGTTTAAGGAAAAGAAAAGCGGTGGGTTTTTCTTGGAAATCACGCCTTCATCTTCTAGCTCAAGAACAGTACAGATATCCCACGGGTTTGCTTGCAAAATAGCAGGGAAAAGTAGGGAAACACTAAGAGCTATCATCAAAACGCATATAAAGATGCACATAGTAAAGCATGGGTTTAGAGTTATAAAACCCGCCTAAAGCTTGCTTCTTGAGCTCCAAGCTTTCAAGCTCCAAGCTATAATGGCGTCCTTGAGTTCCCACAGGTTGGCCAAGGTGAAAACTCCAAGGAAGGATGAAAAGGGACGGCTAGAAAGGTAGGGTTTCAAGAGTTAGCCATGAAGATGACCTTGAATTCGAGTTCTAACCATGGAATTAGGCAAGAAGAGGGGTTTAAACCTACCTTGCACCCCTTGGTCGTCCTCCTTAGCTCCAAGGCAGTCCTTGGTCGTCTTTGGTGAAATGAAACAGTAAGGGAATGAAGGGTGAGTTCCCTTGCAACTAAGGGAAGGAGAGCTTATATACATGGGGTAGGATTTTCAACATTAGTTCATAAGTTGTCCATAATTCCAACTAGGTCCCTCCTTCTTTACTTGATCGTCCCTTCCTCTTTATTCTAAGGAAAAACCTTCTCTTAAGGTCTTAGGAAAAGAAGGTAAAGGAGAGCAAGCTAATAATGAGGTACACACATAAAGAAATATTGCACATATACCCTGATTATTCAATAACAAGGCATATCTCATAACTTGATAATTCAATTGAGGTGACTTCCTCATCATTTCTTCTCTAAATGATGGCAAGAGTCTAAAAAGATACTTTAGATGACATATTTCACAATTTGCATCCCTTAATTTGGGTAAATTGCATTTTACCCCAAATTAGGGTTTTAAGCACCGGGATTGCTTCCACACCTGCACCTTGGTGCCTTAGCTTGGGAAATCCCTCAAACTTGGCTAAACAGATTTCTCATGATGTCTCAACATCAGAGGAACATCTCAACATGTGCAAATTGCAAGCTAACCCTTTTTAACTGGGTAAATTGCACATAGGTCCCTGTATATCAAAACAATGCTACAACTTTAAATAAAAAGGAGCAAATACTGAAATATACGTTTCTGAGAAACTTAATTACATGCTCAGAGTTAATCACAAAGATTTAATTACATATTTAGGCAAAACACCTAGGGTTAACTCATAACCCAGGTCAGGGATGTTACAAATTATCCACCCCTTACAAGGATTTCGTCCCCGAAATCGATAAAACATACTACGAGAAAAGGGCAGGATACTTCCTTCTCATCTCATCCTCTAACTCCCAAGTGGCTTCTTCAACACCACGATGGTTCCAGAGGACTTTCACAAGACTTATATCTTTCTTCTTTAACTTTTTAATTCGTTTATCAAGGATTGACACCGGTCCCTCCTCATAGGATATGTCATCATTCAATTCTACCTCCATAGGTTGTAGAACTGACTCGGTGTCTGGGTGACATTTCTTCAACATAGAAATGTGAAACACAGGATGTAACCTCTGTAATTCTGGGGGAAGCTCTAGTTCATATGCTACCTTTCCAATCCATTCAATGATTGGATAAGGCCCCATATATCTAGGAGCTAACTTCCCTTTCCTTCCAAAACGAAGGACCCCTTTCCAAGGTGAGATCTTGAGATACACTCTGTCTCCAACCTGGAACTCTAAAGGTCTACGACGTTTGTCAGCATAAGATTTCTGCCTATCCTGAGCAGTCTTAATCTTATGTTGTATAACTTTAATCTTTTCCGTGGTTTGCTGCACCAGGTCAGGACCTAACAACTGGTGCTCATCAGTCTCAAACCAACACAAGGGTGATCTACAACGTCTACCATATAAGGCTTCATAAGGTGCCATATCAATACTATGCTGATAGCTATTGTTATAGGCAAACTCTATCAAGCTTACGTGTAGATCCCAACTTCCGGTGAACTGGAGGACACATGCTCTCAACAAGTCTTCTAAGGTTTGTATGGTCCTTTCCGACTGTCCATCAGTCTGTGGATGAAAGGCCGTACTAAACCTCAGCTTAGTGCCTAAGGCTTTGTGCAACTGTTCCCAAAAACGACTGGTAAACTGAGGACCTCTGTCAAAAACTATTGTGACAGGAACTCCGTGCAAACGCACTATCTCTTGAACATACAACTCTGATAACTTTTCAGCAGAATAGGTTGTTTTGACAGGTAAGAAATGTGCTGTCTTAGTCAACCTATCAACAATTACCCAAATGGAATCATGTCCTTTGCTTGTCCTGGGTAGGCCAACAACAAAGTCCATGGTCACATGGTCCCATTTCCACTGTGGTATGGGTAAAGGTTGCATTGTTCCTGCAGGCTTCTGGTGTTCAGCTTTAACTTGCTGACACACAGGGCACCTCAAAACAAACTCTGCAACGTCCTTCTTCATCCCAGGCCACCAATATAGATCTTTCAAATTCCGATGCATCTTGGTGCTCCCTGGATGCATAGCATACATGGAAGAATGGGCTTCTTCCAGGACTAACTTTCTCAAGTTGTCCACATCTGGCACTATCATTCTTCCATTATAACAAGCTACTTGATCTTCTGAGTCATGAAAACCATCTTGCTTCTCATTTCCATACTCAGATCTTATATGTTGAACTGCAACATCATCTAGCTGTGCCTGTTTAATCTGCTCCCTTAGAGTAGGTTTAATATGCATCTCAGCTAACAAACCAGTTAACAATGACACCTTCAACTGTACATTGTTTTGCCTTAAAGAGATAAGCATATCTCTTCTAGAGCATACTAAAGAGTTTAGTTGTGCTCTATTCATGGTTGATATTGCTGATTTCCTACTCAAGGCATCTGCAACAACATTAGCCTTGCCTGGGTGGTAATCAATTGTACAGTCGTAGTCCTTGATTAACTCCATCCAGCGACGTTGCCTCATGTTGAGCTCATGCTGAGAGAAGATATACTTAAGGTTTTTGTGGTCTGTGAAAATCTGGAATGTCTCTCCGTAGAGATAATGTCTCCAGATCTTCAAAGCATGAACCACAGCTGCTAACTCCAGATCGTGTGTTGGATAATTCTCCTCGTGTTTCTTAAGCTGTCGGGAAGCAAAAGAAATCACTTGTTTATCCTGCATCAACACACATCCAAGTCCATTATTGGAAGCATCACAGAAAACTATATACCCTTTTCCTTGTTCAGGTAGCACTAGCACAGGTGCACTTGTCAACCTCTCCTTCAGTAGCTGGAAAGATTGTTGACACTTATCACTCCAAGAAAAAGGAACATCTTTCTGGGTTAACTTGGTCAAAGGTAAAGCTATAGAACTAAAGTTCTTAATGAACCTTCGATAATAGCCAGCTAACCCCAAGAAACTTCGAATCTCCGTCGGTGTCTTCGGTTGTTCCCATTGTAGAACAGATTCTACCTTTGTAGGGTCAACACGAATTCCCGAGGCGGATATCACATGTCCAAGAAAAGATACCTCCGGCAGCCAGAACTCACACTTGCTAAACTTAGCGTACAGCTTATGTTCTCTTAGCAAGGTCAAAGCTTGGCGAAGATGCTGCTCATGCTGCTGAGTATTCTTACTATAAATCAGAATGTCATCTATGAAGACGACAACACACTGATCAAGGAAAGGTCGAAAAACTCTATTCATGAGTTCCATAAATGCAGCTGGTGCATTGGTTAGTCCAAACGACATAACCGTGAACTCATAGTGACCATATCTTGTCCTAAAGGCAGACTTGGATATGTCACTATCCTTAATACGGAGTTGGTGATATCCAGACCTCAAGTCTATCTTTGAAAAGACTGTTGCACCACGCAACTGGTCAAAGAGATCATCAATCCTTGGCAGAGGATACTTATTCTTTATTGTTACTTTATTGAGTTGTCTGTAGTCGATGCATAACCGCATTGACCCATCTTTCTTTTTAACAAACAAGACCGGAGCACCCCAAGGTGAAGTACTCGGTCGGATAAAACCTCTCTCAAGTAACTCTTGAAGCTGTTTCTTGAGTTCTGCCATCTCGGCAGGCGCCATCCTATACGGAGTTTGAGCTATGGGTTTCGTATCTGGGATCAGATTAATTTCAAAATCAATCTCCCGAGGTGGTGGTATACCAGGAAGTTCTTCAGGAAACACATCCTCAAATTCCCCGACTATGGGAACCTTAGCAGGATTGGTCCTTTCCTTGGTAACATCTACCACATGGGCTAAGAATGCATAACAT
Source organism: Alisma plantago-aquatica (assembly GCA_963693085.1). Lineage (NCBI taxonomy): Eukaryota > Viridiplantae > Streptophyta > Magnoliopsida > Alismatales > Alismataceae > Alisma > Alisma plantago-aquatica. The sequence goes on from OY856411.1 coordinate 107,193,582, forward strand.
CCTTGCCTCAACAGCTTATCAGCAACCATAGCTGATACAAGACAGGTAGGCAGAATCTTTCTTTCACCTTGAAAGATCCATGTGTTGCTTTCATCAGCAAACACAGCCAACTTGGACTCACAATCCAAGAAAACTCTATACCTTTCTAAGGTATCCATCCCAAGGATTATATCAAATCCCTGCATATCAAGTGGTATAAGATCCACTTGAATGCGATGGTCAGAAAAGAAAAGGATGCAGGAAGAACATACCTCCTGCAAAACGGCATACCCACTCAACGGAGTCTCTAACAACAAACTATCTGCCCTAAGGCTAACAGTCATATTGCAGTTACGAATCACTTCACGAGTGATGAAAGAGTGCGTAGCACCCAGATCAATCAGAACGGATACAACACAGGATATAGACATATCAGAATATAAAAGTTTCATCTGACCTGCCACTACCCGTGGATTGACCACTGCCTCAGGTGGGTTCATAGCATAGAACCTTGCAGTCGCCTGGTGTTGAGGTGGTGCTGATGATCCAGCTTGAGACGCTTGTCCACGTCCTCGAGCTGCTCCTTGATGTTGTCTATTCTGAGATCCCTGTTGATTCTGTCTCGGGGGTTGTTGTGTCACACCGACAGGCCTAGAACGACAATCCTTCATCAAGTGTCCCACCTTACCACAGTTGTAGCAACTCTTCTCCTGTTGCTGTGGTCTGGGTGGCCCAGTAACTGACACTGATGCAGAACGGTGCGTCCCTTGAAGCGGTTGACTCCGTCCTCTACCTCTGCTTGGTGTCCATTGAGTTTGAAAACTCGATCTGGGTGGTGGAGGGTTAGGTGCAGAGAATCTAGGTTTCTTGGAATCCCTAGATGAAGAACCCTGGAACTGTGGATATCTTTTATGGGTTTGTCTTTTCTCAACCACATATCTCTCTATCCTTCGGACTGACTCAACGAAGGTAGAGAATCTCTCTCTATTTTCTAAGGCAGACACAGGGATTGACATATCAGAATTCAAACCCTTTTCGAATCTTCTGATTCTTTCCTCATCCGTAGCAGCCATGTGCGGACAGAACCGCAACAACTCCATGAACTTAGCTTCATACTCACTAATGTTCATCATACCCTGCCTTAGTTTCTCAAACTGAGAGATCTTCTCATCTAGGAAGGTCTTTGGAAAATATCTATTGATAAATTCCCGACGAAACTCTTCCCATGAGAACTCTACTCCAGGTCTCTTCTGCTCTTCCATGTTCCACCAGTGACCAGCACTGCCTTTGAGAAGATAGACAGCATGTCTAACCTTCTCAGCTTCTGGAATCATAAGAATCCTGAAAGCCTTCTCCAAATCTGTCAACCATAAGTCAGCATCTGCAGGGTCGGCAGTTCCGAAGTACTCGGTAGCTCCGACACGACGAAGTCGTTCGAATGTCTTACCAATACCTTGTGCTTCAGGCTGGACAGGTGCCCTAGGTTTAGGAATGGGCATCCTATCGGTTATATGTGTCATGGCAGTCATGAACTGCCCGAACATCGTCTGTACAGCTGGATCACTCATGTCAGCTGGGTCGAACTGGGGTGGCTCTCTTGGCGACTCAGGTGCAGGTTGTTCTATTCTCGGAACTCTTGCACCGCCTCGAGGTGCACTAGCACTACTTTCTGCCACGTGCTCATCGTGATGTTCTGACATTCTTATGTATCTTCTTCTCCTGAGGAGCAGAAGATTCTATTAGATGAGGAAGGAGTACTAAAGGTAGACTCAACATCCTAAGTCCTATGCCTCTGTAGACTCAACTGAACCTGGAGCTCTGATACCACTAGTTGTGGGCTCTGATCTCCAAACCATGACATAAACACGATTAAAACTTAGCGGAAGCGAATCGGTAATCAGCGGAAGACAAAAATCACGGGAAATTAAAACTTTTCGAGATAAGAACTTGTATCCATAAAAACTCCTTTCATAAAGAGAGGTAACTGTTTACATCTCAGGATAATTACTTCTTGAGTAATTATATACATCAAGATACAAAATCTCAAGATCACATAACACAAGACTCCAAGACCTGAGAGTACAGAGGACACATAGGACTGACTCTAACTACACCACATGGCAGGACAAATCTCCACCTGAGATTACTGCTGCCCCTGGTGCTGCTGCTGTTGAGACTGGTCACCTGTAGGCTGGTTCCTTCGTCTCCGACGTCCACCTAAAAAGTTGAAGCCTACGGGGTGAGACAATTATACATAATTGTCCCAGCGAGAGTTATAACTCTTCGCCAGAAGCTTTATTATAACATCAAAGATTATTTTAAACAGTAAAGCCTTCAAAGCATTCTATAACAGTTGCAGGTATAACAAGATCTCTACAATTTAGGAGATATGGAGAATATCAACATTATTGCAATGTAACATCAATCAACTAACTTGGAGTCATCTCTAACAAGTTATACTACATGGTTAATTATGTTTTACAAACAACATTATGCCCTGTGGAGATGAGGCTTACCACTCATACTCCAACTGATCGCTGAGAAGCCGCATCAGTATCATACATAGGTCATTAAGAGAGCCGGATTCTCATGACCTTCACCTTCCTCAGTCAGTAAGAGGATCACTTGTAGGACATCTCGTGTCTCTACTACTATAGCTCACTAGGGTAAACTGGTCCTTCGCTATTCTAGAGTCACAGTGGCGTTCTGTACTCTCTTCGTCATCAGGAGGTTTCATATTTACCTACCACTGATACGGATATCTGTGCTTTCTTCGTCATCAGGAGGTTTCATGTTTACCTACCACTGATACGGTATGGAACTATAGTGAAGGATGGATGGATTCCACATCTACATCACTTTTCTACACTAGGATGTAAGGTTCTACACATCCATGTACCCCACATACTCAAAAGTATGTGCTCCAGGAGTTCCCTAAGGAAAACCTGTTTCACCATCACTTAATTTCTGACAATGATGGATCTATGATCAGGGCTCTACATTATACTTGATTAGTTAGGTACATTCAGTATTCTTTAACAGCATACATTGTTCTTCAAACAATAACAGTAGCATAGCAGCTATAAAAGAAGAATACTAAATGTAACAGGCCTAACTTATATCAATCATCATTTATCATTATCCTCATCACAAGTCATCCCTAAGGCATGACCTTGATGGTATTCATGGCTCTCATAGCCCATTATCAGCATAAGATGCCACTGGCAAGGCATCAGATTACTTTACTTATTCATAAGGCTAACAACATGCCTTTAATGAATATAACATCAACATCCATACCTGGATATGATTACCTTCATATCAGAACCTGCATGGTTAATACATCTGATAAAGGTAATGCAATAATAAGGAATGTACTTCCTACTCTTGTCATAAGAGTTAAATCTTTAATTCAAATCAAATAGAGTTTAATACTCAAAAGCATGCCATTACCCTTGAATTAGGGTTTACTATTCACATTACATGTCATCACCCTTGAATTAGGGTTTACTATTCTCATTACATGTCATCACCTTTGAATTAGGGTTTACTATTCACATCAAGGTGAATTAAACTCATAACATCATCATGTATGAGTAACATCTTCATTGATGCTCTTAGATTAGTTAAAGGTTCATCATTTATCATAATTAGGGTTTCTATGACCTCACACAGGTGGACCATACCCTAATTATGCTCACTTATGTGCATTGGAGATGCTTTACTTGAGTTTCCACTTAAAAAGGGTACTTTCTCTCTCTAGAAGTACTTTCTCTCTCATCATAATGCTAGGTGATGTCAACATCACTCTAAAACAGGTTGGATTGAGTCATCATAGGCTAACATAGCCAAAAGCATCACCATTATGTGATTAGAGTTACTTTCTCTCTCTAGGGTACTTTCTCTCTCTAGAGTACTCTCTCTTTCATCATACTAATGGTTGATGATAACATTAGACTAGATCAAGTTGGATAGAGTCATTATGACTAAAAACATCATTCTCATTGTAATTAGAGTTTGAATTGAGCAAGGTATAACTCAATTGACCCTTCAGGGGTATTTTGGTAATTCACCCCATTGATCATCATCATGGTCAAAAACCTTAGTCAAATAACCCCTTACTATCCTAGATTATCATTAGGGTTTGATTTGGGCAACAATGAACCATTTACATCATCAAATGATTGAATGAGGTCAACCTTGAATCACATTGATTGATTTCAATCATTAATCATCAATTGGGTTGAGATTGGTTGAAAGTGTTGACCGTTTGCCCACTTTGACTTTCCAAGACCGCGAGCCTCCTTCTAGCTTCAAGACCGCGAGCCCCCTTTAAGGGTTCAAGACCGCGAAGCCTCCCATTGGTTCAAGTTAATGTTGAGACCGCGAAGACCAATTTAAGTTGAGTCCGCGAAGAGGTGTTGACCGTTTAGCTAGTTTGACCTCAGGACCGTGAGGCCCTTCACGGTCTTGAGACCGCGAGCCTCCTCTCGGTCTTGAGACCGTGAGCCCCCTCACGGTCTTGAGACCACGAGCCCTCTCTCGGTCTTGAGACCGCGAGGCTCTCATGGTCTCAGCCACTTGGTCCTTCAACAAGGCTCAAAGGTGCAACCACTAATGTCAAACGATGTTGAAGCCTTCAAAAGGTCCAATCTATGTTGACCACTTATGGATTGGGTTAATCAAGATTATGATTGACCAATTGGTCAACCAATTGACCCTCAATTGTTGACCAAGTAGGATTGAAATCGATTCAATTAGGGTCTATCAATGTTCACCCATCAACACTCAACAATGTGCATCAACACAAGGTTGAACTCTTCAATTGAGCTCCAATTGGGCCCAAACTTGGCCCAAACGGTCTTGAGGTCATGTGGGTGGACCCCACATGGTCTTGAGACCGTTTTCCCAAGATTTTATCAAAGTCTAAGGTGATTTGATAGGGGTTGAACCATGATTGACCCACAAAACAGAATTTTGATTAAATTGATAACTTATTTGTGATTGGGTCCTCAATTGGTCAAATTACTCAACCCTAGACCTTCAAACGGTCTTGGGTGATTGTCCTCTCGGTCTTGAGACCGTTTGGATGAGTTCCAAACGGTCTTGAGACCGTTTGCCCATCAAATTTTTGGATTCTAGTGGAAATTCATCAAGGTTGAACAAATTGAGTTGATGATTATATCAATATTTAATTGCAATGTAAATTGGTGTAAAAGTACCTTCAATTGGTCAACAAATCTTGACCCCAGACCTCCAAACGGTCTTGGTTGATTGACCTCGCGGTCTTGAGACCGTTTGGTGACCCCCAAACGGTCTTGAGACCGTTTAGGTCAATCAACCCTAAAAACCCTAATTAGGTCACCCTAATTTCAATACTGATTTTACCTAGGGTTAGCCCTAGTATTCACCCTTCAACTCTTAGCCCGTTTGGAATTAGACCATCAAACTTGGTGAGTTGTTATTTAACATAATTTTGAACAGTAATCTCATACGGTCAATGCTTATTCAACGACCTTACACAGTCTTGAGACCGTTTGCCCAAAAAGGAAATTTCAGACCGTTTGAAAATCAGCAATTAATTCATTTAAAGTTGTGACTTAAAAAGGTCATATCTCCCGATTCCTTTGGAGTTAGTCTCCCAAATGTTGAGGGTAATTAGCATATATAATTAGGAACAGATTTCTTATACGTTCCATGCTCGGTCAACGGGGCCAAACGGTCTTGAGACCGTTTGCCCTGTCGCGGTCTCGAGACCGTTTGCTCACCTCGCGGTCTTGAGTCCGAGAGAGCACACTGTTAGGACCGTTTAAGGAAAAGAAAAGCGGTGGATTTTTCTTGGAAATCACGCCTTCATCTTCTAGCTCAAGAACAGTACAGATATCCCACGGGTTTTCTTGCAAAATAGCAGGGAAAAGTAGGGAAACACTAAGAGCTATCATCAAAACGCATATAAAGATGCACATAGTAAAGCATGGGTTTAGAGTTATAAAACCCGTCTAAAGCTTGCTTCTTGAGCTCCAAGCTTTCAAGCTCCAAGATCTAATGGCGTCCTTGAGTTCCCACAGGTTGGCCAAGGTGAAAACTCCAAGGAAGGATGAAAAGGGACGGCTAGAAAGGTAGGGTTTCAAGAGTTAGCCATGAAGATGACCTTGAATTCGAGTTCTAACCATGGAATTAGGCAAGAAGAGGGGTTTAAACCTACCTTGCACCCCTTGGTCGTCCTACTTAGCTCCAAGGCAGTCCTTGGTCGTCTTTGGTGAAATGAAACAGTAAGGGAACGAAGGGTGAGTTCCCTTGCAACTAAGGGAAGGAGAGCTTATATACATGGGGTAGGATTTTCAACATTAGTTCATAAGTTGTCCATAATTCCAACTAGGTCCCTCCTTCTTTACTTGATCGTCCCTTCCTCTTTATTCTAAGGACAAACCTTCTCTTAAGGTCTTAGGAAAAGAAGGTAAAGGAGAGCAAGCTAATAATGAGGTACACACATAAAGAAATATTGCACATATACCCTGATTATTCAATAACAAGGCATATCTCATAACTTGATAATTCAATTGAGGTGACTTCCTCATCATTTCTTCTCTAAATGATGGCAAGAGTCTAAAAAGATACTTTAGATGACATATTTCACAATTTGCATCCCTTAATTTGGGTAAATTGCATTTTACCCCAAATTAGGGTTTTAAGCACCAGGATTGCTTCCACAGCTGCACCTTGGTGCCTTAGCTTGGGAAATCCCTCAAACTTGGCTAAACAGATTTCTCATGATGTCTCAACATCAGAGGAACATCTCAACATGTGCAAATTGCAAGCTAACCCTTTTTAACTGGGTAAATTGCACATAGGTCCCTGTATATCAAAACAATGCTACAACTTTAAATAAAAAGGAGCAAATACTGAAATATACGTTTATGAGAAACTTAATTACATGCTCAGAGTTAATCACAAAGATTTAATTACATATTTAGGCAAAACACATAGGGTTAACTCATAACCCAGGTCAAGGATGTTACAGACATGATCTTTGTTTGCTTTTGATCTATCTAGTGTGGATTTTCTTTACTGTTTTGCATCCTTGCATGCCATGTAGTTTACATTCCTGCCATTTTTGCGTAATTTTCAAAAAAAATTGCCCTTTTTGCCATGCATTGCATTTCATGTAGATTTTTGTAATTCTTGCATGTTATAGCTAGTATTTGCTTGTTTATTGCTTTAAGTTCAATAATATAGGGTTTAGATGTGAGTGAAGGCAACTTGGCACCGTTTTGGCCAATTTTGCCCAAATTTGGAATATCTTGTCTAAAAGTGTGTTTCAACCCAATCTCTACTTTTTGGATTAAAAATGATGACCTTTGACAAATGCAAGTGACTTATCATTGTTTATTGCTAAGTGGTATCAATGTTTGACTTTTTACATGTGCATCACCTCTCTTATGGTTGTGATTGATTTGGCTGAATTGTGAAGTTGAGCAAGCTTTGAATGCTTAGTGTTTGTAGAATCACTTGATTGATATATCAATTTCATCTTGTTCATTCATGTGGTGTGATATCTAGGATGAAGTATTGGATTAATTTTCATGCAGGATATCTTATGTGGAGCATCATACCTATGACCCCTCTTTGACCCAACTTTTCACTCACCATCTTCTTACCCCTCAGCCTCATGAAAGGATGCCAAAGTGCACATATCAGCCGTGGCCACCTCTATAAGTTTGGGGTGGCCACATCTCTACCTCCCCGCTTCACTCTATCCACCATATGCCCTATCTACACCAAGGGCAAGAAAGAAAAGAAAAGAAAAAGAAAAGCAAAAACAAAATAAAAGGATGCTCCTATTTAAGAGCATTCAAATAAAGAAAAGATGAGTGTGTAAAACACTCCAAAAATCTTACCGCTACCGTTTCTTCCACTTTCATACCTATTGAGCTAGGAAACATCAAACCTAGCTCATTTTGCCCTTTTCCACAGCCACGTGGGTCATTTGGTGTGATTTGAAACATAAGATTGAATGCAAGAATGTGAAACAATACTCCTAGTCATTCTTGATTAATGCCATTATGAAACGGTCTACTCGGAACTACATGAACGAAATATGGATATCTTGTGTATTCTAAGCACTATATTTGAAGTTCATATGCTTTGCGCTCTTTTCATGATTGGTTTGTGAAAGTAGGAGAGGAGAGAGGTGGAATGCATGTACTTAGTCATCTTTGAGCCCATTCAACAATAATCACCTTTTACATTGCATTTGTCATGTCTTGAATGTGAAAAGTTTGTAGAGAGATTGAGTTGGAGAATACTTGAGGACAAGTATGTTTCAAGTTTGGGGTGGTGATTTAGCCCTATTTTAGGGCTTTATCTTGTGTCATTTTGCATTTCAGCCACATTTATACTAGTTAGATTACATGTTATTTCCCCCAATATGCTTATTTATATCAAATGTACTTATGGAGGCTTTTTGCATGTTTTATAGGTACTTTGTCCACTAATTGATGGCATGGAAAGAGGATGGTCCAGTCTAGGGTTTCCTCAGGCTTGGAAGAGCTAAAAATGAGGCCAAAACCACTTCCAACCTACCCCAAGTGGTCAAAGAAAGTTTTGAAGCAATACCCTCCATGGATGATCAAGTTCAAGGCTCAAATGCATGAGAGAGACACTACCACGACCGTGATGAGCCCCCACGGCCGTGGTGGACATGCCCCAAGTACAAAAAATCAGTAAAACTCCCACAAATTGATGAAAATGGCCAAAACGACTGTGGTGATCAACATGCCCGTGGCCATAGGTGTCCACCACGACCGTGGTGACCCCCCACGGCCGTGGCCATCCATGCACACCTCCCTGTGATATAGGGCAATGCCCCGGGTAGGAAAACCAGAATCAAGAGAGAACCTTTCAATAGACTCCGAAAGAAAGAGCATCGGCTTGGTGGGCTCATAAAGAGTAGTAGTGTTCCGGGGTCTCGCCAACCAACTCTTGTACAGTAGCCATTCCCGGGAGTGGGTAGTCCCTAGGAAGGGCTAGAAGTCAGTACTGGTTCAACCGGAGTGACGGAACCCTTGTTGATCAAAGACATGCGCCGAGTGCCAGGAATGACTATAAGCCGATAGAGTCGTTGTGACATGCATGAACCGGCATTTGAAACCAGGTACAAGAAAGAGTTGATTGCCCGAAAGTCACGTTGTGAGTCGCCCAGAAATCGAAACTATGGAAGAGTGGAGTTGATTTACATATACGGGTAACTGAATGACAAGTGACGAAAGCAAGCAACAGACGAGTGACGGAACCGAAGTCAAGCTCCGGTGCGAATCATAGTCGGTTAGGTAATATGCCCGGAGGATAGTTCCCTTCAGACTCTCGCTTCGGACCGATCTGTGCCTTGATCTCCTTCATAGTAAATCAAAGAGTTTCTTCCTCCACTTTGGGTTGGGGTAGTTCCGGGAGCCAGTAGCGAGGTCGAGTGATATCAAAGAGAAGGTGCAGTTAGTCGCAAGTAGAAAGGCAAAGTTCTCATTCCTTACTCGGAAAAGAAGTCAGGAATTTGAGCGCTTATGTAGCTAATAGCCACCATCATAGTCGATTCATTAGGATTGGGGTCGTCACCTTCTAAAAAACTAGTGGACCACCTCTTTGTCTGTTAGCTATGGGACTTCCTAAATCAAACTGCAATCGCAGTTTATCAACCACTCACAAGACCACCCAAATCTTCGACGGCCAAAGATAATCCACCCGGCCCTTCCCCAACCTATACAAGGGGAAAAGCCAAAGTAAGCTAAAGGAACTTGATTCTCCAAGGAGGCTACTTCTCTTTGCGAACCGGGGTTGAGTGCCCTCCCGTTCGAGGGGCTCTCTCGCAACAAACAGAGGAACCTGGAGAGAGATGGGCTTATTCTAATAAACCCACGACTGTGCCCATCCACCACGGTCGTGGTCTACCCTACCCACCACGACCGTGGTGACCCACCACGGCCGTGCTACTCACAAAATCCACCTAGTTTTCACTACTTTCCTGATTTTTCCCCTGACTTAACCCTAGACCCCCTAGATCCCTATATAATCCCTAGTGGCAGCTGAGGGTCGAGGGGTTGGCTGCTTAGAGTCCCATTTTTGCCGCCTTGTCACCTCCACTCCATTCCACTTCACCTCCACCTCAAATCCACTCCATTTCACCATTTACACCACATAACCCCCCATATCTAAGCCTTCCATCCACTTCCCACCACCATTCTACACCTTTCCATCCAAGAAGAAGGAGGAGGATGACCCTACAGCTGCTGGAGAGAAGGATTTCAGCCACTACTCCGAGCTCCATGGCTTCTTCTACCTCTTTCTTCTCTCTTTTTGTATTTTGTTTTGTTATGAGTAGCTAGGCCCTTTGGGTGGGCTGTTTGGGGGAAATTATGTTACTTTGATACCATGTTGGAGGAAAATGGCATGTAAACGTTGTAATTCCATTTGTTAATGATTATATTCTATTTCTATCTCTTTCTCCATGGATTGCTTGTTGGTTTGTGTGTGAAATCACCTAGGAATTTAGGCAAATTGCTTGTATGTGTGAATTTTGGGATTTGCCCCTAGATCCAATTCTTGGATCCCTAGGTTTCCTCCCATCTTCCTACATCCTAATCAATCTCCCTAAACCTAAGTGAGAGATCTAAGTAGCTAGATTAGATAATTCTAGTGCAATTAGCATGGACCCTTATCAAGGCTAGAATGTGGGGGAATTGGGGTCCAAAACCCTAATTTCACCTCCCCATTACTACCCTCGGCCCCTAATTGCCCTAGGAATGCCTAATCTAGAAACCTAGACTTGATTAGACTCTAATTGAATTGAACCTAATCCCTAACCCAATTGAGCCTCGTAAGGGTAGTAGGGGGTGTTAGGGACTAGTTCCCCTATACACAACCTAGCATATACATGGCCAGTTAGTAGCTTAGGTTAATTCATTAGACTCTAACTTGTTGTTTGGTTTGGATAATCTAAATGGAATCATAATGTTCACATGTCACCCCCCAACTTAAGTGATAAGTTCATACCCCTAAACAACCCACACATCTCTTTACTGCTTAAAACCCTAGTTCTGTGCTTGCTTAGCTTAGTTAGTTCTTTTCTTGCTTAGTTAGCTTCTTACCTTGCTCTTGCCTTGTTTATGCTAGTTTAGTTATTTAATTGATCATTTGCTTTTCTCTTGCTTGCCTTAGCATAATTTTTCTTTTCATACCTAACTTAGTCCTTTCTTTCCTGCTTAGTCTTAATCTAGTCTAGGGTTAACGTAGATTTCATTCCTGCCTTAAACTGCTTTCTTGTTCATCCTTAGTTAACAATCAAAACAACCTTAAAACCCTTAACCCTAGTCTCCGCAGTAGGAACCTAGCTAAACTAACCTAGCTCTAGCACCCCCTCTTTTCCCTGTGGATCGACCCTTTACTTGCCACCTTCCTATACTACGACACGGCCCCGTGCATTTGTGGGTGTAGTGTTTTAGTAGACGTAGGTAGCTAGTTTAGGTTTATAAATTTCAAAAGCAAAAACCCATCACCGTGCGTTCCGACCTCGTGGGGTGCATCTAGTCGAGTCAAATTGGCGAGTGTGTTGCACCTCTAGCGGAATCACACCAGTTTCTTCCTCTTCTCCTCTATTTTTCCTATTGTTCTTCTTCCTTCCACCTTCCTCCTAGTCAGAACCCTAGTCTTCCATGATAGAACTCCATCTAAAGCTGAAAGACTCTTCTTTCCATGCTCCTCTTGCTTAGGGTTTGTATCCTTGGAGAAGAAGGTGATTCTTACTTAAGTTAGGAGCTTGTGCTTGGAGCTACCAACCCATCTTGCTCAAGTTTCCTGCTGATTGGGATCTGGTTTTCTTCCTAGAGGCAAGTTATATAACTCACTCCACGTTTATTACTTATTATAATCATGTTATTTCATATTCCTATGCTTAAATGATGATCTCCACCTTTAGATGGTGTTCATGTTTAGGGTTTCGTTTCTTTGTTGTTCTATAGTTTGTTACTAGCTCTAGATGAACTTAAAAGGATTAGAACATCCCTCTTAGAGTAAAGGATGACCTAGGATAGATTGTGGGGGGCCAAGTCATGGTCCGACCCCTCTCGCTCTCTCTCTTCCTCGCTTGTAACTAAATTGCTGACACGTCATATTTTGTTTGGTCAGAATTGGAAAATTCATGTCTTTTAAGCCACTTGTCCAAAATTAATAAAAAAAATTATGTTTTGGAATAAGAAATTTAAGATCTATCTAATGAAAATGCTTTCAAGGTCTAATTTTAAGGTTTTTCGAAAGGTGATTTTTGGAATATGTTTTTAATACTTGAAATCCATAAAAATTACAACTTAATCACCATAACTCCAAAATTGACATAAAGATATGTTTTCTTGATCAGGAGAACCTAGTTAGTCCAATGGTGGAATTTTTAGAGTCTATATCTGAGTTTTGTGAAAAAGGTCCAATCTTAGGTTTCTATTCAATAATGTGCAATATGTACACTAATGAATGTTAATAAATTGAAATAGGCCAGAGTTGAACTTGGAGCATCTAGAAGTGATGGAGCTTGGTATTTGAACACAACAATAAGGTATGTGCATTTTTACACCCTAATTTAGGATATTTGCAGACCAAACCCTATATTCTCTAATGAGGCACTATATGAACCATATTTTCTCTATTCATGACTCTTTTTCTAAATTGCCTCAAAAATTAGTATTGATATTATATTTCTTGGGTCTTGTGCCCCACTGTCATGCTTCGAATATATGATGCTTTTACTTACAATAGTTTCTCGTAGCATGTTGATTTTATTAGACTATTTAGCTAATGTAGTGGTACTTATGTACAACCACCCATAGATAGGGCATATGTTATTTTGCCCTGGGGAACATGTTATTCTCCTCCATATATAATTTCTGTAGGTGACTGGGAATGTGTTATTTCTCCCATCACCTATTGGTTGGGGTCCAGTAAGTGCCTCAACCCTACTTAGTTGATGTAGTCAATATTAATCATACATGCAATTCCTTTACTATTTTAATGTTATTGCAAGCATCTGTTTTTTATACCTCAAACTCTTGATCTCTTCATCTATTGATGAACTTATAGCCTTTACTTCCATGTTATTTTCTTTCTTTTGTTCTTGATCATATTGTTGACACACATCTTGTTTTCTTTCCCTCTTGTTGGTTGATTTCCCAACCACCCAGATTTTGGACAAAGTGCTCAACAAGATCAAGGAAAATAGGATCGGGAGTAGATTCAAGACTTGCTTGAAGGATGTCTAGGTTGCTAAAGCTGGATCCTTCATTTTCTCATATTTTTCTTATGAAAAACTTATGTAGTGAACAATGATGAAAGCCATGTAATCACTTTAGTTTCTTTTCCTTTATACTACCATTGACATTTTATACGTACCTGGTGCATGCTTATTTACTTGGAATATTATACATGCATCCCTCAATGTCTATTGTCTTTGTGAAAAGAGGGATGTTTTGTATTTCCTTCAAATTTTAGTAAGGAGGTGATCTCACCTCTTTAGATCATGGTATCAGAGCCTTTGGACAGCTACTAGGGCATGAAGTTGAAAGCAAGGGTGTCTAGAAAGGATCAAAGTTCAGGGGCTATCAAGATTTCTCCACACCACTAGCTTGGTTTACAAGGAATCCTGGATCCATATGATACTTGTCTGGCCTGAGCTGATATAGATTGTCTGAAATAGCATGCTTTTAGGCAATAATATCCGTAGACATTCTTTTCTCATCTATATTGATGTACTCCTGGAAACCTAATATGATAACCTTGCCTTTCGGGAGAGTTGACTTGTTTGACAAAATGAACAACAACAACAACAATTCCAAGGGTACTACCCAGAATGACTCCAACAATTTGGACACCCAGTGACTTTACAAGGACATAGTGTGGTGAACCCTAACATCCATGGCCTTACCCCAGAATAGGAGTTGGCCATGTTACACTAGCTACTCTCTTCTACCCCAGCGGGGCAAATCACCACTGGTGCTGGTAATCTAACAAGCCAAAGGAGTTCATCTTGATAGACTTCATCAAGATGCAACTACCTTACTTCAAAGGAGAGAGTGAATCAAACATGGTTGACAAGGCTGATGATTGAATTTTGGTCCTAGATGGGACTTTTGAGGGCATATCATGTCCTCCTCACCAAAAAGTTCGCTTTGCAACCTACGTGCTGGATGGACTCGCCCGAGTGTGGTGGAATGACATAGCCCGCACCAAAGACACAACCACCATGACTTGGGACCAGTTTCTCAAGCTCTTCAAGGAGAAGTACATTTGCTTGACCTTCTTGAGGAAGGAGGCCGAGTTCTACAGCCTTAAGCAGGGGGCATGAGCGTTGCTGACTACGTTCAACAGTTCCTCCTATTGGAATGCTATGCCACAAACCTTGGTGTTGAGAGAGGATCAACCCTATTCCTAGAGGGTATGAGCTATCAGATTGAATCTTAACCTGGATTCCAACCTTTGGGGAACAACAACAAGAAGAAGAGGAAGAATTGTGGCGACAACTGTGGTCGTGAGAGGTGCAACTGGTGTTCCCGCTACCATCCTCCTGGGAGGTTCCCTACCAATAATGCCTCAGCTCAAAGATATGATCGACCCGCACCTACCTACCATGAGTGTATCCAGGTTGGACATATTTGGCCTTTCTATCCCTGGTTTCAGTAAGGATAGGCTCCACCCTAGCAACTAGCCTAGCAGCCGACACAACAACCACAAAAGAATCTGCCTCCATAGAAGAACAATAAGAACCAACAGATACCGCCTATGGAGAGGTAGAATGGGAGGGTGTTTGCTCTGAATACTGAAGAAGTTGGAGAGGACAATGAAGTTATTGAAGGTATCTTACATATCAATATGCATCATATCAAGGCACTTTTCGATTCTGTCTCTTTGAACACCTTCATGTGTTTTCAGCTTGCTTTTATGTTAGAGTTAGAATTTGAATACATGGACTATGTGTTAGATGTAAAAATACCTAGTGGTAGGATATTCTCTTCTTATCTCAAACTCCCTACCTTGGACCTTTCTATATTGGGAAATATGTTTCCTTCAAACTTCATCCTGCTCGACATGTCTGCCTTTGATGTTATCTTGGACATGGATTGGTTGAAGAAGCATGATTCATCCTTATTCTGTCAGGAAAAGAAAGTTAGCTTGTTTCATCTTGATGGAGAGAGGCTATGTATCAAGAGTAGGAAGCAAGAGGATCGACAATTCATCATCTCTTCCATCAAAGACAAAAAAATTGTCTTGTAAGGGTGTAGATCATAGTTAACATCTACCATTCTTTATGCCACATCTCCTACTCTAGATCATATAGATGTGGTGAAGAATTTTCTTGATGTGTTTCTTGAGGAGTTTCCTGGACTGTGACCACCTCGTGAGGTAGAATTTTCCATCGAGCTTATACCCGAGACTTCACTGATCTCAAAGCTACCTTACCGCTTGGGCCATGCTTAACTTGCTGAGCTTAAGAAGCAACTTCAAGATATTCTTGACATGGGTTTTATCCACCCCATAATCTCACCTTGAGGAGCCCCTGTCTTGTTCATGAAGAAGGATGGTTTGTTGTGGATGTGCTTGGACTATCACATTCTCAACCAAGTGATAGTGAGGAACTATTATCCCTTGCCTCAAATCGATGACCTATTTGATCTGATGAAGTCAGTCATCGTGTTTTCGAAGATGGACTTGTGAAGTGGCTACTACCAGATGTTTGTGCAGGATGAGGATGTGCCGAAGACAACGTTCAGAACTCGGTATGGGCAATATGAGTTCTTGGTCATGCCTTTCAATTTTACTAATGCCCCTGTTACTTTCATGGACATGATGAACTGAGTATTCCACCCTTGCCTCGATCAATTTGTGGTAGTGTTCATTGATGACATTTTGGTTTACTTCGAGATGGAAAAACAACATCACAAACACTTGTGGATTGTGCTCAACACACTAAGAGAAAACCAACTTTATGCTAAATTATCAAAATGTGAGTTTTGGATAAAGAAAGTGAAGTTTCTAGGTCATGTGATTTCTACCGGACATAAAGTTATTGATCCTGCAAGGTAGAAGCTCTGACTAAGTAGAAAGTTCCAAAGAATCCCTCAGAGATTTGTAGTTTCCTTGGTTTAGCAGGTTAATATCAGAGATTCACCAAGAACTTCTTAGAGTTGGCCTTGCCTTTGACCAAGTTGACATAGAAGGAGGTCAAATTCTCATGGACACCTGAATATGAGGACAGTTTTCAAAAGCTGAAGGAGTTCTTGACATCTGCACATGTTCTTGCCTTTCCTACTGAAGGCATACCCTATGTCATTTACATTGATGCTTCCAAACAAGGCTTAGGGTGTCTCTTGATGCAAGAAGGTAGAGTGATCTCCTATGCTTCCCGCCAATTGAAACCGAATTAAGCAAATTGGCCTACACATGATTTAGTGCTAGCTACCATTGTTCATGCTCTAAAGTTCTGGTGACACTATCTCTATGGAGTGAAGTTTGAAGTCTTCTTCGACCATAAAAGCTTGAGGTACTTATAGAAACAGAAATATCTGAACCTACGAAAGCGAATGTGGATGGAGTACCTTAAGGACTACGACTTTACTATCACCTATCATTCTAGTAAAGCAAATGTAGTTGTTGATGCTCTGAGTCAGAAGAAGGATCTTGTATGAGCTGCTATGAATTGTTCAGTGTGGAAGAATCTGGAACATGTTTCTAGTTGGCAACCTCAGCCCGTTGATTTAGTGGATGAAGATAAGTTGTGTGTCCACATGGCTAGTTTGTCCATTACACCAACCTAGATCTTGGAGATTGTAGCTGCACAATTGAAGAGTTCTGAACTTGAGGAGATGCAGGCCTTAGTAGAGAAACCACAATCTAATTTCTCAGTTGGAGTGGATGGTGTTGTCCTCTTCCTATATAGGTTGTGGATTCATGATGTTGGTAATCTAAGGGAGAAGGTTTTGAGTGAAGCTCATGGGTCTAAGTACATGATTCATCCCGATACAACTAAAATGTACAAGGACCTACAATGAAGCTTCTGGTGGAAGAATACGAAGAATGACATAGATTTGTTTGTTGTGAAATGTTTAACCTGTCAACAAGTCAAGATAGAGCATTAATGGACTGGTGGTTTGAGATTCCGTAATGGAAATGGAAGAAGATTACCATGTACTGGCTTCCCTAAGTCCAAGAAAGGTTATGATGCTATTTGGTGCTTGATTGATCGACTCACAAAGTTTGCCCACTTCTTGCCTTTCAAATCCACTTACAAAGTTGTTGATATGGCTCAGTTGTATGTTGAGTGGATAGTTTGTCTGCATGGAGTACCTAAAGTGATAGTTTCTGACCATGACCCAAAGTTTACCTCCCGGTTATGGAGTCAGATTCAGGACGAGATGGGGAATGACCTACAATTAAGTACAACATATCATCCACAAACCAATGGTCAGTCAAAAAGGACAGTGCAGATTCTGGAGGATTTGCTTCGTGCTTGTGTGATGGATTGGGGAGGTGCTTGGGATAGATATCTGCTATTAGCTTAGTTTGCTTACAAAAACTACTACCAAGCAAGTATTGGTATGTCACCTTTTTAAGCTCTCTATGGTAGACCGTGTCATTCACCTTTGCATTGGGATGATCTTGGTGAACGTTCTATGGTGAAGACAAATGCTATGCAAATGATGATAGATAAAGTTCAACTGATTAAGAAGTGTATGAAAGCTGCTAAAAATCGACAGAAGATGTATGCTGACAAGAAGAGATCTCATATTATCTTCTTAATGGGTGACTGTTCTTGAAAATCAAGCCTATACGCTCTATTGCTAGATCTAAAGTTAAAGGCAAACTAAGTCCCTCTATGTTGGACCACTCAAGATCTTGGATAAGCTTGGAGATTGTGCATACCACTTAGCTCTTCCTCCTGCCTATGATAATATTCATCATGTGTTCAATGTCTCTATATTGAAGAAGTATGTGAAGGACCATTCTCATGTGCTTACTATTGAGCCTTTAGAGATTCATGAGAATTTTATATTTGAGGATCTACCTGTGAAGTTCATGAACTCCCGAGTAAAGCAGCTTAAGAATAAGAAGATTGAGTTGGTGAAAGTTTTGTGAAAATATTATGGTTTGGAAGAAACCACTTGGGAGTTGAGAGATGAGATGTTGCATACTCACGGTTCTCTTTTTGTTTGAGATTTTGGGGACAAAATCCTTTTTAAGGGGTGGAGTAATGTAACATATTGAATTCTGAATGTAATTTCCATGTAACCCTTTTCCCTAAGTTTTCTTCTCATTTTTATCCTTTACATCCTTGTTGACGAATTAGTGGAATTTAAAGTGGTTTGGTGAACATTTTTTCAGTAATTACCAATGGAAGTGTTTAGGCACAAAAACCTCAATGAAATCTTATTTAAGGATCTAAAATGCAAAATCACCACTTAAGCTAAACAATGGTAAATAAATTCATACTAGAAGGGTAAGGCCCAAAACCTTGCTTAATGTGTATAACAAGCTTAATTACCATAATTAAGTGCTTTAAACCTTAATCTAATCTTTTTAGGTGTTTTGAAATCATGAGGTAAGCTTAAGTTTCAAGTTTGGTTCAATTTGGATGATGTTTGTGCAAGTTATGCAATTTTATGCACATTTAGGACTTTTTTTGCAATTTACCCAATTGGGAAGTTTTATTTGCAAATTGTCACATGCCTTATGATCATTAGATGTTTCCTTATCTTCTTCTAACTTTTTGGGCCATGGGGAGCCTGGTTGTACCTTGGTTTGGAGGTGTTTCTCTTCAAGGGCATTTTAGGGATTTCCCCCTTTATGGATGACCTTATCTTTAGGAGTTATCAACCAATGAAGTGGTTTCTTTGTTTGGAGGTCGGTGTTGGGCCTAAAGGACGACAATTTATGGCTAATAAGTCTCTAGGAGATGTGGAACAACTGTTTGCATGACCATAAAAGCTCTAGGCTATGGACACATGGAAAGCTCCATGGACACCTCATGCCTGACTCCTTCCTTATCCATAAAGGCTTGCATGTCCATGGGCACCCTTATCCATGAACACATGGAAAGTAATGTGACACCTCATGATTTGATTCTTCCTTATCCATAAAGGCTTGCATTACCGTGGGCACCTTTAGACATGGACACATGGAAAGTAGCTTGGACACCTCATGCCTTGCTTCTTCCTTAACCATAAAGCTCTATATACTCCTTCCTTCCCTCCCAACCAAAATATTTGATCCATATAACCTCCCTCCTACTTAGAACTTAGTTATCTCCTTGTTTTTCCATATAGGATCTGTCCCAAGGTATAACAAGATGCCATCTTGGTGAAGAAGGTCTTCTAGGGTTTCATCTAAACTCATCTACGATTTCCAAAATCACCTTTTGGCGTTTCTGACCAAGACAAGTAGGTTTCTTCCCCTTATCCTCTATTTTCCCTACTATTCTTCTTCTTCCACCTTCCTACAGGTTTAAACCATGGTCTTCCATGGCATAACTCCATCTAAAGCTAAAAAACTCTTCTTTCTATGCTCCTCTTGCTTAGGGTTTGTATCCTTGGAGAAGAAGGTGATTCTTGCTCAAGTTCGGAGCTTGTGCTTGGAGCTACCAACCCATATTGCTTGAGTTTCCTACTGATTGGGATCTGACCTTCTTCCTAGAGGAAATTTATATAACTTTCTCCACATTTATTGCTTATTATAAGCTTGTTAGTTCATATTCTTATGCTTAAATGATGATCTCCACCTTTAGATGATGTTCTTGTTTAGAATTTCATTTCTATGTTGTTCTATACTTTGCTACTAGCTCTAGATGAACATGAAATGATTGATACATCCCTACTTGGATGAAGGATGAACCTAGGATAGGTTGTGGGGAGGGGGGAAATCATGGTCCGGCTCCTCTCCCTCTCTCTCTCTTCCTCGCTTGTAACTAAGTTGTTGACATGTCATTTTCTGGTTGGTAAGAATTGGAAAATTCATATCTTTTAAACCGCTTATCCAAAATTAATAAAAAGATATATTTTGGAATCAGAAAATTAATCTATATCTAATAAAAATGCTTTTATGGTCCGATTTCAAGGTTTTTGGAAAGGCAATTTTGGAATATGATTTTAATACATAAAATCCATAACAATTACAACTTAATCACCATAACTCCAAAATAGACATAAAGATATGTTTTATTGATCAGGAGAACCTAATTAGTCTAATGGTGAGATTTTTAGAGTCTATATTTGAGATTTGTGAAAAAGGTCCAATCTTAGGGTTTCTAAGCAATAATGTGCAATATGTACACTAATGAACGTTAATAAATTGAAATAGGCCAAAATTGAACTTGGAACATCTGGAAGTGATGGGATTTGGTATTTGAGCATAGTAAAGAGGTATATGCATTCTTACACCCTAAGTTGGGATATTTGCAAACCAAACCGTCTATTCACTAATGAGGCACTATATGAACCCTATTTTCTCTATATATGCCTCTTTTGCTAAATTGCCTAAAAAATTAGTATTGATATTCTATTTCTTGGGTCTTGTACCCACTGCCATGTTTCAAATATATGATGCTTCTACTTTCCATAGTTTGTCTTAACATGTTGATTTTATTAGACTATTTAGCTAATGTCGTGGTACTTATGTACAACCACCCATAGATATGGCATACATTATTTTGCCCCGAGGAATGTGTTATTCTCCCCATATATAATTTTTTTAGGTGATTGGAAATATGTTATTTCTCCCCTCACCTATAGGTTGGGGTCCGATAGGTGCCTCAACCCTACTTAGTTAATGTAGTCAATATTAATCATGCATGCAATTCCTTTGCCATTGTAATGTTATTGCAAACATCTATTTTGATTATGCCTCAAACTCTTGATCTCTTCATCTATTGATGAACTTATAGCCTTTACTTCTGTGTTATTTTCTTTCTTTTGTTTTTTTTTTCTCATATTGTTGACACATACCTTGTTTTCTTTCCCTTTTGTTGGCTGATTTCCTAACCACCCAGATTTTGGACAAGGTGTTGAACAAGATCAACGAAAATAGGACCGGGAGTAGATTCAAGACTTGCTTGAAGGATGTCTAGGTTTCTAAATCTAGATCCTTTGCTTTCTCAACTTTTCTTCTGAAAAACTTATATAGTGAACAATGATGAAATCCATACAATAGCTTTAGTTTCTTTTCCTTTCCATTGTTATTGATATTTTATATGTATTTTGTGCGTGCTTATTTACTTGGAGTGTTATAGATGCATCCCTCAATATCTATTATCTTTGTGAAAAGATGGATATTTTTTATTTCCTTCAAAATTTAGTAAGGAGGTTATCTCTCCTCTTTACAATGGGATACGAGAACAATGACACAAGCCTTTGCTAAGGAAGTGAACTTTGAACTTGATTGGGACAAAGATTGAGTTTTCTAAACTTTGATGTCATTATTTCTATATACATGGCATGCTTATGACTTCTTGAAACTTTAAATTTGATGTGAATAAACTATTGGTGCATATGTGAATGATAATCTCTATACATGTGTGTGAATGTGAAGATGAATGGCTACAATGCGAATTGTATTTCTACATGTCATGAGAATAGAATTGATGTATATTTGAATGAAGTATCATGTGTGTGAATGAATGTGAAGATGAATGAATAGAATTATGTTGAAAATGTGATGAGAATGGAATTGGAAATGAATCTTGGATGTGGGTGGATTGTGTTTGTTATTGCATGTTTTGCAGGTTTGTTGGCCTGTTATTAAGCCTAACTCATATGATCTGGTTAGTTCACAACTGTAGGTTCTGCGTCCTGTTGAACAACTAGACAACATGCATGTAGATCTACTATTATAAAAAAATAAAATCTAGTCGTCATTTGTAACAAAAAAATGACATTGTAGGTCTGATTCGTCAATTTTAGGCCTAAAAGCGACATTATATGACTATCGTTAAACGGTCGTGCTAGGCAACACTGTCTATAGGATCCTAGTCTCGATTGTAATGGAAAAACTGACACTATAACGCTTAATCGTTGGTTTATCTTGATATAACTGGCGACTGAATTGCTAAAACGGTGTCAGTTTTTGGTAGAAATTGATGACTCATAAACCTTTACCAGTTACAAATGTGACCTGATATGTCAGTCAGTTGTGGTACCTGAACTGACGATGCAAACTCTTAACTGTGTCGGTTTCTTTTATCATAGCAACCGAGGGTGGATCTCTGACGTCGATTTGTGTGTCCCCAAATAACCAATGTTATATACTTGTGACTGTAGTGTCGCCCACTTAGGTGTCGATAAGAAACTGAAGTTATAGGCTACGCTAAAGGTAGTTTATGTACTAGTGACTATTGAGGGTAATGGCATATGAATATATGTTTATACATTATTCTATCAAGAACTATCTAGAATATTTCACAAAGTGACTGTTTTATAATTATCTTCTCATGACACACTATTTTCTATCCTATTTACAACTATTCTCATCATTATATACTCAACTTTTCCTTTTTAAGACATGTAACCTAATTTTCTACGATGTTTCCCTTCTTAAGTCATTTAATTAATTTTAAATTTATTTATATTATTTTTTTGGTGTTAATTGATGAATTTCCTACCATAGTTTGTGGTTTAGATAAAATTGATCTCTTTGAAGGAATATTTTGAATAATTTTGCCTACTAAATGAGTATTATGACATTGAACGATCCATCCATGTATATTTAGCTTATTTCCATCATGCCATACATTATTATATCGGTCTCCAAATATGCCTTTATTAAATTAGATGTAACAAATACTGGCATAAAGTGAGTTAAAATTATTTATATAAGAATTCTAATAATTTAACATCAGTCTCCTAAATAGTAGCTATTATCATCCATTTTAGTTTCCCAAGATATAACTTAAGTTATGTGTGGGCATTTTTCCTAAACTAAGCCTAAAGACATCCAGATTATAGAATTAGAATTTACACAGTGACGAGGTCAAGTTTCAATGTATTCTAATAAGGCTATATTAAAGGAAATAGGAGGTTGAATATACACTTTGCCTTTAGTTTTTAAAATTATACAACAACTATTGTATTACTATGTATGTGGGAACAACTACATGTAATTTTGTGTTTAATTTTTCTAGATATTAACCAAGCATTGCATATTCTAATAAGATTGTATGTACCACCATAGTGGAAGCTGTCTCTTATCAATATCTACAATTGTGTCATCTTTTTGTGGTTGGTAAGGTTCAGAGTGTTCTGCCACCCAAATTGGAGGAGGTGGATGATGTAGTCACTCCGACACTGAGAAGAATATGTGTTGTGACCAATCTATCATGAAAAAGTATGTATTGCCATTTTTATCCCTTACTTATCCTTTTGTGATTCTTGCTTGACAATACATTTAGTATGACATTAGTTGAAATGAATTCAACATATATTTTCCTTCCAACTTGCCTTACAACGTAATTTTCTAGTAATTCTAATCTTTTTTTTCTTGAGATATATACGTGATATGAAACAATATTTATGATCTTCAAAGTAATCGAACATTTTCAAATCTATATAATGTACCTGATATACTTATATTTATTTATAAATATGTGAATATGTACATAAATATAAAATATGATAAGAAACTAAAGCACACGTAGTGTAACTTGATCATTCTTTATCGAATAGTAATGTTAAAACATTATTTTAAACAGAATAAACCTCATCCAAAATTCATACCAATCCCTTTTACTTGCCTATTAAAAGCCTAAATTAACTTTATAAGTCACATAAGTAGGTACATCCAAATAAATTTATAATATAACCATTGCCTCCTATTTCTAAGTTTTTATGTACCATTCAAAATCCCAAACAATGTTTAACTTCATGTTTCTATGGAGAACTAGAGTGCTGGCAGAAGAAGTCCAGGATGTTTTGCATGAATTAAGGATCACCACTCTTAGCAAATAAGGTACCACTCACTACGTTGTTAATGAGGAGAGCGATCCAAAAGGAGATTGGATGGTAAGGTTCAGAGTGTGCCGCCACCCAGTGGCGGATCTTGGAGTGAAATATTGGGGGGAGGGCATAATGTACTATGAAAGAGTCAAGTGTATCCATCTCAATATTTCAAAAAACTAAGAGTCAAGATAAATTAAATACTTTAAGTAAAATGTTGAATTAGATTACAAAAGAATATATATAATATAATTAATGACACAATACAACTATACAATTTTAAAATATTGCATTTCTCTCTTTAATGTTTTTAAGTCCTCAATAATAGAATGAGTGTCGAATGACTTTACAATCTCTCTTTCAATATATACAATGAGATTATCAGTAAGATATTCATCTTCTATTTGTTGTATAATTTTGTATTAATAAGTTTCATCTATGAGAATACACGTTCTGTTGTGGTTGTAAAGACTGGAAGAGTCAAAATCAGATGGATCAATCTTTCAAGCAATATGTAAATTTTGTTCCTTTTACTTTTCGTTTGAGCATAACATAAATCTGAAACAATCAAAAGGCTCATGAAATCTGGATTGACAGGAGCAAGTGCCACGAAATGACAAAGTTGATATCTCAAATCAACCTTTTCTTGATCATTAAATTAGATGAACATTTTTTTTTCAAAAAAAAGACATATATTATCCAGACAATGTGTTGATTACAAAATGAATTATGTAGTTTGCATTAGTAAGTAAATATAAACAAATTTTCAACAATTATCGACCTAAATAAGTAAGTTATATAAAACTACACGTATGATAAATAAATAATATTAATAACAAGGTGACTTACAAGATGTTTCTGTCACTCCACGATACGTGGACGACGAATAATGAAAAAAAAATCAGTCAAGAATTGGGCGTAAAAATCGACTTTATTTCTCTTTGATCTGTGTTGTTGTGCACACCTATGTGTGTTCGAAAAAGTTAGAGGCAACTATTTTTCAAAGATTGTGTTGGTCTCTTAAACAACACTAAAAGTAACATTTGAGCAACGGTGTGAAACTCTATTTGAAAATATCCATGCCTACCAATATCTAGCATGCCATGTTGACGCTTGTTTAACAAAACATGGAGTTTGACGCATTGAATGTTGGAAGTTTACATATAGATTTATAAAGGTAGATTGTTTCCTTTATTTATATTTTTTGTTTTAGATAATGAAAATTATCAAAAGACCGGAGAATAAAGGAAAAATTAGACTAAAAAATAAAATAAAATATAAATGGTAAAAAACAATATCATATGAAATCTTCTTCGTAATTGTAAAAACAACCCAAACTGAAAAGGAATCTACGAGGATATTAAATTACTGAATAATTTTCTTAGAGGATTCAAAATGATAGAGATTTTTTATTGTATTATTTAACTTAGTAAGTATAAAAGAATCATCAATGGGAAACTTTTGGGGGCTATCAAATAAGAAACTATCAACATAATAAAGCAGATCAATTAACACCTTTCAGCCAAACTATATTTATTAATTTTTAAAATCAAAATAGAATAGAAATTGTAATAGACAATAACGCAAGAAATACTTTTCTTAATTGTAAGAGCAACACAAACTGATAATGAATATACAAAACTATTAATTTAACGGGTAAATGTCTTTTTTTATGACTGAGAGAACCCACCCCGAGAGAAACTGACATGGTAAACTCTCGAGGCATGAGAGGGTGTGGGCCGATCACCCCCTCCCGTGCCTAATCATCGTGGATTGCCGTTCGCAAAGTGCCTCTAGTGAGGTTTAAACCTGAGTAAATGTTAACAAGGAGTTAAAACAATAGAGAATTGTTATTGTATTTTTTAACTTGGAAAGTATAAAAGAACCATCAATAGAAAACTTTGGGGGGCATCAAATTAGAAGTGGTTAAACGCAATAAAATAGATTAATTAACAACTTTCAACTTAACCATATTTATTAATTTTTTAAAATCTTAGGGGGGCATGCCCCCTGTAAGAGATCCACCACTGCCACTATCCTAATTGAAAGAGGTGGAGGATGTGCTCACTCCGACATTGAGAAGGATACACGTGGTGACAACATCTACCATGAAAAATTATGTATTGTCATTTTTATCCCTTCTATTTTTATTATTCTTGCTTAACAATATTTTTAGTATTACATTAGTTGAAATTAATTCAAAATATCTTTTCCTTCCAACTTGCCTTACTCACAACATAGTTTCGTAGTAATTCTAATCTTATTTTTTTTCTTGAGCTATATATGTTACGATCTTCAAAATAATCTAACATTTTCAAATATGTATAATGCACATGATATACTTATACTGATTAATGAATATGTGAATATGAACATAAATATAAATTATGATAAGAAGCTAAAATACTAATAGTGTAATTTATAATTCTTTGTTGAAGAGTAATGTTGAAATATTATTTTAAACAGAATAAACTTCGTCCAAAATTTATACCAATCCCTTTTACGTGCATGTCAGACGCCTAAATTAACTTATAAGTCATATAAGTGGACACATTCAAATAAATTTAGAATATAAGCCATTGACTCCTATTTCTAAATTTTTGTGTACCATTCAAAATTCGAAATAATGTCTAAGTTCATGTTTCTATGGAGACCTAGAGTGCTGGCAGAAGAAGTTCGGGATGTTTTGCACGAATTAAGGATCACCACTCTTAATAAATAAGGTACCACTCACTACGTTGCTAACGAGGAGAGCGATCTAAAAAGAGTTGCTATATTGTTTTTCGTTGAGATTCCTATTAACATTTTAGGTATTTGCAGAGGGAACAGATCGGTATAACATACATTAAGAGGGTGTCGCGCTAAGTTTGCTTTTGAGATTTTATAGAAGGTATGATGACGAAATTGAGGAGCCAACAATATCTATTCCTTGTTTGCCCGATGATGGGACGGTATGAATATAAATCTCTTCAAATAACTTATAAAAAAGGCTAATGAGGGGCGCTTCGTTTGGGAACGCAGTGAAAATATCGCGCGTCCTGCCCGGTCCTGCCCAGGCCAGACCGCGTCAGTCCATCGCTGTCCGATTGCTGCTGGCCGCTTTGCAAACCGTACAGTCATACAGAACACAGTCCCATGAGCTAGTCTTCTAGAACCCGTGTTGTACCCTTTTCGTCGACTCCCATGGCCACGGCTTCCGCCAGGCTGCTATGGAGGAGCTTCTCCTTCTTCCCTCCCTATAACTCTATTGCTTCCTATAGAGATATCAGTTATGTCTTGTTGAGTGTCATGTGTCATGTGCATAACATGTGCTTCACTTTTGCTGTTTACTTATGTAGTTTAGTCCCATATTGCCCATCTCTGCTTTAGTCTCTACTCTCTTCTGTTATATAAGAGACTGCATTGTACACTGTTTTACTCACTCAATAAACAAGCCTTTATTTATCTATATGGTATCAAGAGCAGGCCCGGTCCCCGTTTTTCTACCCCACCCTGCCCCCATGCCCTAAAGTGACCTCCCCCCCCGGACCGCCGCCAACCACCGCCCCCAGCGTCGCCGCCACCACCCCCTCCCCTCCCAGTGCTGTCGGCCTGCCCTCCCGCCGCCGCCCGCCCCACCACCACCCGCCGCTCGTCTGCCTCCACCACCCACCACCTGCCACCCACCGCCACCCCTCCCTGCTCCCGCTGTAGCAGCTCCACCCCCATCACCCATCGGCTGCCGCTATCCCTCCCTCTCCACCCCACATCCATCTTCTTCATTCTTCACCAATCCCATCCTTCCTCTTCTCCTACCGAGTAATCGACTCTTTCAGACAGCCATAGACCTCTCCCGTTGAGAGTCCCTTACGTCGTCCCCAGTTCATTTTTTGCCTGTGCCTCATGAAGGATTATTGATTTCCTTATGACGGCATAGGTTTTCTTCATCTATCTCTGCCCGAATATGTGTTCTTCTGATCTGATGCTTCAGATCCCTGCTGCTGCTACTGCCCCATAGCGGCTTTATTATTTCTGTCTGCTGTTGCCCGTCGTGGGTTATTTACTTGCTTCCTGCTGCTGCTACGTCACCTTTCTGCTAGTGTCTGCCTCTGCCCAGTATGGCATCTTTGGAGCCTCCTAGGTCTCTCTGTGTTACCACGATCAAGCTCGATGGATCCAACTACCATCTCTGGTCGACATCCTTTATTCTATATGTGAAGGCTCAAGGCAGATACTCTCATCTTACTACTGATCCACTTCCTGCTGCTGATGCTACTGCTGACGACAAGACCAAACAGACTTATGCCCAATGATCTAAAGACAACTCGGGCATTATGTCCTGGCTTCTCAACAGCACCAAGCCGCACATTGGTCAGTCTCTCCAGTGCCTTCATGATGCCAAAACAATGTGGGACCATCTGTCTCATGTCTACTCACACCAGCAAAATCCGAAGAGGGTTTTTGAAATTTTCAAAAACCTAGCCAAAAAAGAGTACTCCTCAGATGCGTCCATTGAAGATTTTTACAACCAGAGCACTGCTCTTTGGAACAAGTATGAGATCTACCACCCGTTGTCTGCTGACATCAAAGAAGCTCAAAAGCAGCGCAATGAACTCCAACTGGTTTAGTTCTTGGCTGCACTTCCCGCTTCTTTTTCTGGTGTGGTTGACCAAATATTGTCTAATGATCCGCTACTGACTCTTCGCGATGTTCTAAAGAGAGTCCAACGACTACCTTATTTTTCCTCTACACTAGTAATTGAGCATCCTCCCTTGGTTGCTTGTACTACTGATTCTGGACGTGGCCGTGGAGGACGTCCACCACCTTCTGGAGGAAGAGGCACTTCTACAGCTCCTGGGCAAGGTCAAGCCACTGGACCTCGCTACTGCAACTGGCGTGGTTGTGATAATCACACTGAAGATAGGTGCTAGATCAAGCACGACAAACCAGGCCTCCACAGAAGTTACTACAAAAGCCGCATCAGATCCACCAGCTGCTCCTCCATCCACTGACTGGCTTCGCTCTGAGTTCGAGAAAATTTTCCAATAGCGAATGACTCAACTACCCTCGACATCCACGAGAGGCTCTTCTACTATGTTGGCGTCTCCCTCTGCTGGTAACCAAAAGTGGTGTATTGATTCTGGGGCGTCTGTTCACATGGCAGGCGACCTCCACCTATTTTCTGCCCTATCTAAAACTTCACATATTCCATCTGTCACCGTTGCTAATGGCTCGAAAGCACCTGTACATGGCATTGGCACAGTTCCTTTATCTCGCAAGATGAATCTTCACTCTATTTTATATATACCTCAGTTTCCCGTTAATTTACTATCTGTCAGTAAAACTGTCAAACAACTTCAGTGCTCTATTAAATTTGATCCCTTTGGTTGTGTTTTGAAGGATCTTCGTACAAAGACGAGGATTGGTTCGGGCCATGAAGGACCATATGGACTTTACTACTTAGATGGACCACTTGTGGCGTCAGCTCTCTTATCTACATCTATCTCAGGACTACAGTGGCACATTCGACTGGGTCATCCGTCTGCTGCAAAGATGAAGTTTTTATTTCCTGCTTTAGCGGAACATAAATTCTCTTGTGAAACCTACGTTTTGAGTAAACAAACAATGTTTGTTTTTCCTACAAAGAATGATATTGGGTCTAAAGACATGTTTGACATTGTTCACTGTGACATTTGGGGTCCATGTAGTGTCCCGAGTCAATCTGGTGTTAAGTATTTCTTGACATTTATTGATGATTATTCCCGTGCTACATGGCTTTTTCTGCTTAAAGTCCGTAGTACTGTTTTGGACAATATCCGTGTTTTCTTCTCAGAATTAAAAACCCAATTCAAAAAAACCATCAAAATTCTTCATATTGACAATGCCCTAGAGTTTATGTAAAAGTATGTCACCTCATTTTGTTCTAATCATGACACCATGCACCAAACCACTTGTCCCTATACTCCTCAGCAAAACGGTGTTGCTGAACGCAAAAACCGCCATCTCTTAGAGGTTGCTCGCACTCTTCTTATCCATTACAAAATCCCTCACCGTTTCTGGCCTGGGGTTGTCATTATGACGTATTTTCTTATAAACCGCATGCCTCCTCTATTTTACAAAACCGCATCCCATACTCTATCTTGTTTCCTGATGCACCTCTGTTTGCTGTACCACCTCACATTTTTGGGGGTACCTGTTTTGTTAAAAACCTGTGCCCAGGAATGTCAAAACTTGACCCTCGATCTACTAAGTGCATTTTTTTGGGTTATTCATGAACTCAGAAAGGCTATCGTTGCTTTGATCCGATACTTAGACAGTGGTTTGTCAGTGCGGATGTTGTCTTCTTTGAGCATACCCTTTTTTCTTTTGAGGATGGAGCTAGCCTAACTCCTGATGTGTTGGCACAAACACCTCTACCGGACATTGTTGAAAATTTATCTGTATCTGACCAGCCTGTAGAACGTCCACTGTAAGTGTACAAATGCCGACCGAAGACAAGCACTCCTTCCATGACCCCTCCTCAACCAATTCCTGTGTCTGCGGATGATCAAATAAATACTGAGGTAAACTCTGATCTGCACCTTCCTATCAGCTTAAGGAAAGGTGTATGCTCCTATACTAAGCATCCTATCAGTCATTTCTGCACTTCTGATAATCTACATAACAACTTTGCCTGCTTTACTACTGTACTATCTGCTGTCAGTATTCCAAAAAATGTTGTAGAGGCTCTTACTATTCCAGTATGGAAGAAGGCAATGGACCAGAAAATGCATGCACTATGTGATCGCAAGATATGGGAGCTTGTGGATCGTCGGGCTTCTTGCCCCCTACAGTGGGCTTTCGTTGGATCTTTACTATTAAATATCAGCCAGATGGTATTATTGAACGTCTCAAAGCCCGTCTTATTGCTAAGGGCTACACACAAACCTGTTGATTATTTTGAGACTTTGTCTCTTGTATACTTCCTCTTACTCCTCCTATAGGGCCTCACATGTACTACGAGACTTCTCTCCCTGCGCATGTTCCCGAGTGAAGCTGCTGTTGCCACAATTCCTTCACAACTCCCCACTTTGGAGCCTCACCTTCTGTTCTGCCGCTTCCGCTGATGACTCCTATGGAGTCACCATATCTGCGCCTGAACTTTCTTCGTAGGGTGAAGAACAAGCGGCGCCTCATTTTCCGCTACTTCTTCCGTGGAGCCTGATGCAGACACCGAAGCATCCCCGTTTTGTTCCCTGACAGCTGATGAACCTACAAAGGCCGTGGAGTCAGAGAGTTCATGGTTTTTGCAGATCCCGATGAAGAAGAGGGACTGGATTTGTCTACAGTACTATGTATTTCGCAAAGTCCCCTTCTTGTATTCTGCGTTGATTGCTGAGCCTTGACATTTCCAATCGATTTGTTGTGTTGCAAAGATATATCTCACTATTGTAGTTTCTGGAGTTTTAACTGATTTCATTCGAAGTCCAGAATATGAGATGGAAACTAGATACTGGTTTGCTCATAATCAAAAGCATGAGACGTGGTTACTTTACATACGAAGAATACAGTTCTTCTGTTTGAGAACATATGAAAAGAATGGGGGTGGAAGCATGTTATTGGTAGTGTAGGATCCTAACACCACATGAACACATTAAGACCAAGCGTGTCAGAGTTGACCGAGACTGCAGTTTTGGCCATTACGGAGATAGCTATACCAACCCCTATAGAGGTACTACACCTCTAGCTCAAGATGGGATGGGGTGGGAACAAATGGGATAAGGTTTCAAATGAATGATTATTATGTACACACACGTGCTTGTATCATGTGATTTAAAATGAATTATAGCTGCTGGAGAGGCATACAAATGTAAGAAAAAATCATAACATATTTGAGCACCCCTGCTCTTTTTGGCCACAACTACCCCTGGGGGTGAGGGTTTGTGGCTTATACTGCCACCAATTTTCTCGCATGACTAATATATAATATGCCTAGTCCCTTGTACGCTGCTATCCCTTAGTTGGGTTTTAGGTTTTCGATAAGTCTTTGCCTTCTCGGGAGAGGGTTTCCCCTTTTGTGAGGGTAAAGTTTCTCCTCGTGAGACTTTTGAGTAAATAATCTCAAGTTTATCTAGTTGTTTCGAAATTGTTAATTGATCTTTTGACGGTGTTTTATGTGTCGACACAATTTACAATTTGATCTAGATATATCTCTACCTACTAGAAGCCATGCCAGATCAATAAGGAAAAAGCAAAACACATCTTATTTTTCACATGATATCAGAGCAGTACGCTCTTGGAAAACTCTAAAGAAGAGAGAAAAAAGAGAACCTTCGCGTCTGGACAATTGTCGTCACTTGGCCTCTTGCAAGGCATCTTATCAGTTTCCATTGTTGTCTTCTCTCTTCTTATTCTCTCATAAGAATTCCATTAAATGATGTGTACACTTCCCCTAGTTACTGCCCACATGCCATCAAATCTTGACTCCCGAAGTCACTTTCAAGTCTCCACTTTCTTCAGTCAATGCAGGGCATCAATTACAACCTTGGTTTGGACGAGAACATGTTACAGGCTCCACAACATGTCCTCCACATTTTCTTGAACCTGGTCTACCCATGTGGAAATCTTTGCCATCTGACTTTATCGTGTAGTGTATGGATTCTCCTCTTCCAAGCATAATTTCTTCATATCGATGTTGTCCCCTCTCCTTTGCGTTTTGGCACATGAGTGCTACTTTTTCTCCGCTCATCAATCCCTTCCAGTATTTCTTGTCATCTATGTGGTTGTATGTGAGTGGAGATCAAAGGCAGCCACATCATTTCTTGCCGAGTGTGTGCTGACATCAAAGACCTAGGTGATCAATAACATAAAGACTTCACATCGACAAATAAGTATCTTTATACAATGTTGTTCACTCTTTGTAGAACCTATTTATCTAGATCAACACAGAAGGTCTTGTTCAGTCTCATCAACTTATCAATAATTGTTGATCATAGAGATGCAGTGTGGATCAGTGCCAAAAGGTTTTGCCAACCTCTAACTTATCATTAATTGCTGATAGTAGGGGATGTCATCATCGACAAAGATGGGAGATTGAAGTCATCTTCCCTCCTGTTGCAACAAGACATGCTACAATGGCTGGTCCTTTTCTTCCTCCTACAATAAATTCATTGAGCATAGGGTGCCACTCCTAGTATAAGATGGTCATCATCATGTTAAAGCCCTAGAATTTAATTACTTTCGAGGCAACTGGTACAACCATAAAAAACAAGCATTCATGTTCCCATTGGAGCTATTCCTCTACAACATCCAATAATTTCATCGACTCCTACCTTATTTTATGCTACAAATCGTTGTAGACCTTTTTGCGAAGCTCTCCTCAAACCCCTGCAAAGGACGGCCTCCCTAGACTCCCACATGCTCAGGGGAAACATAACTTCCTAATTGGTTACCATGCCACCCAGTTCCCTAGAAATAAGGCGACCATCTATTGAGGAGCACCTTTGCTTCTACTTTCAAAAGTTACAATGACTCCCACTTGACAATTTTACTTCCCCTACCACCTCTCATGTGTACCTTTCCACGTGTAGGGGTATTGTGTCTTCCCTGCACCCACTACTCATTCACTTTGTAATTAGTGTGTCAGGGGATATAGAGGGGAGAGAGAGAGTATGAAGAGGGAGTTTGAGGAGGAGATATATGATTCATATATTCAAGGCTATTTTGATCTTCATGGAACTTCTTATTATTCAATACATATGTTCTTCTGATGGCTTTGTGTCACCTCATTCCCACTAAGAATCATGCTACCAGTGCATCACTAATGTATCTCTTTCTCAATGACACTGTGCTTCTATGTGTTTTTCCCAAGATATGCACGTAGATTGACTATCTACACGCATTCCAGTATGCCAACACTTTCATGCGATGTTGAAGGATCTTAGTTATAACCATGGAACAAGTTGTCAACTTTGAGTCGACTAAGACAGGTGTGGAAGTGGAAGTTTGTGGAAACATATAGGAAACTTTGAGGATCTATATAATTAAACGTCGATGCAACTTCGACAAAAATTAAGCTAAAAATAGTCATTTGTGATGAAGGCTGATAGATTTCATCAAATCTATCTAAAAACAATATATTACATATAGCCATCCAAATATGTTTACATATGTAAAAAATACATGATTACATACAATCATCCCAGACTACATAGTTCTATATATAAAGTTTATGACAATAAACAAACTACATAAAAATGGAGCAAACCTATGGTAGATCTAGCAAATATGGGGTAGATCTACTAATATTAGCTTAGAATAATAGAAAACAACAATAATACTACCTTACCTCAAGCTTCAACACTTTTTTTGCTTACACAACAAACTCCATAAACACTAGAAAAATGTTTCCAACTTCGATTGATGGGAGGAAGTTGGGGGATTTTAAAATGGACCTTACCCAACTTTGTCAACAAATGGGCGCATGTCAAAAACTTCAACAAGATGTTGAGGATGTTTTGGAATGAGGACGTTTCAGTGGATTCGACATCGCCAACTATTGACATCAAGGAAATTAGTGAAAACTTTCCCAACTTTGACATTTTTAATGCTACGATTATGACATTGACACGTCAGAACAAATCTTGTTGTTTTTTTTCTTCAGCTTCTTTTTCCCTCTAGTATTAGTATTATAGTGATCCTACTGCATTTTCAAGAGACAGCTAGTTGCTTTTCATTCTTTTCAAGAAATTATCAATATCTAGCCTACAAATACTAGAGTTGCAAGGTTGGTGTTAGGCCACATTTTATTTTCACTAAACTACTTATTTCATGTCTTCTCCATGTTGCATCTGTTGTTTTTCAAGTGTTGATATGATGATATACTTGGGCTTTCTTTGACGAGCTGATTCATTCCTATCAAGCTCCTAAGATTCACGCTAGCACAACAATTTATCATCATTGCGTTGTGTTTGTGACACATTATGCATGTCTGTGATCTTCTCTACATTGGTCTAGTTGGATAGACTTCTCATATGATTTGAAGATACCTCTACTGCTACAATATGGAAATTTGATTGTACTTATTCAAATTACACATTTTTTTCCAGTGAAGATGGAACAATCACGGTGCTTGGATCTTCTAGTCTGGATTGATGGTTACGTTTTTCATTCCAGATGCAATTCACAAGATCTTCTTCAAAGTTTGTGTATTTCCAGCTTGCAAAATATATCTTCAAAGGAGGCGTATTAGATGTTCTTTTATTAGTTGGAGAGTCATGTTTGAGGAAGTTAGAAAGTTCTTGTATGGTGAGTGACATTTTAATATCTTATTTGT
This sequence comes from Alisma plantago-aquatica, assembly GCA_963693085.1. NCBI lineage: Eukaryota > Viridiplantae > Streptophyta > Magnoliopsida > Alismatales > Alismataceae > Alisma > Alisma plantago-aquatica. The sequence goes on from OY856411.1 coordinate 107,228,859, forward strand.
CATATCGTTTGATTGAGTCTTCTATATCCAAGTTGGATATGTGTTTTACCCATACACTAGATTGGGGTGTAATATTAGATGTTAGGTATATTATTAGTTAATAGGTTCATTGGCCTACAGTTAAATTTGTTTTCTTGTACTGGCCTCCTTTGGGGACTTTATCATCAATAAATAAGAAAACACAACAAACATCTTAGCAAGCCTCCAAGTCTTTTATAACCTCTATAAAACCCTTTTCTCCTGCATGTTTTGCTTCAAAACTCCTCTTAATCACTTACATTAACCTACCAATCCTACATGTATTAATATTTTATAGTGTAATGTTTTTCAAAATTCATTTCTATAAATAAATGAGAGGTAAGAAGTATGCTGCCACATGGGTTTAAAAAAAGGAACAAGTATGCTACATCTGAATCATCTGCTTCTATGTGGTTTCATTCTCCCATAATTTGATAGCACAACCTTCTTTAGACATTGGTTTTTCTGTTGGACTTCGTAAAAAGGCTGTGGAATATACTCAATATCTTGTTCACAATCTATTTTTTATAACCATGCTATAATCTGATTTATTTCTACTTGTTCTCTGTTGCAAATTTCATATCAATTGTAGAGGCTCTTTCTTATTCGTGTTAGAGGAAATCAATAGATTTAAGAAATGGTTACTTTAAATGTTTTATTAGAGAGTCTATTTATTTATATTATTAAGTGTTTTGTAATATGAGCCCAAGTATGTCTTGGCCCATTAGGGTTTAGTTTGAGCCTTTTTGCTTTCCTAATTTTCTATATGTAGGATCAGGTTTGCCTCTTATCAATACATTGATTAACTTTCTTTTACTTCATCATATGGTATTAGGGCAGCCATCCTAGGGACCAAAGCCCTATCCTTTGAGAGCATCAAACAAAAGAGGAATAAGATGAGACACTCCTAGACAATGGGTGAACACGCTTTCTTCCATAGTGTGCCACCTACAGGCCCGTTTATGACCTCTTTCTTGAATCCCTAAATTGTGAAACTTGTGTCAACAATCCGCCGCTATCCCCTCCCTTCACTTTTTTGCTACCGCTGACTCCTCTTAGCCTCTACTAATTTTCCTGCCCCTACATCATCTGTGTGACGCCATTAAACTTTCCTGCATCAATTACCAAATTGCTGGACATCATCTTCTTGCTGTTAGTTTGTCTACATTGATGTTGTGGTGATGTCGGGTTTAACCAGACCCACAGGTGCGACGCCTATAGTAGTAGCTTGAAGCAAATCCACTACTACTTTCTTTGTACGAAGAACCTGACCTTAAGCACCACCCATATTCAACTGTGTCTAGCTCTGACCCCCTCTGCTTGCTACTGTCTAGATCTCTAATGCCGTAAGAATATGGGCTACCCACCAACAAGAAAAGTCACCACACAAGGCAGAGTCTGTAGAGTCTGCAAGCTTGTCTACTCCATCCACCCTTTTTTATTCTACTTGCTCTACTCCCTAAAACCAAATGCAAGAGCCACTCATTTTCACAATTGTCGTCACTCGCGAATCTTAAAGCCGAAAAAATCTGATGACATAGAAGGAAGTGAATTTGATGTGCTACTGATGTAAAAGAACGCATAAGCAACAACTAAGCCTAGTTCCTCTGGAAGATAGTCGCACAAGACACCCACTTTCTCCTATTTTTGATCAGACCTAGCAGTTGTCACCTCCTCTACATTTCCTTTGGTATTTCACTTGGTCTTATGGGAGGATTTATTATATATGAATCTTCTCAATATCAGATTTATTCTTGACTTAGAACTTTACTGCTACAATCAGAGCCGATGCACTTCTTCAAACAACAATGGATATCTGGGTGATTTTTTTCTCTTCTATTCAATTACCTTTATGAAAATTTGTGCTCATTTTTCCTCAACATTTTTTTGTAGACCAACGAGACCCCCTAATTAGGCGGCCATCCCCCCAAGCCCCCCAGAAGTGCTACATTCTATATTTCTTTTGGGGACATTTCTTTATCATTGTATACCCCAACAACTCTTGGTTCTTTACGTGGTTGGTGTGAGGGGAAGAAATAAAGGAGTTATGAGATGAAGAAAGGAATTTTAGTCTGCTTATACATATGAGGATCTTCTTGTTGCTCTATATATATTTTTATGAATTTTTATGAAATTCTTAAAAAATTCATGGACTTCTACACTTACTTCTATATGCTTCTTGGTGAGCTTACCATCTGGAACTTCATGTCTACTGCTTACTTATTCAAGCTAATGGTCTTCAATCTGGCTACATCAAATCTTATTTCTACTTTTTGTTCATGCCTTCTTTGTACATTGACTGTTGTGACCCAACACTTTTTGGGACTTTGAACACCTGTGCGCCATCACTCTCTAGCTTGTCCGTGCTTTATTTACATGTTGAATTTGTCCATACTTTTCACATTTTGGCCTTTTTTACTTGTCTGTACCTTGTTTGCACATCGACTTTTTGCTTCTATGTACCAACACTCTCTGGATCGTCCGTTCTCTGTTTTACACATTGACCCATTTGTACTTTATTAGTATATTGACTGCTGTTGTTGTGATTCAACACTCTCTGAGCTGCGACATTAGTGACTGTGATGAAGACCATTATGTACTGTTATTTCTACTTATTTAATTACCCTCTAGAGGATCATGAAGCTTCTGTGACTGTGACCTTCTTGCTTAGAGTATCCACTTGAGGGGGAGTTTCTGAGTGCTTAATTGTAATACCGAGGGGGAGAAATTTTTTGTAAGGGATTGATTTATCTTTTTTCCCCTTTTATTTCTTTATTTTTTGTCCAACTCTCTGTTTTGCAAGCTGATTTGGGATTCTCCCAACTTCAACTTGAGGGGGAGTATTAAAGAGTCTGTTCCGCACGTGGGAATTACTTTTTCCATGTACTCTGAATTTTCCTAGCACACTTTAATAGTATGTTGGATGACAGAAGGTTTTACTATGAAATACCAACTTGGTTGGACCCTTGAATGATTAAGCACACACGTTTATTAAGTTGATTATTCTTGATTTTTTTTTCACATGGTGTGATAGGTCTTGACTTCATGCATATGCTGAATTTGTGGTTGTGAATAAGGTTGACCTTTGTATCAATTGGATAAAAATACTTTCTACGTGATAACATTCAAAAGGAAAGTTTATAGATGTAGACTAACAAAACCCCTTTATGGCCTAAAACAAACAGATCAAACTTGATTTTTCATGAGTTTTGGTAGGTCATGAATGAGCTCGTATATGTTTTATCTCTTAGTGGAGATTATATCTTGGGATTTTAAGGTTTTACAAGTGAATTAATCACGATAGAGTATGCTTCTGGTATTATTCTCTTAGTCAATGACATATGTATTTGTCAAAAGAAGTTGTCTTTTATTATAATGGAAAGGTAAAACCCTCACCTATAAATAGGAGACAAAATAAGGAAGCTAATAACAAATCTTAATGAGCATATTTTACCTAAGCCTATATTACATGAGACTTAAGTAAAATGAAAAAATTAAGAAGAAATAAAGAAAATAAAATAGCTGAATATAAATATATCTCAATACTCCCTCTCAAGATAGAGCATAAATATCAATCATGCTCAGCTTACAACACAACTCCTTAACACTCTTGCTAGAGAGAGGCTTTGTAAATATATCTGCAACTTGCTCATGTGTAGGAAGCACAGGGGTAGTGATATTCTTGGTCAGTACAAGATCTCAGAGAAAATGACAATCTACTTAAATTTGCTTGAGCCAAACATAAAAAATAAAATTGCTAGCAATGAAGGCAACAACATGATTGTCACAGTACATCAAAATAGCATAAGTGATTGGAAACTCAAAGTGAGAAAGAATAGATATGGTCCATAATAGCTCAAAAGTAGTATGTGACATTGTACGATACTTAGATTCTGCACAAATCTAGCGACAATATTTTTTTCTTACTTCTCTAAGTGACCAAGTTACCTCCTATAAAGGTACAATAACTAGAGGTAGATCTCTTGTCAGATTGACACCCTACATAATTAACATCAAAATATCTAGTCACATCTAGATGTCTATTTTTTTTATAAAACATTTCCTGTCTAGCTACATTCCCCAAATATCTCAATATGCGGCATGTGGCACCTCCTAGTGACACTACCTAGGGCAATACATAAATTAGCTAAGAACACCAACATAAAAGTATATATCTAGCCTAGTAGCAATGAGACATAAAAATTTGTCAACCAAAACATTAATAGCTAAATTTAATTCTAAGGGCTGAATTGATTCTTCCCATAGATCATATGCTTAATCCATAGGGGAGACTGCAAACTGAAAATGAATCATTAATGTTTTAGTAACTATAGAGTATACTTTATTCGAGATAAATATACTCCATCCTTGTGGCGTTCTGCCTCAATGTTAAGAAAATACCGTAGACGCCCAAGGTCTTTGATTACAATAATGCTTTGTAATATATTTCTTATATCAACAATCATTATTGCCAGACAAGATGATACCAATCATGGAAACAATGAGAGAAATTATATCAGAAGTAGTGATTTTGATAAACAAAAAATGGTAACATTAAGACCTTATCAAACGAAATATGTGCAGTACAAGGGATAACTTATCAAACAATGCTTGAGAGCTTTGCTTGAGGTCATAAATGGCTTTCTTCAGAAGACAAACTTTCCCAGAATTCTCTCCCTGGGCAACATAACCCAGAGGTTATGACATATAAACAACCTCATGTATATATCCATATAGAAATATTTTCTTGACATCTAGTTGATGTAAGTGCCGTCTTTTATTAATAGCAATATAAATCAAATTATGGACAGATTAATACAAGCAACATGAGAAAATGTTTCAAAGTAGTCAACCCCAAATTCTTGTCTGTATTCCTTAGCAACAATTCTGTCCTTTAGATGTTTAACTGTCCTATAAGGTAATTGTTTTATAGTAAAACTCATTGGCAGCCAATAGGATTACTACTTGTAGGGGGATCAACAAGGTCCCATATCCCATGAGATTAAAGTACATCTATCTCCATGGCTTGTTTCCACCTAGAGTGTAATAGTGCCTCATGAACATTCTTTGAGATAGAAGTTGCAAATAAGGCAACAATAAACCTAGCAATGGAAAAGTTCAGATAAGCTGTAGAAACATGTTGAGAGATAAAATATTTGGTACCAGATCTTCATCCCTTTCGTAATGCAATAGGAATGTCAGAACCAGAAGTTATTACAAAATCAGTAGTATTGCCATTCTTGAGGTGGATTATTAGTCTTAGAAGATGTCAAAGTAGGAGATGCTTTTGGTAGAGTTATAGACACAACATGACCGAGAATGGGTACAGTTGGAAGTGGCACATGTCAACTAGGTTCAAAAAAGAAATATGTATCTTAAAAAAAGATGATGTCCGCACTGACATACAAACGACGTGTAACATGATAAAAAATATTTATATTTTGTGTGTGTATTAGAGTAACCAAGGAAACAACAATAAAAAGCATGGGACGATAGTTTATCACTCCCAGTTTGGTGATTATGAACAAAGCATTGATAGCCAAAAACTTTTTCTAGTAAAGCAAAGATTTGTTCATGGGGGCAGAAAAGTTGATAAGGAATCTTATTTTGGAAAAATGAAGAAGGCATTTGATTGATGATCTAATTTGCTAAAAGGATGACATTTGCCAATAAAATTTAGGGACTTTCTTTTCAATTAGGAGAGTGTGAGCTACATCAAGGAGATGTATGTTTTCCCTTTCAACAATTCCATTTTTTGTGGGCTGTAGGGACACAAATTTTGATGGATAATCCATCCCCTTGGCGATACAAATCTTATTAAAGCATGTTGCACATATTCAGAAGCATTATCATTATAGACAAATTTAGGAATAGTAGAAAATTGCATTTTTATTTCATTTAGGAATTTGAAGAAAGCGTCAAAACTTCAAAATGATCTTTTAACAAATGTAATTAAGTAGCATGAGACCAATCATGAATTAAGGTTACAAAATATCACACACCAGTACAATTACCAGTATGACATGGTCCGCAGACATTAGAGTGAACTAGATTAAAAAAATTTGGACTCCTATTCTTACGATGAGGAGGAAACATTGTTTGATAGTATTTTCCAAGTTGACATGATTTTTTTTTCAGAAGACAAATATGGAAATAAAGAATTAAATATATAAGCACAATGGTGACCAAGCCTCATGTGCCCTTTATGAGAGAGCTAGACTGGGTTGCAAGTGTAGTAGTAGGTGTTGATGAGGTTTGTAGGTAGTACATACCATCTCCACTTTCATATCCTCCATCAATCATCTTCTTTGTCCTAAGATCTTGCATGGAGATAGTGCAAGGAAAGATGGTTGAACTACAACTTAGATTTTGGTAATTTTACTAACATACATCAAGTTTAATGAAGATTTGAGCATACACAAAACAAATTTAAGAAGATTTATATTCACATCTCCTCTCCCAATAACTGGAGAAGTGGATCCATCTACTAGAGGACATGGGTATGACAAGTAGATTTCCCCAAATTAGTAAAAATATTATTATTACCATACATATGGGTTGTAGCACCTGAATCAAGAACCCAATCATCTTTTGATGAAGAGGAAGAGGCTTGAAGACATGAGGATCACCTGAGTGTCAGAGAATATGTGGTTGAGGTGTAACAGTAACAACAGAAATTGTCTTGATCAGTTTGTCAAGATCAGAATAACTCAGTGTTACCATCTAATGAAAGGTACCACTAGGGATAGAAGAAGATTCTCCATCAACATTGATAGCTGACATTTGATTGGCCCATTTTGGTTTCCCATGCTTTTTCTAGTTTTTGTCTTCATTGTGATTAGTATGCTTGTAAAAATTATAGAATCTAGATTAATAAGAAGAGGACTCTCTCCCACTATTGTTAAGAGTTTTGTCTCAGTCATGACTAGGATTACCATGCCTCATCTTGAAATGACAAGGAAAACAAGCTCCTTGACATTAGTAGTAGAAGACACAAAGTGAGATATTCGAAGATAGACATCATTCAATACTGGCAAGGGTTTGGATGCAAGAATTTTTTGGTGAACAATTTCATAACTGGGAGACAAAGATGCCTCAAAAACTTTAATAGTTGTACCTTCTCTTGTTGCTACGACATTTTGGAAAGATTAAATGATAAGGATTGATAAAGTTTGAGCTTTCCCCATATTCCTTTAAAGTTGTCAAAATGTGAAGCGAAGGCTGATTTATCTTCAAGTTTAAGATAATGCAAATATTTGTATAGATCAAATACGTGAGATACATTTCTTTTGATAGCGTACACTTGAGAAAGGTGATCTGATGCCTGTTTGGTTGTGTCTGTGAAGAGTAGATTAGCAGATTTATGAATTCACAGCTATTCAAAATGTAAGAGAGAATTAGAGAGTCATGTTCAACCCACTTCTTATCATTTGTGTTCCTCTTGTCTGATGTTTCTTCTGTTGTTTGTTATATGTTTCTTCTTTAGGTGGAGGTGGGTCACTAGGATGCTCCAACTTTCCCGAAGAATGGGTATAGATTTGTAAGGAGCGTATCCATAGGATATAATCGGAGCCATTAAACTTCACAAAAGTTACAAACTTGGAGTGTGTCTCGGGGACCTCAACAGACAAAGAAGATGAAGTCATAATATATGTCAAAACAATAAATTAAGGTCTTAAAATGACCTAGAATAGGTGGTAAACTTTATGGATCACCAAGAGAAATAAAGATACGTTAAAGAGGTCCAATCATATAAAATAATATGGAGGCACATACCTATAACAGATGTTCATAGATGACCACAAAAGAATGCCATATAGCTTTCAATAAAACCAGTCTTTATGGCATAATATTGTCTTAAGCACCGTAGACAATGCCCTTAGATCCTCTTGTTAGAGAGAGGATAGGGCTAGAAAGGAGACTAGATCTCTCTAGGTGTGATCAACAATGGTGGAGAAGAAAAGAGATTATGAACAAGGATGGGAAGGAGAGACGGTGACATCGACGACTTGAAAAGGAGGGGCTCCTAAGATGGCTATACATCTTGATCTGATACCATGTCGAAAGAAGTTGTCTTTCTATATCTTGAAAAGGTAAAGTCCTCTCCTATAAATAGGAGTAGGAAAAACAAGGAAGTGAACAACAAAACCCAATCAACCTATTATACTTTGGCTCATATTACGTGAGACTTAAGTAAAAGGAAACATGTAAACATAAATAAAGAGAATACAATAGCTAAATATAAACATATCTCAATAGTATTTGAACCAAATAAGCAAACACTTTGTGACAACATTCTCAATTTAAGATGATTCCTTGTGATGACTCTACCCACAAGAGGAAATGAGGTGTCTTTTTCTCGACTCTCAAGGTATAAACTAGATACTTGAAGATATTTTTATGTCAGGGTCTTAATTAGCAATTTCTCAAGTGCATTAGACTCATGATCTTTAGATATATAATTTTGAACAATGTAGATGCAAAAAGAGATACAAAAATCTAACCCGAAAGTGTATCTACTTGGCAATCAATAGACTGGTATATCCATCAACATAAGGGTTGTAAGCTAGTTATTGAATAAGCCTAGAAATGCAACTGGTATGCTGCTCGTAAAATCTCCACAAGCTTCATGAAATAAACTTTATAGTTGTTAACTCATTATCTATCAAGAAGATCATACCGATGTCTTAGCTATTAAAGCATCCCTCTCAGCGCCCTAAGCTCTAGGCATGCAGCCTCAAACCGGGCACCTAACCCAGCTAAATGACTTCAGTGGCCGCCTAAGATGTTTTAGGCCCAAATTAAGCCACTTAATGGCTAATTTAGCATAGGTTAGGTATCGATTTGGTCAAATGAGATCAATTTGAGTCATTTTATGGTGAAACATGTCTAATTTAACCCAAATCAGGTCAAATTTGGACATATTAGGTCTGATTTGGGGAAATCAATCTGATTTGGCCATATTAGGTCTCATTTAGATCAATAGGAAATTTTGAGATAGTTAGATTTTGTTAAGTCATGTTATGCAAAATTAGGTTTGATTTAGGTTAAATCATGTCAAATTTGGGCAGCTTAGCTTTGATTTGGGGAAACAAGTTTGATTTAGAGGAAATAGGTCTATTATGGGGAGATTAGGCGTGATTCGGCCAAATTCAATTTCATTTAGGTCAATACAGTGAAAATTTGGGGAATTTATGTCTGATTAGGTCATATTATGCAAAATTAGATTTGATTTAGACCAAATTATGTCAAATTTGGCCATATTAGGCCTAATTTGGGGAAAACAACTCTGATTTGGAGGAAGTAGGTATGATTTAGGGAGATTAGGTTTCATTTAGGTCAATGTGGGAAAAAGTTGGGGAAGTTATGTCTGATTATGTCATGTTAATATAAATTTAGATCTGATTAATGACATATAAGGACATACAAGGTCAAATTAGATCAAATTTTGATCTAGTTAGTTCAAATTAGGGCCAATCAGGACCGGGTTAATTTAGTTCTGATTTAGCCTAAATACTATGTAATGTTGTCATTATTACATATTTACAAATATGAAATTATGGATGTAATTATCTGAATATTGACATTAGAAAAAAATTAAAATGCCTAGAAATAACTAGGTCCCTCCCTAAGAAAAGCCTAGATCCTAACCTCCTTAACTAGTATAACCAGTGGACATGAATATGCGTACACTCACTAACCTTACACTGGTATTTGTGAAGACCGAGGTTGTTTTTCCTATTCATTTCAAGCTCTCATCTCTAGTAGTTTTCTTACGTATTGCTTCATGCCCCTCATCATTTTATCATCACTCTAATGGTTCAATGTCCTTCAGTGTAACCATCCGTGAATCTTGAGAAATGCGCTTTAGAAGATTCATGAATGAGATCATATTCCATAGTCAGTGGTTGATTATAATGGAAATGGCCTACAAATAAAACAATTGACATAACGTAGTAAAACTTGAACAAGCAAAACTACAACGAAAAGAGTTTGTGAAATAACAACATTCTTGGAAGGTACCCAAACAGAGTAATGTATATTGTAGATAACGACTAATTTGATCATGAAACCTTTCATAGATATTTTACTTTAGTTGGAATGACATAACTTTTATTGATACTGTAACACCCTGATTTTCATATCACATGAGTGGAAGCATTTTTTTTTGGGTGTCACAAGCATGACTATCATTACAATGAAAGTAAATGAAACACTTTGCATTTGAGTAAAACTGATTCATACATAGTTCTTGATAAAAAGAAAACTAGGACTTATTTATCTATGAAATCTAATCTATTTGGTAAACAAAATAAGCATGAAGTGGTTGACGGCTAAATCTCTAGATCGTCTCAGTAGATGGCACCCCACTAGACAAGCTTGAAAATCTCCTAGACCTTTACTTGTTCCTTTGATCCTCAGCTGCTCTAAAACCTACGGACATCGCGTCCCCAGCCATGCATTAAAAAATAGTCGTTAGAGTAAGTGGCGTGAATATTCTAAAACGTACATTACTGAAGAGCTAAAAATGTTACAAAATATTCTTGGACTTTATAAAACTGATAACAAATATTGATTAAAATCTAAAAACATTATATATCTTAATTTCTTTACTCTTATCTTTCTACTCTATCTTTTTTGGAGACCTATACTACGGGTCTCATGACCTACACCAAAGTGTCTAGGTCATACTTATCTTATCTGAATTCCTCTCATCACACTCATGGATGAGACTACAAACATGCTCTAATCTAAGTATCTTTTACTTACACTTTTTATCTATTTGCGGCCACCATTATACAATAAGTCCTCCTCTATGACACCGAAGTGTCCTCTATGGTGCAACGCACCCTCTGTTGGAACAACGTGCCCTCTGTTGACACCGAAGTGTCCTCTATGGTGCAACGCACCCTCTGTTGGCACAATGTGCCCTATGAAATGGAGTAAACACTCCTATGAATTGGAAACATATGCCTCTGAATCGTCCCGAGACTATCTGAATGAGGATTTATTATATAATGTATTATGTGAAGGTTTTGAATTAATTATCTTAAGTCTATATTTACTAAACTCTAAATATGAACTTATCTAAAACTTAGTACTCAACACGTACTTAGTTTTGAATCTGAAATCTAAGTCTAAATCTCTGCTCTTTGAAATCTGAACTGAATCTATTATAGAATTTGGATATGTATCTCAAATTACAACATAATTGAGATTGGGGCCTATAACCCTTATCATGTATCTTTATTCAAAATCTGGCTACTCACATAATGAGTAGTCTAAGTTTGACTCTACATCTGATGTTCTTAATATCTGGGTAAACCTTAATCTGAAGCTCTTAAATAATGGACTGAATCTGTATCTCAATGTAAACATGTATCTCAATTACTACATAATTGGGACTGGGTCTATAACCCTTATCATATAATTTTATTCTATATCTATCTACTCATGCAATGAGTAGTCCATGTCTGAATCTAAATCTGATATTCTCATTATCGAGGTGAACTTTATTCTTAAACTCTGATTTAGTCAAATTACTTCACTTATACCAATTATATGATAGATAGCTTAGGAAAAAGGATCTAAAATGCACATAGAAATACTAGGTATATAAAGTATCTTAAGTCAGGTTCATAAACGTATTTTAAGTACAAAATATATAAAAATATGAATTCTAACAAGGTGGTTCAATCCTTCTTGTTAAATATGATGTTACCCTAAACCTTAATATTTGCATAAAAACTTACATATTAAACCATAAATATTAGAATAGAAATCTCATAAAATATTGTCTTGCAACCTAATCATAACTTAATTTGTCATTATCTTATAATGCCATCATAAATTCATTTTACAATACCTTCTGGTCCCAAACATAATTTTATTAGTACACCATGTCTTAATATTTTCAAATTCATATTCTTGCATTATACTTGTATTCTAGATACTATTTATTCTAAGGAATCTAGTTCTTAGATCTCTACATATGTATGAAATCTTAATGGCATGTTTCTACTTGAAATCTTACTACATAACTATGCCTATAAATATGAGAAATTCTAATAACATATGTGTACTTACATTCTTAATACAAAGCTATTTGAAATCATCAACTAAGTATGGATGCATTACTGGCATATCTTATCTTGAAATCGTATTCATTACTTCCAAACATTTCTAAGAAATCTTATAGGAATATGATTCTTCAACTTTCTCATGGACTTGGTCCATGAGTCAACTATTTTGAGCAACATATCTCTATTTTAGACTTTGGGTATCTAAACTTGCATAAAGATAGAAGTATGAGAATAATATTGTTTGCAAATCTTAACATTGAAGTCTTAGAACATTAAATCACATAGGTCATGAAACTCTTATTAGGAGACATGTAAACATATTGAACATAAACTATGAGTACTCATGTGCATGGACCACTTACCTCTTACTTAGAGAAGATCCATACACTCTCCTTAGCTCAAAAAGACCCTGTTCACATTCATGGGGTTCATTGAACCCTAAACGTCTTGTCCATAATATTAAGCTTATATATCTATTTGTGTTTTATTCATCACTTTAAACCTTGATTATAACAACTTAGAAGAATTAGTCTCATTCGAAGAAAACCAGACTCTAAAACCATGAAATTCGAATTCCTTTTGAAAAACACTTTTCAAAACATATTTTGTCTCATTTTTTTGAGAATCCAAAGAATTACTGTGAATATTGGAAAATCTAACCAATCAAAAATTAGAGAATTTCCACATAGGTGCTATTATCTGACTCAGCGGATACTGGATCCGACACCTAGGTGGCCCAATGAAAAATCGCCATGTCAGCGTTGCGCTTCACAACAAAACCAGTAAGTGGCGGCACTATAAAACTCGAAAATGCCCTTGCACAATTGATCGTTCAATTAAAGATATGGGGGAATTAAGGTCATTGGATGACCTCGATTCATCCCACTGGAGCCATGGAGCGGGCTTGAGCTCTAGGCTTGACCCTGGCGAGGGGAGCTCATCCGATGTCGGCGAGAAAAAGGGGAGGGGGAGTTATCGGTGGTGGTCCCTCATTGTGCCGAGGTCGATGGTGCACTGACCAAGCTCGCAGGCATAGTGGTGCACTCGGTTGCCCGCTACAGCCATGGCTATAGCCGACTACTGCTAGGAGCCTGGGAGGTGTCGATGAGGCCAAAAGGAAAAATCGAACATACAAGTGCGACATCACAAACCCGTCGAAGACGAAGGATTAGGCTATGAGGGACAAAAACACCTCAGGGTCCATAAGCATCACCGGAGAAAGTGAGAAACAGGGGAAAAAGGGTCGGAGATCAAAAGCTTGAGAGATGGTGGAAAAAGGTATCGTTGCAGATCGGAAAATGATCCAGAATCAAGGCAAGGCTATTGGGGGTTTTCGTGTGGTAGGAGGAGCACTGGAACACCACAACAGAGAGCCGCCATCGGGGACCTTTACCTTGGCTATAGGGCCCGATGGCTGAGGTCATCGCAAAAGAAATGGTGCAAAGGAAAAGGACACATGAGTCCCATAGATGCTTCATAGCCATCCAATTGCACCCAAGGGGACGGGGAGAATAGAGGCGAGATCAATGTCGCTGGAAAACAACATCGAGAAGGTGGCACAACTAGGGGCCTCTGTGGGCCAAATTGAAAGAGGAGGAGAAGAAAACAGAGGTTGAAGATGCTTTTGGGTCCCAAGAAAAGGGGTTCAGTGCACAAAGGCATCGTCTTCCTCTTCATGGCGGCGGTGGGGTGAGAGCCCTAAATGGGCATTTCGCAAAGAGGCCACGAGGGGAGGCTATCTAGGGCTCACCCGATTTAGAAATTCACCACGGATCCATTGGAGAATAAATCGTGAGGCAAAGTGCAGTGACGAGAGAGAGAAGCCAAGAGAGAGAGAGACAAAGAGGCAATCTTATTTTAGACCAGCAAAGAAATCGGGGGTAGAAGATGATGGACATGCTGTCTGATTCAGAAATGGACGGTGGATAGCGAGTGCTTGAAAAAAGGGGGGTGCATGACAGGAGAATAATCCAGACTAAGGGGAAACTGTTGTGATTAATGTAATTCAAGATTATATTCTAATTAAACTTATATAGAAACTTTCCTAGTTAATTTTCGGGGTCAAACAAAGTCCAAATGAATCTAAATTTGGACCATAGTCCAATAAGAAAGTCTAGATCCTTCCTAACCAATTATATTTAGGTTTTTCACCTGTTTAACCCATAGTTTCCTAATTAATTCACTTAGCTTAATATTAATGCATTAAGGGATGAAATAATGGAAAATACTTTCCCTAGTCATTTAGTTGAGCCCGTAACAATATAAAAACTTATTACCCATACATAGGTCAAGCAAAACATATTTATTGCTTTTTTGGGAACCTTACTTAGAGGATAGAGAATAAGAGAGCTTAAATGATGCTTTCTTCTTATTTAAAGGCCATCAAGGAAAAGGAAACACTCCTTGCTCAAGCAATCTATTACATATTGCCGTATTCTAATTATCTTACCTCTTTCTTCTATTCCTTTTTAAGCATCCTCAAAGGTAGGAGAGATAAAAAGGGAAAGGTAAGATTAATATTTATACCATTAAGTTAATTACAACATATAATACACAAATAAAAGAGAAAGTGTATCTTGTGTCCTCTTTTATTTTACTTTCTTCATTATCGTTATAAAAATGCCATTTTAGGGTCTTTTTGCATTTTAAACCTTCAACTATTTCTATTTGAGACAAACTACCTTGTTAGACTTAAATTAGCCTCAAATTTTTGGGATGTTACAATTCTACCCACCTTTAAAATAAATTTCGTCCTCAAAATTTCTCTAGGCTACTACCCACCTTAGAGTCCTTATTAACTATTCATTTATTGATAATTAACATATTAAGGTACACATGTTCAAAATTTCACATGAAAAGAAATATGTACTGTATTTCATAAAAATATTTATGTGAGCATAATCTAGTACTTTGTTCTACTATTCAAATCATACTCAGGGTCTATGAAACTAAACTTGGCTCTATTCTTAGGACATCTACCTCAACTTTGTCATGACTTCCTAACATGAGTTGCACATGATTGTATAACTTGGGTTCTTCAGTAAATTGCTACATTACTAAATATGTGGTGATTAGGCACATATTAAAAAATGTGAGGTCATGACATGCGACCTCTCACAGACATACTAATACATGTGTCCCATACCACATGGACTAGTAAGAAAGGAGAGCTGCATCAAAGTCTAATGCTTATGACATTCCTTTTTAATTCTCAATTGGCTGGCCATAATCATTGAGAATGAATAAGCTATATCACTAGCTAGGGTTAGGTTAAGATCAAAACTTAGGTTAACATCTATTTCTGATTTCTCTATCTCTTACAAGGTGAAAAGTCTTAGTCATCCTAGGTCATGGTATCTTTCTTGGGGGAATCTATTCCTAAACCCTTACATCTTCATTCTAGGGTGACTATGAGAATCATGTTTGCCTAGTGGCCATTTACCAAATTGCTCTGATACCATATTGTAACACCCTGATTTTCATATCACATGAGCGGAAGCATTTTTTTTTTGGTGTCACAGGCATGACTATCATTACAATGAAAGTAAATGAAACACTTTGCATTTGAGTAAAACTGATTCATACATAGTTCTTGATAAAAAGAAAACTAGGACTTATTTATCTATGAAATCTAATCTATTTGGTAAATAGAAAAGCATGAAGTGGTTGATGACTAAATCTCTGGATCGTCTCGGTAGATGGCACCCCACTAGGCAAGCTTGAAAATCTCCTAGACCTTTACTTGTTCCTTTGATCCTCAGCTGCTCCAAAACCTGCAGACATCGCGTCCCCAGCCATGCATTAAAAAAAATAGTCGTTAGAGTAAGTGGCATGAGTATTTTAAAATGTACATTACTGAAGAGCTAACAATGTTACAAAATATTTTTGGACTTTATAAAACTGATAACAAATGTTGATTAAAATATGAAAACGTAATATATCTTAATTTCTTTACTCTTATCTTTCTACTCTATCTTTTTTGGAGACCTATACTATGGGTCTCATGACCTACACCAAAGTGTCTAGGTCATACTGATCTTATCTAAATTCCTCTCATCACACTCATGGATGAGATTACAAACATGCTCTAATCTAAGTATCTTTTACTTCCACTTTTTATCTATTTGCGGCCACCATTATACAATAAGTCCTCCTCTGTGACACCGAAGTGTCCTCTATGGAGCAACACACCCTCTGTTGACACCGAAGTGTCCTCTATGGTGCAACACACCCTATGTTGGCACAATGTGCCCTCTGAAATGGAGTAAACACTCCTCTGAATTGGCAACAGATGCCTCTGAATCATCCCGAGACTCTCTGAATGAGGACTTATTATATAATGTATTATGTGAAGGTTTTGAATTAATTATCTTAAGTCTATATTTACTAAACTCTGAATCTGAACTTATCTGAAACTGAGTACTCAACACGTACTTAGTTTTGAATCTGAAATCTGAAATTGAATCTCTTCTCTTTAAAATCTGAACTGAATCTATTATAGAATTTGGATATGTATCTCAAACTACAACATAATTGAGATTGGGGCCTATAGCCCTTATCATGTATCTTTATTCAAAATCTGGCTACTCACATAGTCAGTAGTCTAAGTTTGACTCTACATATGATGTTCTTAATATCTGGGCAAACCTTAATCTGAAGCTCTTAAATAATGGACTGAATCTATATCTGAATGTAAGCATGTATCTCAATTACTACATAATTGGAACTGGGTCTATAACCCTTATCATATAATTTTATTCTGTATCTATCTACTCATACAATGAGTAGTCCATGTCTGAATCTAAATATGATATTCTCATTATCTGGGTGAACTTTATTCTGAAACTCTAATTTGGTCAAATTACTTCACTTATACCAATTATATGATAGATATCTTAGGAAAAAGGATCTAAAATGCACATAGAAATACTAGGTATACAAAGTATCTTAAGTCAGGTTCATAAACATATTTTAAGTACAACATATCTAAAAATATGAATTCTAACAAGGTGGTTCAATCCTTCTTGTTAAATATGATGTTACCTTGAACCTTAATATTTGCATAAAAACTTACATATTAAACCTTAAATATCAGAATAGAAATATCATAAAATATTATCTTGCAACCTAATCATAACTCAATTTGTCATTATCTTATAATGCCATCATAAACTCATTTTACAATACCTTTTGATCCCAAACGTACTTTTATTAGTACACCATGTCTTAATATTTTCAAATTCATATTCTTCCATTATACTTTTATTCTAGATACTATTTATTCTAAGGAATCTAGTTCTTAGATCTCTACATATGTATCAAATCTTAATGGCATGTTTCTACTTGAAATCTTACTACATAACTATGCCTATAAATATGAGAAATTCTAATAACATATGTGTACTTACATTCTTAATACAAAGCTATTTGAAATCATCAACTAAGTATGGATGCATTACTGGCATATCTTATCTTGAAATCGTATTCATTACTTCCAAACATTTCTAAGAAATCTTATAGGAATATGATTCTTCAACTTTCTCATGGACTTGGTCCATGAGTCACAACTATTTTGAGCAACATATCTCTATTTTAGACTTTGGGTATCTAAACTTGCATAAAGATAGAAATATGAGAATAATATTGTTTGCAAATCTTAACATTGAAGTCTTAGAACATTAAATCACATAGGTCATGAAACTCTTATTAGGAGACATGTAAACATATTGAACATAAACTATGAGTACTCATGTGCATGGACCACTTACCTCTTACTTAGAGAAGATCCATACACTCTCCTTAGCTCAAAAAGACCCTGCTCACATTCATGGGGTTTGTTGAACCCTAAACGTCTTTTCCATAACATTAAACATATCTATTTGTGATTTATTCATCACTTTAAACCTTGATTCTAACTACTTAGAAGAATTAGTCTCATTCGAAGAAAAACAAACTCTAAAACCATGAAATTCGAATTCCTTTTGAAAAACACTTTTCAAAACATATTTTGTCTCATTTTTTTGAGCATCCAAAGAATTACTGTGAATATTGGAAAACCTAACCAATTAGAAATCAGAGAATTTCCACATAGGTGCTATTATCTGACTTAGTGGATACTGGAGACGACACCTAGGTAGCCCAATGAAAAAGCGCCATGTTAGCGTTGTGCTTCACAACAAAACTAGTAAGTGGCGACACTATAAAACCTGAAAATGCCCTTGCACAATTGATCATTCAATTAAGGATATGGGGGCATTAAGGTCATTGGATGACCTCGATTCATCCCACTGGAGCCATAGAGCGGGCTGGAGCTCCAGGCTTGACCCTGACATGGGGAGCTCATCCGATGTCGGTGAGAAAAAGGGGAGGGGGAGTTCTCAGTGGTGGTCCCTCATTGTGCCGAGGTCGATGGTGCACTGACCAAGCTCACAGGCATAGTGGTGCACTCGGTTGCCCGCTACATCCATGGATATAGCCGACTGCTGCTAGGAGCCCGAGAGGCATAGATGAGGCCAAAAGGAACAATCGAACATACAGGTGCGACATCACAAACCTGTCGAAAATGAAGGATCAGGCTATGAGGGACGAAAACACCTCAGGGTCCATAAGCATCACCGGAGAAAGTGAGAAACATGGGAAAAAGGGTCGGAGATCAAAAGTTTGCGAGATGGCGGAAAAAGGTATCGTTGCAGATTGGAAAATGATCTAGAAGTCAAGGCAAGGCTATTGGGGGTGTTCGTGTGGTAGGAGGAGCACTGGAACACCACAACAGAGAGCCGCCGTCGGGGACCTTTACCTTGGCTATAGGGCCCGATGACTGAGGTCATCACAGAAGAAATGACACAAAGGAAAAGGACACATGAGTCCCATAGATGCTTCATAGCCATCCAAATGCACCCAAGGGGACAGGGAGAATAGAGGCGAGATAAATGTCGTTGGAAAGCAACATCGAGAAGGCGGCACAACTAGGGGCCTCTATGGGCCAAATTGAAAGAGGAGGAGAAGAAAACGGAGGTTGAAGATGCTTTTGGGTCCTAAAAAGGGGGTTCAATGCACAAAGGCATCGTCTTCCTCTTCATGGCGGCGGTAGGGTGAGAGCCCTAAATGGGCATTTCGCAAAGAGGCCATGAGGGGAGGCTATCTAGGGCTCACTCGATTCAGAAACTCACCACGGATCCATTGGAGAATAAATCGTGAGGCGAAGTGTAGTGACGAGAGAGAGATGCCAAGAGAGAGAGAGACAGAGAGGCAATCTTATTTCAGACCAGCGAAGAAATCGGGGGTAGAAGATGATGGACATGTCGTCTGATTCAGAAATTGACGGTGGATAGCGAGTGTGTGAAAAAAAGGGGGGTGCGTGACAGGAGAATAATCCGAACTAAGGGGAAACTGTTGTGATTAAGGTAATTCAAGATTAAATTCTAATTAAACTTATACAGAAACTTTCCTAGTTAATTTTAGGGGTCAAACAAAGTCCAAATGAGTCCAAATTTGGACCTAGTCCAATAAGAAAGTCTAGATCCTTCCTAGCCAATTATATTTAGGGTTTTCACCTGTTTAAGCCATAGTTTCCTAATTAAGTCACTTAGCCTAATATTAATGCATTAATGGATGAAATAGTGGAAAATACTTTACCTAGTCATTTAGTTGAGCCCATAACGATATAAAAACTTATTACCCATACATAGGTCAAGCAAAACATATTTATTGCTTTGTTGGGAACCTTACTCAGAGGATAGAGAATAAGAGAGATTAAATGATGCTTTCTTCTTATTTAAAGGCCATCAAGGAAAAGGAAACACTCCTTTCTCAATAAATCTATTACATATTTCCATATTCTAATTATCTTACCTCTTTCTTCTATTCCTTTTTAAGCATCCTCAAAGGTAGGAGAGATAAAAAGGGAAAGGGAAGATTAATATTTATACCATTAAGTTAATTACAACATATAATACACAAATAAAAGAGAAAGTGTATCTTGTGTCCTCTTTTATGTTACTTTATTCATTATCCTTATAAAAATACCTTTTTAGGGTCTTTTTGCATTTTAAACCTTCAACTATTTCTATTTGAGACAAACTACCTTGTTAGACTTAAATTAGCCTCAAATTTTTGGGATGTTACAGATACTCTTGGGTGATTGCCAACTTTCTTGCATCCAATTCTCTATAAAGATGAATGAGCCAAACAATCTTTCTGAGTGTACATCCAAGAATGTCTATCAATTTTCAGTATCGAGTTTCCTCATAGTTAAAATTAAATTGCTATGTTTCATCCTCTTGGGCTAGTGGGCTACTATGTTTTGCAAAACAGTAGTTTGAGGCTAAACATGCAAATCATCTGTACATAGATGTTTACTATTTTTATCATTATTACATTTTTATATATACCATTAACCTTTTGGTGATGTGACAACTTTCATAATTAATTGTTTATAAAGACAAGAGAGCCATATGGTTTTCCCATTCTGCTTGTACATTGGCTTGTTCATACATTTGTGTGATCAAACTTTCAATAACTTAATTTAATTATGCAAAGATCTATTATGTTATAACTTATGCTCTACATCTGACTATCTATAAACAAGGTAACAAAAGTCTCAAATTTTATGAAAAAGTGATGATTTTTATGATGTTATAGGCTCCCGAACGTTCATCACGATTAATACGCCAATTGCCAATTTTTTTGCGACTTTTCACGATTTACCCCCTTTTTTAACGATTGATACATTTTTCACGATTCTTCATGACTTTTCACAATTTTTCTCTTTTAAGCCACTTGCTCCTTTTTTACCAAACCATGTACACAATACTCCAGATATACACTAAACCTCCAACACCCACTTCTCCGGATAGTTCATTGTTATCACTCAACAATTTTTTGCTTCTTTTCCTACTTTTTCACTCACTAAGATTGTATGCCTTCTGAATTTAATAGTTACATGCATCAAATATGTATGTATATATATGCATACATACATACAATTTTCTATATCTATACATACATACAAACATATATATATATATATATATATATATATATACTTTTATAGCCGGCTTATTCTCAATTATTTCTGAATAGTTGACCAGACTTTGATCGAGATTTATTGATGTTTTCATGAATTTTCTCTATTTTGTTTCCAAATTCTGATTTTTTCTAGCCATCTGAAAAATTACAGAATCCCAAACTTATCATTATGTCTGTAAACACCTGGTCATTATCTAAAATTATCACAATCATCTAGAGATGCTTAAGTTGGATTAACTTTACATTTGATAGTTTTAGGTATTTCTATCAACTTTCATTCATTAAACTATTTATAAGGACAACTGGATTATATATATAATTTTATGTGCTACACATAAACAAATATCCATTTATATAATTATATATATTTTTGTATATCAGACATGAAAATTAATAAAAAAAAGATCCAATTTCTTTCTTGAGTACAATAAGGTAAAGCAACTGTGTTCTTTTATTCATTTCCTACTAAACCACATTATTTCTCATTGTGAGCTCGTATATGTCAATGCTTTGTGTGGAACTAATCATGATTGTCAAGGTAGATGGACGCCATGTGTTTTTTGGGGGGGGGGGGTTCCTAGGCATTTTCCAAGCGTCATTTTTTAAGAATTGCTGATTTTTCATGTTTTTTTTATCAAAATTTGTTTTTTTTATAATTATGTTTTTTCAGTTCAACTGATCGATGTCAACTATTCCACCATAAACTTGCTTTTTTAAAGCCTTTACTCTAGTTTGATTACATCTCAATTTACATTCATGCATATGCCAACTATCTCCAACTTATATTCTAAAAAAGAGGCATGATCTTTATCAGCCAACATGGCTCAAATCTTAAATAGTCTATAGGATCTTGCCCAGATCACAACAATTATTACTTCCTCTTTGTTCTTGCAAGGTCAACATGTGAAATCACTGCATTGAAAAAGAAATTACCATGATATAAGCTTGTTTTTTATAGCTATTATTATAATTTGGCTGCATCTCAATTGACATTCAAGTTATTAGCCATTCAACTATCTCCACCTTCTATTCATAAAAAGAAGGCATGGTCGTTATTTGCCAACATGGTTCAAGTATTAGATCTTATATATGATCTTGCCCAAATCACACGAACTATTACTTCATCGTTGTCCCTGTAAGGTCAACACATGAAAATCAGTCCATGGACTAAGAAACTACCGTGACATAAAATTACTAGTAGCATGTAACAGAAGGTGGTTTCTGTTAGTATGTCAGAGATTTATATGTAAATTCTAGGGACATATATGTAGAGGTCATGGACATACATGTAAATGTGTTGTGTACTTCCTATATGTAATACCTAAGACGAAATGAGGGATTAGGTCTCCTCTTCTCTCAATAATATGGTATCAGAGCCATTGAGTTTTGAAACTTAATAGTTACATGAGAAGAAACCCATTTATACACATTAATCGTTCCCTAAAATTGTCTCCTACAACAAAGAGCCGTTGTGACTCTATTGCCTCTTTGCAAAACTCGTTCAACGACAGCAAACCATATGACAAGACTCGTCCAACAAACAATGCAACAATGGCTGTCCTGAGCACCATCTATAATGTAGCTTTCTTGACAGGTCCATCGTCTAGCTCTAGGTCAAGTTCAGTCAGTGTAGTCGCCCACCAGACTACAATTGATTTTTGGACCACATTTTCCAACCAATACCTCAATAGGTCCTCCAGCTGCTTCCAACTCTTAGTGGCCCAACTGTCAATGCTAGATTTGCTCCAATTGAAGCTGCATTCCCAGTAGTAGGAATCTCCAACCTCCACCGTTGTTGATTTGCTAGTCCCTTAGTCTAAATCTGATTAGCTAGACAACCCTTTGTCCACAGGTGATCAACCCTCTAGTCCATTGGCTGTCAACAATCAACCCTCTGCTCCAGGCTTTATACACATCTAGTGGGAAACCGTTGGGCCATTGCTCATCAAAGATATCCACCAAGGTGGGGCTCTCTCTTCAAATTTGGGTCAAGGCAACCACACTTAATTCCACGCTACCACCATTCTCGTTAGTGTACTTAGTAAGAAAGGCATACTCCCTACGGGAAAAGCTACCATCCTAGTGCACAATCTTGTCATCATTAATCTAATTTGAGTGAGAATAATTTTGGTCAATGGATCTATATCGTAAAGATATATTTTAAATGCGAATGGAAAATTAGAATCTCATGAATGGACCCCCCCCTAAATAATGGGAGCAACATAATACAAATCTGCTCCATGATGTGGAATAGTTTGGAGTCCTACATAATAAAAATGACCGATCACTTTGAAACATGCAGAACATTCAAAAATAACCTAATCTTTATGTGCTCCAGTAATGCATCATGTATATATGACATGATGGCTTACTTTATGGACTATACATGGCATAAAGTTCCTCACTCACAAACTAGAGTCTTGGCTGATGATTTGTTCAACATGCTACCTCTTTCCAGTGATTCTCAGAATATGCAGTCACAAAGAGATCAAGTGACAATAATTGAGTTTTTGGTTGTCCTGCATCAGTAAGTATGAGGGAGTTAGAAGCCAAAATTTATGTGGGTGAATTTCCTTGGCTTAAACCTTTTCTAGAGAGTCACATGTGTTCCTAGAGCAGGATACTACCACTAATGCTATCACTTTCTCTTGTGGTAAATTTGCTTTGGTCACTTAGTCTGGTGCTGCACAAGACCACTATTCTATTGGACTGTGCGCTCGAGGTCAAATGGTTTACTAGAGGTGAGGGTATATATGTGGCAGTTGTGGAGCACTAAGACAATGCCCTGAGTTTTCTCAATGTGGTAGGAAGGACACACTAAAGATACCTATTATGAGATGCATGGTTTTCCTAGAGCAGGATACTACCATTGCTACCATCACTTCTCCTACGATAAATCTGATTTGGTCACTCAGTTTGGTGTTGACACAAGACCACTATTCTACTCAGAGGCGGAGCTAGGGGGAAGCATGGGCCATGCCCCCCTAAATAAATAAATAAAATAAAATGTGCCATGTATATATCTATATATGTCTATATATAATACATTTATAATATTTTTTTTGTGCCATATGGTAATAAAAGACACACACCCGGTGTAGTGGTTTGTTGCCTGCACTATTAAATGCTTGACCTTGATTCCATTCCTACTGACTACTTATTTTTCAACTTCTATTACATGCATCCATGTATGGAATGTATTAACATGGTTTACAACATTGCATGGTATGGTAAAAAGAAACGAAGTGGTCTAGTGGCTTATGTAGAGGATGGAATTCTAAGGGTCACAAGTTTGAATCTTGCTTTTAGATTTTTTTTTTCAATTTTATACAAGTATAAATACATGCTCTTAAAGATAATTTTGGCCCCTCCCAACATTCAGATCATGGCTCCACCCCTGATTCTATTGGACTTTGTGCTTGTGGTAAATTATTTACTAGAGGCAAGGGTATATAGGTGGAAGTTGTGGAGCACTAAAATAATGCCATGAGTGTGCTCAATGTGGTAGGAAGGGACACACTAAAGATACCTATTATGAGATGCATGGTTTTCCTACCAAATATGCTAGTTTTGCGTCTATTGGGAAAGACACCAAGAGGATTCTACACATTGTATTTTTGACAGAGGAGTACAATTAGTTGATAGATGAGTGTGTGTGTATATATATATATATATATATATATTGTGTGTGTGTGTGAGAGAGAGAGAGAGAGAGAGAGAGAGAGAGTGTACATACACATATGTACATTTACCTATACACATGTATATAATAAAACACATGTATGTATTTACATACACATGCATACATTATACATATATGTATGCAACAAATGTATATAATCATTATACAAATACATCAATGCATATACATACATATATATATATATATATATATATAATGTAAAATACTTATACGTATATATATACATAGACACATACATGAGTATACCCCCAACCCATGCACATATGTATATATATATATATTTACACACATATGTATCTATATATGTATATATATACACATACATATTTAGATACATCTATATATATGTACATATATATGTTACACATAGACGAGGCATAAATTGATCTTCGAACTACGGCTTACGCATGTTGAGGCACCTCAACACCTTTTGATGTGCTTTGCCAAATTGAGGCACATGCTTCATGCATCGATATCATGAGGCAACAACTCCTCGAGGCATGCCTTTTATTACAATGGTATTGAAAGACAATCAATTTCTAATTATTGTGTCTTTGTGGAAGGTAATTTGGTGTCTTAGATTAGTTGAAAGTTTGTTTGATCTAGTACAAGGTATGGCTTTAGCGACGTGTGAGTTTTGGGGCTGTGACAATTGTTAAAAGAATTGAGGTTTGCACAGAGAACCTCTATGTAATTGCAAGATACCATTGTTTATATTTCAACTTTGTACAAAAACTTTCCAAGGTGTTGTTATTATGGTAGTGTATGTGGATGTCCTTATTCTCTCAAGCAATATTTTGACATTCATGAGGCCACCATGTAACACTTGAGCATCACTTTTTTGACGAAAAAACTGGGTTTTCGTCAAGAATTCCTTGATGGCTTGAGGTTGTTTGTAACATTGAAGGGATGTTCTTGTCTATAATCAATGTTCTTGAAGAACTAGTAGGATAGAGACGTCTATTGCTTGAAGATACTGAAATGATAAGGTACACTAATTGCATTCCATGTAGTGTTTCAAAAAGCAGCCCAAGGGCCTTGCGGCTCAGTTAGCCTTCAGTCTGCCATGAATTAAGCTGATGCTTATTATCCGCTCAGCCTACTTGAGCGGGCCTCAAAGACTGTTCTGGGCATCTTCTTAGATACTAGACAGGATGTGCATGCTTCAACTCAATAACTGCCAGCCCGCTAATTTGATACTATAATATTCCATGGCTATATACTAATGTAATATTGAAATATACTATTGTAATTTGGAGAATGCTACTGTAATATAGAAATCTACTGATGTAGTTCAATATTTCTACTATATAGCATACTATTTTATCAACTAAACATACATATAATTACTTAATATCTATATTATTAAGTATTGTATATTTTTCTATACTAATATTCTTAAACTTTAATGTAACAATGTAAGTATATCTACTATATTGCATATTGTGTCTCTTGTATTGTTTTGTGTATGTATTATCTACTTGTATGTACTTAACTACTTATATTTAAATGATTAAACATAACCTACCACTGTTATATACGGTGTACTAGCTATTGCTTTGTATTACTACTATTAGTATATTACTATATTAGTATATTACAATCTAGGGAATTCACTACTTATGACGGTTGCAACAACACTCAAATTTATGTAATTGTTTTATATTGGTTCATCATTTTTTGTAAAATACTCAATGGAGTATCTTTAGATGATAAAACAATTATAAGTCATCTCCTTATATAGATAAGTAAGAAGGACAATTACTAAATGAAATAATATTGGGTAAACACAAGAGAGTAAAACTCTATTTGTTTTGGCATCCTAGCACCGACACGACAAGCTAACTCGATCAAATATTTTAACTGATGTTTGCTATGCAGACTAAAAGATAAACAAGATTCCACACAGTCAAGTTAACTAAATAATCTATAGATAACATGTCGCTTAAAATCCTTGCTCTAGGGAAGATGCTTATTTGCCGCATATGTCTATTTAAAAAAAAACCCCTCTAACCGACTATTCAATACATACAATGTTATTTTTGTGAGGGCATGATAGACTTTGTCCAAATAACAAAAGATTAGTTACTCGTGTACCAAACGATAGACAACTTGCCATGAAGTTTATTTGTTTAGATCCATACAATAGTCATCTTACATAAGTTTAACATATCATTGGTTAATTTACCCATGACAAGTAAACTTATCACAACCATATGCCAAACCACAACCTAAAACACAAAATATAACAAATAAATAACAAAAAATACTAAATATATTAGCACCCCCTCAAGAGGGAGCATAATGTCTCGCATGGCCATATTGTCTACCATGGAGATAAATCTCGTCTTTGACAGAGGTTTTGTGAATATGTCGCCAATCCGATCCTCAGTTCTTATGTAATGAGCAAATATGCATATGGATATAATAGACTTCCTTACAAAGTGACAATCCACCTCATTGTTTTTGGTACAATCATGGAATGTAGGATTACTTGCAATTAAGATTCAAGCTTTATAATCACAATATCATCGGGATAAGTTTGGAATGGATATCAAATTCTTTCAAAAGACCTTGAACCCACATAATCAACTCAGGAATGGTATGTACCATGGCTCGATACTCAACTTCAATTCTAAATCATGCAACAACAATATTTTTTTACTGCACCAGATGAAAAAAATTCCTCCTACAGAAGTGCAATAACCAAAAAAGATTTGCAACTAAATCTACTGCTAGTATTGTCAAAATCAGAATAGCCAATAATCTTGTTGTGCCCATTTTGTTTATATAGAAGACCTTTTGCAGGTGATCCTTAAGTATTCAAGAATATGGTAGACAACATCCTAGTACACTATCTAGGTTTGTCTAGATACATACCAATAAGCCCAACCGTAGTCTTGATATCAACTCTCGTAATGATTAAGTAGGCGAGTTTAATAATGCCGACCTAAGTATCACATAACAAAACTAAAATAATTTGAACCCTACATTACATGTATCCAGGGGTAATACCTAGAAGTTCAAGGATGGACAATTATTACACTCGAGATAGCATATCGAGAATGGGTTAGAACATGTAATGAAAACACAAGTTTATATGTTAAAATTATTGATTGTCGACATTATATGTTGTTATTATAGTTGCACACATTATTGGTTGTACCACATAAATAATATAATGATATGTGAATCTGCATATTTGCTTGTCGGCATTTTAGGTGAATGCCATGTATACAATGATATAAAGACCCATAGATTCAGATGAAATCATTTGAAGATACTAGAGATAACTTACAGGGAGGATTAACTAGGTAATCTTAATATTTCTTCTCATATGTGTCCATTTCTTAAACTCATGTATCTCCTTAGAGGAGTCTCATTATACATCCTGTAAGCAATCTTTATCAGTTAATGTAAATTATTGATTATTATTTGTAATTTGCGAAATCTGGATCCTAGAAATTTAGATAATGGCTCTTGACTTTATGGTCCAACTTGACTGGGGGACAATCAAAAGTGGTGGCTATTACAAATGTCATGGTCAAAAGTAATAGAAGCACAAAATATGTTTCACACTTTTGCTAATAGAAAACAAATTTAGAGGAAATCACAGAACAACCAAGTTGACATGTCTTCCGTTCAACCTCGGGGTGGCTGGGTCAACCCAAAAAAGGCCCCAAAATGAGTTTTGGCCTCACTCGAACCTTGAAGCCTTCTAGGTCACTTTTCAACTGGTTGAGCCAACCAGTATGGGTTGGATGACACAACCATCAGGGTCAAAAGTAATATAAGCACTATGTTTTACAGTTTTTCTAATAAAAAGTGCATTTATAGGAAATCATGGAACATAGAGGGAAAATTTGAGTAATAATTTTATTGGGTGTCTGAATTTTTCCATCACCCTGTTAGCCACTGTGATAGGAGGAACTACCGATATGACAATCATATTAAAAAAGAGGGTAGAATTTCCAAATATGAGTTGAGTACCATAGTCAATGACCCGTCTAATTTAACCATATGGCTCGAGGGAATCCAGGAACGCGAAACCACCATCTGATCAGGCAACAACAGGCTAAACAGGGAGTCATTCTTAGAGTAGCTTCTCAAACTTAAGTGAATCCAGTCAGTAGATGTAGTAAAGTTTGGAGGTGGTATAGGATTAGACTCAGTGCCATCAATAGAGGCATGACTAACCCACATGGGCTCTCCAGACCCAACATTCATTCTAAGAATTGTTATTGCAGCCGTAGAAGTTACAATGTCTTAGTTAAGAAGGTTGACTACATCTAGGTTTAGGAGGGGACTGGCCACATCTAGTCCAGGGTCCAAAGTAAAGGGACTACACCTACAACCACGACCTTGGATACGACCATGTCTTTGGATTGAACCATCATTGTAGATGCATCAAAGGAAGCAGTGAGTAAAGAGGAGACAGAAGGGAGGCATTGGACCCTCTTTTGAACATCACAAAGTGTGAGTAAGGAGTCACTAGGCAAGATTTTATCAACAACTCTAGAAAAGGAAGCAGGATGCCCAACAAGAAATTGCATTGGTTTGTAGTTCATTGCGACTTCTTTGGACTTTAGTGATGTTAACCTAAAGGGTTTGGTAGACCTCAAACTCATCCCAGAGTTCACATCATTGGTTATAGTGATCTTCAACAAATCCATCATAGAGAACCCCTTTTTGGTCAGGTTTTTGAAAATTTCAAATACTTAATGGGATTTCATTGTTGAGAAAAAACATGAGAAAGTTGACCCCACATTGCCTTAGCAGTCCAAAGGCAAAGAAGAGGTTTACCAATTTTAGGCTCGACACTATTCACTGTCCGAGTCACTCATGACCTGCAACTCTTTCTTAACCTAGGCCTGGTTGGTATCCTCATCAACAATAGCCGTGGGGGGGGGTAGGTGGTTCAGTAGTAATAAGATAAGAATAACATCCTTAATACAAAGATCATAAGCATGCTTGGTATTCTCATCAACAATATCTGTGGGGGGTAGGTAGTGAAACAATAATAAGATGAGAATAGGATCCTTGAGGCTTAACATACAACTTAAAGGATGCAAACCATGTATTGTAGTTTGAACCGTCCAACTTAATAGTTGTTACCTACAATGTTCGAAAGGCATCAATAGTTGTCATGATAGTAGATAGATAAGGGTGTGCTGGACCATGTAGAGAAACAACAACAAGTAACGAAGTGTGGTAAAGCACACGAAGAAAAATAAGAAACAAATCAGTAAGAAAGGGCGTGATGCATTATTAGTACCAGTAGCAATAGAGTAGACACACCCAACTCATGGACAACAATATATCATAGGGAACTGACATCACACTATCAATTTAAATAGAGATGTGATGTAGGCAAAAGGGAGGGAATGAGTCCCTACAAAAGTAATAGAAACTAGCCAGAGGAAACGAGAGAGGTTTTAGAAACAGAACAGGGTGAGGAAGAGGATCAACGCCCTACCACTTATAGGAAGTTTATGGTTGGTGAATATGGAGAAAGAATAGGATAATATGTTGTTACTAGAGAGGAATGTGAGGTGGCAACGGTTAATGGACGGTGGAGGATTTTGTAGGTAGTAGGTAGATAGTTGGAAGTTGGAGCTCCTAGTTTGGTGGTGGCAGGGGGATGGGGTGATAGTAATAGATAAGAAGGTGGAGGGGTAGTCATAGTGGCAGGATGTCTAGTGAAAGGGAAATTGGGTGGGAGCAGCAGGGCCTATGACAATTGATAAGGAGGTGAAGGGGGGCCTGTGTGGTGAGAAAAGGAGGAAGAGTGGTGGTGGAAAATAAGGAGGTGGAGGGATGGAAATAATGGGTTGGCTGATGGACAATGGTGGAGGAGAAGGATGGGTTGGCCATCTGTTGGAAGAGAAGGGGAAGGGGCAATGAGTAGAGAGAGAAGGGAAGAGGAGGGGTGGCGGTTGTCTAGAAGAGAAAGGGAAGGGTAGAGGAGGGGTGATGGGTAGGAAGAGGACAAGGGATACTGATGGTAGATGGTTGGAGAGGGTTGGGTTAGGGGAATGGATAACGTGTCTCTGATACTATGTAAAATACTCAATTGAATATCTTTAAATAAAACAATTACAAGTCCTCTCCTTGTAGAGGATAAGTATAAAGGATAGTTGCAAAACTAAGCAATATGGGATAAAACACAAGAGAATAAAACACAAAATATAATAGTCAGTATTTTATAAAGCGGCCCAGGCGGCTGTTTGAGCGACCAAGAGACCAAACTGCCTGGTTAGGGCCTTGAGTGACCCCTCAGGCGGCGACCAATTAAGAGGCCACCTCAGACCCTCTCAGTGTGCCTGTGCACCCGCCTAGGACTCATGCTTTGGGCACTCACTTTTGGCCGCCTAATTTTTGGGCGTTGGTTTTTTGAACTTTTTCTTTTTGTCTTCTTTTTTTGTAGTCAAATGTTGTTTCTGCTACTATATGTCGACTCTCTATATGTGCATGACTTACTATATATGCATGTATGCGAATATACATACTATACATCTCTATTAGTATAATACATTGCTATTGTACATTGTATAATATAAAACATTATATGATACATTATATATTACATTAATACATACATTGCATATCTTATTATCTATTGCATACTGTATTATGTATCTTTCTATCTTATTTAACATGTTAATCCATTCTGTAGTGCAATATATATTCTAGAATTTACTATATAATTATAAATTATATAAAACATCCTATATATTCTATTTTTTATTGCATAATGTACACTAATACATTATATATGTATTGCTTACTACATTTTAGTATACAAAATTACAAATATATATTTACTACAGTAACAATATACTGTTTGGGTATTACAACTATTACTAAAACTATTTTGGGTGCTTTATTTGTTGTGTAAGGTGTCTAGATAAGTATAAAATTCCTTTACAAATATATTACTTAGTTACAAATATGTATATTTGGATGCTTTATTTGTTGTGTAGGGTGTCTATATAAGCTTAAAATTTCCTTATAAATACACTACTTATATACAAATATGTATATTTTTCTATTAAATTATATAAGAATTTAAGTACCCACACTTTCAAAAAGTGCCCACCTGGCACTCAAGCGGCCATAAGGTGTTGTCTGCATGCCTCCCACTTCCCGCTTTCTAAAACATTGATAACAACAAATAACACAAATTACAAAATATATTGACAATTTTATAGTTGTGTTATAAACTGGTTACATGTTGTGTGCGATGATTTTTCACTTATCGTACATATGGTATAGATATGTATAAATGTTTTTACATAAAGGTAATTTATATATAGATGTGTGTAATTCTATATAAAATTATATAGAAAATTAAGAATCCACTTTTTGAAAAAGCTCCTATCAAGCACCTTCTCGGTACTTAACCATTTATAGAAAAAGCTCATGCTTAGTGTTCACATTATAGGCTCCTACTTAAGTGCATGCCTGACGCTTAAGCGTTCACAAGGTGTTTTCTGCTTGCCTCCCACATCTCGCTTATTAAAACATTGGCTCCATGAATCGGTTGCAAGGTCTCTGGGGAGATAACTATGAAGAGTATTGATAAGAAGAGATCATAGTTGTATGGGAGCTCGCCTGGGTGGCCACCTGACCTCCAAAACTTGGGCTCCCATCCTAACTAGGTTTCCAGGTGGTGGCCTAGGCGCCTATTGGGTCAAAAATTTGGGCTACCTTTTTTCTTCTTTTTCTCATTTCTTTTGATATTTGTTCTTCCTTCTTAATCTTTCCTCATATTTTTTCTTTTTCTTTATAGCTCAATCAAGCAGTAAAGTTGCTGCAATGTTACTGTATTCCTCTTTATTTTTCGTTTCTAGTTTTTGTATTTCCAAGTAGCCAATTGTTGCTATATTATGGAGTTATTATTGCTGCACTATTATTATATTATCCATTTACTGCTACTTTACTTAGTGATTTACTATATACCATAATGATTTTTTTTTCTTGTTCATACTCCTATTTCTTTATAAATCTCTTGTATAAATGCACTCACATTAATGTAATACTAATTTCTTGCTTGCAATTTTAGTTCCACTCCAACGTTCTTATATTTGATTCAATAAATCATATCTCTATATATTGTCATTATATTGTTTCTCATCTTTTTTTACCTCTTCTGTACTTTCATTTTTTATTTTTTTCTTCTTCCTCTACCAATATTCTTCTACTTTATCTTTTATTTCTATGGTTTCACCATACTTAAGGTTCCCTTTGCATGACACTCTACATTTTTTCCCGTTCTTTCTTTATTCATCATCTTCCCCAACCTCCTTATTTATTTCTTTTTGAAATTTGTTATTTTTCCTCAAGTAGACCAATGTTTTTTTTGTAGTCCGTCCTCCTCTTTGTAATTCCTGTCGATTCATATATTTCTCATAGGTGAATATATAACTATATATATGTATTTATGCATGTGCATGTCTATATATGTAAAATATAATAAAAAAAACCCCGCCTAAGAATGCCTAGGCCTCCACCTGGGCTGTCTGGGCATCCCTATGAAACTCCTGGCCACCGAGACAACCTAGGAAGATATATAGGAGGCTACTCGTAAAGATTACCTACGTGATAATGATTATATCTAATACCCTGTGGTATAGTTGTAAGCCAACTCATGAATAAATGTAATAATTTCCACGGGGTGTTGTTAAAATAGACAATTTCCTACCTTAAACAAGCACTCCTCCTATCACCCATTTCTTTCTCATGATGTGTGTGTATCAGGATAGCCCAAAAGGGGAGAAGCTCCCCTAGGACCCCATAGGACCATGGGGCCCAATTTGAGTGGGCTAGGTTAATCAAGGGCTAGGACAATAAACCAACAATGCAAAACACAACACTAACCCAAAAAATGATAAAGTCCTTGACAACCTAATAGAGAACCTAAAACCTCCTAGCTAATACTGGGTTTGATTAATACTACACTTAACATTGTACCTCACCCTTGTGGGCATGCTCTGTATGATTATGTGCATGAGGTCCATAGGGGAAAGAACTTCCCCTAGGACCTATATACCTATGGAGGTCTGATGGTGTATGTAAACCAAGTGTTAGCATAGTATAACTTACACAAATCAATGTACACACAAAATTTTGAAAACCTTCCCCCCATTGGGATCTGAAATTTGGGACCTCTTGTGTTAGACCATGATCAAATTACTACTACACTATTCCCTTGCTAGTCGTTTGAGTGTATGAAAGTCTAAATGGGAAGGGAGTGTCCCCCATAACCTCATGGAGATGTGTGAGGGTAAGTAAACAAAGTTCACATAACTTAGTAGAATATGAATAAACTAGGTACATGTCGGAAAAACCCTAAAAGTTTGCTCCTTAGTGGATTTGAATTCCAACCTCAAACATGCGGTTGCATGCCAATTACCACTACACCATGTCATCGTGTGTTGTTTTCTACTTTGTTTGAATGAAATCTCTAAGGAGGGAGAACTCCCCTTAAGAACCATAGAGCTGTATGTATGTATGTGGACTATCTCAAACTATGATTGAAAAATATATAGTAAATCGTCACTGACATCTTTGCTTTGCAGTCAGGCAAAATAAGAAACAAACTATTTGAAAGTCATAAAGCTTGTGAAAAATTACAAAATAAAGTGAGGGTAAACCAATTTTTTTGATAAAAAATCTAGCAGGGTAATAAGAAAAATGGTAGTGGTATGTTTTTTGAAAATTTGTTGACCTTTTCTATTCTGATGGTTAGTAATTAGTGTGCATTTTATATTTGATTTACATATGTTTGTATTCTACAACACAACATAAATTTAGTTAGAGGCTGTTTATTTTTTTTAAAAGTATATTCTTCCACCTAATATTTTTAGAATTTTCAGTTAAAAACATCACAATTTTTATTTGATGTCACAAGTATTGATGTTTATAGCATCATGCAGATGTAAGTTTATGAACTTTGCACGGAATTTTGGTGTAATGAGTGCAGGACACTTTGTGTAAGAGATGATGGAGGCAGGTTAGACCAAGTGGAAGTTAAAAGTGGAGATTGGATCTATTCAAGGTATTCATACTCTCCTGCTATATTACTTCAAAAAGGTCAAAGGAAAATAGGTTATAGACTTACAAGTACAAAAATCTGTTAAATTTTGTAGTATGAATTATTATACATAGGTGTAATTGTATGAATTCCCCCAAGAACATGAGGTGTTTGGAATGTGGTTTTAGAAACAACAATAGTGTCTTAAAGAAAGGAGGTTGGCATTGTTCAACATATGCATTGTAACATCCTCAAAATCTTAAACCTATCAATGATCCTTAATACAAAACCCTAATTTGCAAATTTATAATTTTAATTAACAAACATAATGTAATGTGACCTCTACGTCCCAGATACAATGAAATATTGTCATAACCTCATATTTAGGCTCAACCAACTCATTAAAGAAAGGATAATTTCATTAATTACACCTTTTAATAATATATGCATTAAAATAGTGACCTATATGAGGTTGATGAACAAAAGTTAATGAAAACCTAAATCTAATTGTATAGGGAGATTATAGAGGTCCTAATTAGATTGTGGTTCAAACTTGGAGTCAATAGGGCTTCATTTGACCCTTCAAATCAATTAGGGAAGTTAACATATGGTTTTAGTGGTGCATTAATCAAATATATATTGGATTAACCCTATGTTCCGCATTATTTATATGATGCACTAAGATTTCTTTGTTTTTTCACCTAGAGTAGGTGTCTTGCGTTCCTAACTTAAACCGAGTCACTCCCAGCCATTGGATGCATCATTGGATAGCCCTGGTTTCATCTCCTACCTTGAGTAGGAGACCAAGAATAGGCAACCAAGTCAGGTGTTCCTTCTTCGACCCCGTTTGGCCCCCACAGTGCCCCGATTGATTTGATTTCTTCACTGATGAGACCAGGATCACCACACAAGCTAAATGATCCTAGGGTTTCCTGGACTTCGTGCCCTATCCACGAAACGCCCAACTAGGCATCGACTCTCGTCGCTGCCCCAAAGTCACAGAGGCTTCCGCTAGCCCTTGAACCTATATATAAAGGATACAAAAGAACTGCCAAACCCTACTCTCTTGACCTCCTCACTCAATTTGGTTGGAATCCCCCCGAGTCAGCACCACCGATCCAGTTTCCTCTGCTGCAATCATCGTCTTCTCACAGACGCGTCCACCTCCCCCAACCCAATTGGCGCTTGAGTAAGCATCTCTAGACCTCCATGATCCTTTCTTTTTGCTTGTTTTGTATTGTGACTTCCCCAATCACTGGGACCTATAGCTCCCCGTGCGGACGTCACTACTGTTCACTGTTTGGATGGACCAACACCTTCTCAGTCCCAATTTTTCATTGCATGGCATCGTGAGGCTGGTAAGGATGTATTTTTGACTTCTTTTCTTGCTTTCCTTACCGATTCAGTGACTTCAGAGTTCGAGTGGTTCCCCTGTCGCTCACATTTTTCCGGTGAGGTAGGAGGATACAAGGGTCCTTTCACCCCCACGATTGTGGTTCGGGCCTTGTCGGTGTACCACGAAGTGGAAGTGCTTGAGGATTTCTCCGTTTCTCATAAACACTCATTATTTTGGATCTTGGTCGAAGATCTTGGCTCTCGAGGATGTTGCTCACACTGCAGCAATGAAGGAGAAGGAGCTTGGGGGTATTTTACATCTCTGCCCCTCCCTATTTTATTGTGGTAACGCTTTGGTCATGGGCAATACCATCCACGTGTCTTATTCGGGCGAGCCTTGCACACAACCTCCTCTATCCATGCGGCGTCATGCCATTGGGTCAAGTGGGCAAGGGCCCTGCGAGTCAGAATGCCCTCTAAAGTGATTAATCGATTTCTCTTTTTTTTCCTATTGGTCAATTCTTCATAAATTCACAGCAAAACAATGGCTTAACAAAAAATAGTAAAAATAGATTTTGGAAAGGTTTTTCGATGGATAACATGATTTTCAGGTTTTCAAACCCTAATTTGAGAGTGTTACACCTTGTTTTCCAAACAACATAAGATTAGGGTTTAAGATGTACTAATGAAGATAATTAATAGAAATCATGCATTTTAAAGAACATAGGATTCAATCAAGATCAAGGATATGAAGTTAGGTTTTACCTTGCTCCAGGTAAGCGGGTCATGCCATTATGCATATATACTTTGGATGAATTTCATGTTATGTATGATTTAAGATTATGCTTTAAATTAGGGGCAGTCGATAGCTCAAGTGGTGCGGCTCGGTAACACCTCAATGAAAGGTCCCGGGTTCGACTCTTGGTGTCGGTCGTGGTGCAACAGTGGCTGGCATTTTACTTGGTGCATCGTGGTGTCCCCCCAATGACATGACTGGTCCTGGGGTTTACTTTTGGCGGGGTGGGTTCCAATAGTGGCTGATCCCAGGAGGGGTTCCTCGTTATAAAAAAAGATTGTTCTTTAAATTTCAAGTTGATGAATGAAATTAAGATAATGATGATTCCTCAAATTTTATTATTGCTTATTGCTTGCTATAATCATAAAGTCCTATTCTTATCACTAATGCTCATAAGTTTAATGATATGATCATGTAATGGTTAAGAAATTGAAGAAAGACTCATGCAAATCATGTAATGATAATTTCAAGATTAATAGGGAGAAATACCATGATGGTTAAGATAATGCACTTAAGTTGTAATTGTTCTTCTTTATGTTATTTTGTCTTTATGGCATTGATGAGCACTTTGATGCAACTAAGATGAGCCTTAATTGGCCTGATGAGCACTTTGGTGCAATTATTGGATGAGGACAATTTACATTGATGGCAAGATAAGAACAATGAGGTTAATGTTAAGTTAAGAGAATTAAGTAACTTATTATATGTTTCTTGCAATGATGGACCTTTTTGGTCATTATGGGCTTCCTAGCAATGATGGGCTTTCCGAGCATGATGTGCCCCACGTGGGCAGTGATAGAGAGAATACATATAGTAATGTTTATTAATTTATTAATGTAATGAAAGTTAAAGTGTAATGAGAATTCTTAATGTTAATTCATGTTAAGTTTATTTTAGTTCAAGTACATATGCTTACTTTTCACTTCTTATAACATGCATAGTGCCGCTTACTTACGTTGTTGCTTTGTTTCTCATGATCATGGGACGAGATGTCCCTAGATCAAGGAGCAAGAGGGATTTGAAGCGAGCCTTCAAGTGTCGCTAATCAAGGAGACTTTAGCTTGGTGGGGTGCTGTGATGGAGTGCACTTTTGGAATCCTAAAATGTCCAGTGACACAAGTGAAGTCTTGCATGTTGAGTTGTGAGAATCCCAAGTGTTTTAGTAAAGTTGGAGTGTTGATTAAAGTTTGTATAATGATTTGGATCTATAAGTTATGACTAATTGATGAATTTAATTGAATGGTCTAGAAATTGAGTTTTGGCACCAAATTCGTGTACAAGGTACCTTGAATAGTGAGGAAGCTATGGTTAAAATTGGGTGACAATTGGATGTTCCTGGAGGAAGTTAATTGGGTTTGAAATGTGTGAAATAATGTGTCTTTTTGGTGTTTATTAGACCTAAGTTTGGTTGTCACGCTTCCCTGCCTTGAGGAGTCGCGGATTGCTGACGTACACCATGTCCTGACCATTGGATGGTTCGGATCTAATGGCTAAAAGGGTGTCTCCAAGAGCAGTTAGACATGGAAACGTGGGTGTGAAGAACTGGAAACTGGGATCGCGAGTTGTGATGGATGCTCTTTTGTAGCTCTGAAGTGGACAGTTGCCTTCGGTACAAGGAGAGAAGTCGGATGACCCCTCATCTGAAGCAAACCACCACCAGACCAGATAGTTCCAGGTCTGCTCCTCCCCACCTCTTCACTGCCTTTTGTAGGTGACTCACGAGGAGGAAGTCCGTAGACGATCATACACCAGAGGACCAGCCGGCGGCGCTGATCCATGAACCACGACAGGCTGCAGTGGGGCAAACTCGACCTGGAAGGCTCCCTTGGGAGACAGGGAGGAGCCACGAAGAGCTAGGTGCACAGATCAGACCGTGCCAATGGCGGAGATCACAGCAAGGATGACGACGGTTGGTGGCGGCACTCTCAGCAGGTGAACCTCACGGTGACGCTAACCAACAATGGGGTTATGATGACCCCGATGACGACTGTTCAGTTGCGATCCACCTGAAAGGCTGGCGGCGTGGAGCCAAGCCAGCGACAGCGGCTTCGTAGTCTGCACACGGGCATAGCGCTGGATCACAGAAAAAGATGAGAATCGGAGTACAGAAGAGAGACGAGGGTGGAGCTTAGGCGGCCGACCGCTGCTGAAGATCTTCACCCAGGCGGCAGCGCCTATACACGTCAAGAACAGCCCACAGTGGATGCGTTGTGGAAACAGGAGTCCCGTTGCGGACTTGGTGTGAGAGAGAGATGGAGGCGAGGAGAAGAGACCGGTCGTTGCCTTGCTCTGCGGCGATGGCTTCGTCCAGGAGCAGATCCCAACGGCGCTGGAGAAAGGAGACACACGCACAGGAGGACCAGGTCCAGACTAGTGAACCAACCCTCAAACCCAAACCGGCCACCTGCCTGAAGTAAGGGGAAGCACCCAGCCACGTGGCGAGATCCCATTGGCCGAATAAGGTAATATTCCCAGAATATGTAGTTCTTCATTAAATAATAGAAAATAGCTCCAATGTCCGAAAAATACAAATAATATATTGAAATTCTCAGAAACATGCATAGCACAAGATGGAACAATAATATCATGCTTTTGATGCATTAATATCAGTGATAATATGTAAGATGTGAAATGCTCATAGGATGGATAATAAATATCAAACATCGACCAAAAATTATGAGAAAATACCAGTAAGTGACAAATCATATCTGTAATCCATATGATGTCAGTAATCATGATGTTGATGCACGAAATCATGTAATTTACTCCATATGGATAATTAGGGCTTTTAACCTTAAATAAAATGCAATAAATGCACACATGCTCAATAAATGATGAAATTCATAGAGTAAGCTCACATCAGTATATTGAACCTCAGTTTTAATTATGAATTCATAATGATGAACAAAATCCATGTTATATGAAGATGAATATCAATACATGTTATAAAACCCTAATCTAGGTTAATGATGTAACCTAGGGTTAATATGTGCACAAAAAGGATATGAAACCTAATGTTCAGATGATAAACTTTGATAATGAGATGTAATCTGGAAAATGACATCAGTATGATAAATATAAGACAAGAATGCAAGTAATAATGAGAATATCCTAATGAGATAAGTAAACCCTAATATGAACACGATTAGGGTTAAGATGAGATGTAAGATGATGAGAACCTGATGATAATACATGGTCTTGTCTTAATCAGGTTTGACCAAGGATATAGATGACATGAGGAACATGTGATTATAATGATCTATCTCTTTGGAAGGTACGCCATTACCTCTTGCTTGGCTTATTATACAATATGCTTGTGTTATATAGTAGTAAAGACTTGGCATATGGTATTGATTGGAATGATTGTTCTTATATACTATGTTGTTTGAGCTTTTCATACTTATTGTTATGAACACATCAAACATAATATATATGTTCCATTATATGAAAGCACTAACTCTTTGGTAGTGTGCTTGGAAGTGACCTAACTCTTTGGTAGTGGTCACGTTGTACATATGACCTAACTCTTTGGTAGTGGTCTGACCTAACTCTTTGGTAGTGGTTACCTTGTACAAATGATCTAACTCTTTGGTAGTGATCATAAAGGCCTTGAGATATAATGGAAAATAAGCTTAAAATATGTGTTCTCTTTTGTTAATGAATATCCTTGTGCAAGTATATGCTTTTCTTATATTCTTCTGTTACTGCCAAGTATATTAGTTTTATCTTATTTCCAAGATATGATGAGAGGTAAATAAAAGACACGTAGGCGTACTCAGTACAATATTCTTGAATATTGTGCTGATGTGTACCGCATGTAATCTTTTGTTTAGGTTGTGGTTATGCTCTTGAAGGTCCAGGATAGTGAGAGTTGTGTGGCGAGCTGATGTACAGGTGGACATGTTGTCTTAAGATCCTGTTGTTTCGATGTAGTACATGTATATGTATAAGTTTACCTTTCAATGTGTAATATCAAATGTTATAACAATTCATGTTGTAATCATATGTTGAATGGTGAACATGTGTGTATGGTTTTATTATTGTTCATGTACATGTTCTACTGATTGTTTCCTTCTGACTCCTTTGATTTTCTTCTTCTTAGCCTGGTGTTGGGTGTTTAAATTGGGATTCTTGCTGAGGTGAGGGTT
Organism: Alisma plantago-aquatica; assembly: GCA_963693085.1. Taxonomy (NCBI): domain Eukaryota; kingdom Viridiplantae; phylum Streptophyta; class Magnoliopsida; order Alismatales; family Alismataceae; genus Alisma; species Alisma plantago-aquatica. The sequence continues at coordinate 107,270,005 of OY856411.1, forward strand.
TCAATTTGGATGTCACACATCAGATTAAGTTTTAGAAAATCCGGGGACGTCACAGGTGGTATCAGAGCATGAACAATAGCAAAGCCTGACATTTGCTCATTATGCAACTCAAAACCAGAAAACCTTAAACTTAATAATCTTTTAGGATTAGATTAGTCATCTTTTAGAGACTAGATCTGACCTAGCCTCTAGGTTAGCACCTAGATGTCGGAGAACTAGGTCTAGACTGGTGCTTGTTGAGTAGCAAGTCCTTAGATGTCGTTCTTTCCTTGTAGTGCTGTGGTATGGGACGTTGCACTATTTGGAAAAGACGTGCATCAAGGGAAGAGAAACCCTAGACATATGGAGCTCGTTGTCTAGAGTAGCTACACTAGTCTACACCATGTTTTCACCCTTTTCACTAGTTATCATGACACTGGACTCTCTACTATGTGTGGGGCACTCGTTTTCTGGATTTGGTTTTGGATTCCAATCGGATCGAACCTTGATAGTTTTCTCTGACGCTTGTTTTATCAGAAAAAAACTATATAATATTTTATTATATATATGTATTACAAAAATGTGTCCCCACACATGTACGAGTAGGAGGTGGTCATGCAACCTAAGTGAAAGTGAATGACATCATTCTAGAAGAGAGTGTAGTTCTAGATTAGATGTCTAGAGCCTTGTTGGAATATATATGATAGATGTAATAGATGATACAAGTTTTGATGATATGATGTAGGTCTTATATAGATGACATAAGATGGTTATAATGATCTATGTTTGTCTTCGAGGATTCAAGTTCAGTTTTGAGGATTTGAGATGGGTTTTGATGATGCAAGTATGCTTTCTTTTATGAGATAAGATATGTTAAGACGAGACAAGGTTTGAGTCAGCATGAGCCTCAATCTCTTTTACGAAGGAGGACCTCTAGTGTTAGGACCAGTTTTGGGGTTAACTCCAGAGAGAGTGAGACCCATTGGGAGAAGGTTAGAGAACCTAAACTCCAAGGTATGAGAAATATAAGAAATATGTGGAATGATATGTCCTAAACTAGAATATTCCTGAGTGATTGAGTTGAGTTGCTTTTTGCATGATTCCAAAAGTTCCTAGAACCCTAGATGTCCTTGGGAGGACCAAACCCCAGAGATAGAGAGAGGCTCATTATATGTGCATGTGAACATGAATTTGAGTGCCTTCCATCTGGGTGAGGGAGAGAGCCCAAGACCCTGGAGGAGGTAGCTATGTCAGTTTCTGTGAAGCCTCATGCTCGGGTTGGTGGTTTCCCACATAGGAATCTAGTGGTGTATATAAGAGAACTTTGGGTAAGATGTTTCATGGGTAGAGACCTATGAAGAGTATGTTGTAGCATGTTTTGGTTTGTGCTTATGTGGCTAGAGCTTGTAAGGCTATTACGAGCGCCAATGAGGTAATCCGAGAACCCTAGGATAATAAAGGAAAGATAAAGTTCTATTATGAGATACTCATAGAGTTGAGTTAGCTCAGAGAGACTGAGCATGAAACTACTCTCATGATATGGGTCAGGATAACCTCAGTTGGACTAGATAAAGTTCTGATATATGTTTTAAGAAGCCACTTGTATAAGTTTGTTTAGCACAACCATAATATAATACATGTACGGATGTGATCTAATCTCAAGATGTGATATATAGACACAATATGCTGGAAATCTAGAGATGGTTTAATAGACAACAATGCATAAATGGTTAACCTTATACATGAATAAAGTGAAAATGATGGCTAATCTTGTGAAGAAATCACTTGTAAATGTTGCAATTTATTATGATAAGAAATGAAATGAGATCAAAAGAATGAAACATGTTACATGAGGTGTTCACCTTAGTGCTTAATAAAGATGGAAATATATATATATATATATATATATATATATATATATATATATATATATATATATATATATATATATTGGTAGTTAGCACAACATAATGTTGATGACACCTTGATATAATGAGTTAATCTTAGTTAACTCCTTTAGAACATGGTAATATGATGCGGGAACCCTAATGCATGGATAAAGATAAAGTTGCAACCTTAATGCATGAGATATGTAATGAAATAACCAAAGTGTTTGTGCACCCAAGATGGTTGTAAAACATCCTAATAGTGCTTTGGATACCTGGTTCTAGGTAACCTTTGCAGATATGATACACATAGAATAGTGCCCACATGTGGATGAAGACATGGTAGTTTTCCTTGGAGTACGAGTATGGTTGACTTTCGAGGACGAAAGTTCTTTTAAGATGTATATGATGTGACAAAGTGGGTTTTTCTGGCTTAATTCCGAGGACGGAATTTCTTTTAAGGTGTGTAGGATGTGATGGAGTGCACTTTTGGAATCCTAAAATGTCCAGTGACACAAGTGAAGTCTTGCATGTTGAGTTGTGAGAATCCCAAGTGTTTTAGTAAAGTTGGAGTGTTGATTAAAGTTTGTATAATGATTTGGATCTATAAGTTATGACTAATTGAGGAATTTAATTGAATGGTATAGCAATTGAGTTTTGGCACCAAATTCGTGTACAAGGTACCTTGAATAGTGAGGAAGCTATGGTTAAAATTGGGTGACAATTGGCTGTTCCTGGAGGAAGTTAATTGGGTTTCAAATGTGTGAAATAATGTGCCTTTTTGGTGTTTATTAGACCTAAGTTTGGTTGTCACGCTTCCCTGGCTTGAGGAGTCGCAGATTGCTGACGTACACCATGTCCTGACCATTGGATGGGTCAGATCTAATGGCTAAAAGGGTGTCTCCAAGAGCAGTTAGACATGGAAACGTGGGTGTGAAGAACTGGAAACTGGGATCACGAGTTGTGATGGATGCTCTTTTGTAGCTCTGAAGTGGACAGTTGCCTTCGGTACAAGGAGAGAAGTCGGATGACCCCTCATCTGAAGCAAACCACCACCAGACCAGATAGTTCCAGGTCCACTCCTCCCCACCTCTTCACTGCCTTTTGTAGGTGACTCACGAGGAGGAATTCCGTAGATGATCATACACCAGAGGACCAGCCGGCGGCGTTGATCCATGAACCACGACAGGCTGCAGTGGGGCAAACTCGACCTGGAGGGCTCCCTTGGGAGACAGGGAGGAGCCGCGAAGAGCTAGGTGCACAGATCAAACCGTGCCAATGGCGGAGATCACAACAAGGATGACAGCAGTTGGTGGGGGCATTCTCAGCAGGTGAACCTCACGGTGACGCTAACCAACAATGGGGTTATGATGACCCCGATGACGACTGTTCAGTTGCGATCCACCTGAAAGGCTGGCGGCGTGGATCCAAGCCAGCGGCAGCGGCTTCGTAGTCTGCACGCGGGCATAGCGCTGGATCATAGAAAAAGATGAGAATCGGAGTACAGAAGAGAGATGAGGGTGGAGCTTAGGCGGCCGACCGCTGCTGAAGATCTTCACCCAGGCGGTGGCGCCTATACACACCAAGAACAGCCCGCGGCGGCTGCATTGTGGAAACAGGAGTCCCGTTGCGGACTTGGTGTGAGAGAGAGATGGAGGCGAGCAGAGCATGGCCGAACTCTTGCCAGCGTTCCAGGTCAGTGCAATGGAGGCTTCATCGCTGAGACGGATACCTCAGGTGTCCGTTTCGTGTAGACCGCGAGGAGAAGAGACCGGTCGTTGCCTTGCTGTGCGGCGATGGCTTCGTCCAGGAGCAGATCCCAACGACACTGGAGAAAGGAGACGCACACACAGGAGGACCGGGTCCAGACTAGTGAACCAACCCTCAAACCCAAACCGGCCGCCTGCCTGAAGTAAGGGGAAACACCCAGCCACGTGGCGGGCTCCCATTGGCCGAATAAGGTAATATTCCCAGAATATGTAGTTCTTCATTAAATCATAGAAAATAGCTCCGATGTCTGAAAAATACAAATAATTTACCGAAATTCTCAGAAAATGCATAGTACAAGATGGAACAATAATATCATGCTTTTGATGCATTAATATCAGTGATACTATATAAGATGTGAAATGCTCATAGGATGGATAATAAATATCAAACATCGACCAAAAATTATGAGAAAATACCAGTAGGTGACAAATCATATCTATAATCCATCTGATGTCAGTAATCATGATGTTGATGCACGAAATCATGTAATTTACTCCATATGGATAATTAGGGCTTTTAACCTTAAATAAAATGCAATAAATGCACACATGCTCAATAAATGATGAAATTCATAGAGTAAGCTCACATCAGTATATTGAACCTCAGTTTTAATTATGAGATCATAATGATGAACAAAATCCATGTTATATGAAGATGAATATTAATACATGTTATAAAACCCTAATCTAGGTTAATGATGTAACCTAGGGTTAATATGTGCACAAAAAGGATATGGAACCTAATGTTCAGATGATAAACTTTGATAATGAGATGTAATCTGGAAAATGACATCAATATGATAAATATAAGACAAGAATGCAAGTAATAATGAGAATATCCTAATGAGATAAGTAAACCCTAATATGAACACGATTAGGGTTAAGATGAGATGTAAGATGATGAGAACCTGATGATAATACATGGTCTTGTCTTAATCAGGTTTGACCAAGGATATAGATGACATGAGGAACATGTGATTAGAATGATCTATCTCTTTGGAAGGTACGCCATTACCTCTTGCTTGGCTTATTATACAATATGCTTGTGTTATATAGTAGTAAAGACTTGGCATATGGTATTGATTGGAATGATTGTTCTTATATACTATGTTGTTTGAGCTTTTCATACTTATTGTTATGAACACATCAAACATAATATATCTGTTCCATTATATGAAAGCACTAACTCTTTGGTAGTGTGCTTGGAAGTGACCTAACTCTTTGGTAGTGGTCACATTGTACATATGACCTAACTCTTTGGTAGTGGACTGACCTAACTCTTTGGTAGTGGTCACCTTGTACAAATGATCTAACTCTTTGGTAGTGATCATAAAGGCCTTGAGATATAATGGAAAATAAGCTTAAAATATATGTTCTCTTTTGTTAATGAATATCCTTGTGCAAGTATATGCTTTTCTTATATTCTTCTATTACTGCCAAGTATATTAGTTTTATCTTATTGCCAAGATATGATGAGAGGTAAATAAAAGACACGTAGGCGTACTCAGTACAATATTCTTGAATATTGTGCTGACGTGTACCACATGTAATCTTTTGTTTAGGTTGTGGTTATGCTCTTGAAGATCCAGGATAGTGAGAGTTGTGTGGCGAGCTGATGTACAGGTGGACCTGTTGTCTTAAGATCCTGTTGTTTAGATGTAGTACATGTATATGTATAAGTTTACCTTTCAATGTGTAATATCAAATGTTATAACAATTCATGTTGTAATTATATGTTGAATGGTGAACATGTGTGTATGGTTTTATTATTGTTCATGTACATGTTCTACTGATTGTTTCCTTCTGACTCCTTTGATTTTCTTCTTCTTAGCCTGGTGTTGGGTGTTTAAATTGGGATTCTCGCTGAGGTGAGGGTTTCAATTTGGATGTCACACATCAGATTAAGTTTTAGAAAATCCAGGGATGTCACAGGTGCCATATACCACTTCATAGATTATCTAGTTTAGTTTCAATTCATGCTTTAGATTTGCTTAGCCTACCTGTATTAGGCTTTGAAATAAGATGATATAGTTTACGCTTTCCCTTTCAAAGAACAATGTATGAATCTATATTTTGAGTTAATGCATGATGTTTCATTTATCTTATTGCAATGATTATCATATTTTGTGATGTTCCTCTGAGCCAAGTGACCCATGTTATGGACAACATAAGGTTTTCTTCCACTGACTTATATATGTGCTTGGAGGGGCGTTACATGCATCTTGTGCATCCTTACTTCTACAAATACACTGCTCGAAATTGTGCTTGAACCATGAGTTTGTTGCAGTTGTGCATTCAATTCATGAACTTTGCTAAAATGCAAGTTTTCTGCAATGCCATGCAATGAGACCAATGAAGGCATGAGACTGGAACTTCCCAAAGTATGTATACATATATGTATATAGGTTTTCTCACCTAAGATATTAGACTTTTCTATGCCATAACGATCTTTGTTTTTTCAGGTGTCAGTTCATGAATTTGTCTCCGAATTCTTCATGTCGACTCTGTCAAGAAGTGCGTCTAGAGAAGGATTCTACTGACTGGGAGTGTCCATCGTAATCATTGATTTTATCAGTCTAGACATTATATTATGATATCTACTATTGGGAGGCAGAATGAGAGGCACTTTGTTGTTTTGTGTGCTAAACAACAAAATAGAAGAGGAAAGTAACTTACTTTTCTCCTCCATTTTGTTATTTAGCTCAAAAAACAACAAAGTGCCTCCCATTCTGCCTCTCCATAGAATATACACACAATGTTGCTGATGCTCATTTTCCTAGATGCAAGTTTTTGAACTTTGAGAGCCATTTAATCTATTTAGAGTGCAACCTTGAAATCCCCTCGTAGAAGTCGGGGCTTGACATGTGAATGGAGGGAGATGACTACAAATAGTAAACATAAAAAACAACGAAAGCATGTTGTTAGATGACAACTTACTCATTAATAGAAATAATGATGCTTCTTCTATAGATGAGATGAGAAATTGATCGGCTCGCAATGATATGCTACACAAAATGAAAGTGGCCTCAGAGCTGTAATGAGATAAAATTGGTAAGTGATTAATATGCATCTTTGCTTGATGTACACAGTGGTATCAAATTTTACTAGTCAATCTAGCTTTATATCTTGTAGCAAATAGCACTAAATAGCCATTTGGGGCTTGGTTTTTAGTTTATTGTTGGCATATAGCCCTATATAGTTGTCAGGGATTGGTTTTTATTGTGTATTGCTGTGTTTAGTTTTAGAGCTGTACATGTTAAAATTGCTGGATTGTTTTGGTATATGAACTTTGGCCAAAAATCCAAATTCCTTGATTTTAAATTCTCCTATGTGCTTGGTTGCATATGTACTATATGAGCAGGTGAAGCCGTCTCTATCTACCAGAAACCTATGAGTGCAGAGATGACATGTTTAGAGCTTCACTGCTATCCTTCTGAGGTAATCATCCAATATTGCAGTCATCAAGCAACACTTAGGTCCCACTCGAATGAAGTACTCAAGAGTGCATCTGCAGTGGTAAATTTTGGGAGTTGAACTGTATCACAATTAAATTTTGTCTGCTTAAGAATCGATTATTTGCATAGCCGCATGTATTTTTGGATGCCACCATATGTAACATCCTCATTTTTAGGTAATTATTTGTAAATTTCCCTAATATCATATCCATATAATCATATCCTTTATGGTCACATACTATAAATGGATCAATTTTAAATGTTTTTGATTATTTCCATGCGCTAGAAGATTTACCACAAAAGGAAACGTTTAAATAGGATGACATCCAAAATACCAAGATTTAATTCATTGTAAATAATTAGTTATGTGATATCAAAGCTTTATCTAGTATTAATCATGTTTATTCATTTGATACCCTAATTCAATAAGTAAGTCTATTAGATTATTCTAGACACAAAATGAGCTAACTGCCCAAATTTGGGGTTTAATCAAACTTTATTTGTCTAGGTAACTAAATTGTCAAAGATAATGGTAACTAAAGCAAGATAATTGCCTTTATCCAAATTTCTGTTCTTTTATGTTTTTATGGGCCTGTCGGATGTGGTAGTGGGGACGGGGGTGTAATCCCAACCATCTGCGCCATCTTCAACCTCAGTCCTTAGGGGCTTAGACTCCTGTTACCGATCAATTACAGTTCAACCTCAGTCCTTTGAGTTTTTCCCAAAACCCCCCTCACATTCATCAAAATTCCAGAAACCCCCCTATTATATGAAATCCTCATAACCCCCCTTCATTTTGACTTAAATTCCAACAACCCCCCTCCTCCTATCTCCGTTAGGAATTAACTAACGGGCCGCTGCCCTTTGGTGGTTTCTAGTTAATCGTTAATTATATTAGCACATTTGATTATATAGAACAATCTTTAGCTACTTATATTTGTAATAATAATTATGTATATTATTTATGTTAGTATACTACTTAATGTAAACAATAATGATTTTATATTAAATAACTTCCTTCGGTCTCATTCCAGTAGGCATACTTTGAGATTATAGATCAGCATTTGACGATGTCATATTGTTCAAAATCGGATCTGATTTGAATCATAAATATTAAAAATCAGTATTAATCTAGGTCTACTTTAACCGACTCAAATAAAAAAAAATAATAACTAAAAAGTTGACCTTACCAACTTATGTAACAATTATCGAAAATACTAGAATGATCTACATGTATGGACAAGGATAATTTTTTTTACTTATATTTTAATAAGAGTCTGGACAAAATAAGCTTAGTTAGTACCGAGTTTGGACAAATATGTGTTTATATCAGTTTCAAATTAGACTCTAAAAATAAAATTTTGTAGAACTGTAATTTTGACACACCTAACATATAGACTGATACGAGTTCATATCAATTCAGATTTCTAAATTAAATAAAGAGAGATGATTCTAGATTAATTTATTAATTCAAATAAATTTTAAATTTTAGCCAAAATACTTATCCAAATTTGATCTGAGTCTGACTCTTGGAAAATCCTAAAGGAATCAAACCGTATTGAAAATTTTCTATATTTTGACTTGATTAAAAATATACATTTTATCTCTAAGCTACCAAAGATAGTATAACGTCTTTAAAATTTGTTTTGCTATTCCAAACTAAAGGAAGTTGCTCGATATAAAAAAACTCTCTGCATAAACTCGTATTTTGATCGACCTATATGTTTGGTGTATCAAAATTATAATTCTATAAATTTTATTTTTAGAGTCTAATTTGAAACTGACATAGATACATATTTGACCAAACTCAATACTAACTAATCTTACTCTTATAAAATATATGTAAAAAAATGTTCCAGCCCGTCGACGTAGGTCAATCTAGTATTTACGGCAATGCTTATACATGATGGTAAGGTTAACTTTTTAACTATTATTTTTATTTGAGTTGGTCAAAATAGACCTAGACTAATACTAGTTTCTAATATTTACGATTCAAATCAGATCCAATTTTAAACAATATGACACCGTCAATTGCTGATCCGTAGTCTTGAAGTTTGCCTTGTGGAATGAATCGGAAGGAAATTGTTTAATATAAAAAATATTATTTACATTAAGTAGTATAATAACATAAAGCATATATATAATTATTATGTAGCTAAATATTATTCTATATAATCAAATGTGCTAATATAGTTAACGATTAACTAGAATCAACTATAGAGCCGCAGCCGTTAGCTTTATTTGTAACGGAGTTTAGGAGGAGGGGGTCGTTGGAATTTAAGGTAAAAGGGAGGGGGGTTATAAGGATTTCAGATAAGAGGGATTTTTTTTAGAATTTTGGTGAATGTGAAGGGGGGTTTTGAGAAAAAACTCGGGGCTCAGACTCCTGTTACCGATCAGTAAGCCCCTATTTGGGAACGGACTGGACCGGGATTAGCGCCTGTCGTTTAGCGCCACGAGGGCCCGATCCGGTCCGGTTTGGGCGAAAAATGTGTTTGGAAGCCAACTCAGTTCGGTCCCCGTTTTGGGATAACGGAATCCCATAATCTGCATAATCCCAGTCCCGGTCAAGGCAGGATTGCGAATCTCAATCCGGTTTACAACCCCCCGACCCCGATCCCTCGCGCCCCCTCCCTGTCGCCCCTCCCTCTCGCCCTAGCCTTCTCCCTCTCGGCGGTCTGCCTCCCGACGCTTCTCTGCGGGCAATACTGTTGGTCTGTGTGTGAGAGGAGTAAAAGCGATGTCTGCGACCTCGACGAAATCGCGGATGGAGGTAGGTCATCGTCGGGCGAAGCGCCCGGGTGGAGAATTTATTCAGCCGTCTGCAACCGCCGGTCTACTGGGGCGGCTACATCCCTCAAAATCAAGGTAACCCATACCCTGCCCTGGTCTTCGCCTATCTCAATCTGACATTGTCCCATCTTGTCGATGCACAGGAGAAGTAGAAACCCTAGCTCCAAGCCGAAGCCCCCGTCTGCCTTCATATTCGCCTTGTGCTGCGAGGTTATTCACTTCCACTTACGCCTGTTGGAGCAGCTGTTCGCGGAAGCTGATCGTCCGTGGCTGAAATCCGGCGGTTCTCCTCCCTGGTCCTCCGGCGGCGCTACACATAGCCAGGATTCCGCAGTGCTTCTTCTTTCTCGCCCCTTGCTGCTAAGGTTGGTTATAAAATAGGGTAGCCGACGCTTTGTTTGTGATGTCGATTAGGGCAGACTTTTCTGAGGTGGATTGCTCATCAATTTGTGTATTTATTCACCTGACATTGGTTCCAAACAAGTTATCTTTGTGTATGACAGTCACATTTTTTCAGTCGATGGCATAGTTTAAGCAATGTTTGTCGTTGTTATGCTTTTTCCAACAATATATCCATCTCTGTAGTATTATTGTTAATCGTTGTGTATGACAGTCAGAATCTGTAGTATTATTGTTAGTCATTGTGTTTGAATACGACCAGGGAATAATACAACTATTTTGGTTGATATCTACCCCAAAGTTCCTTCTTTCTAATAATGAGCTTTACCCTGGTTGAAAGAAATGGTCAACACTGTCATTTCTTCTACGACTATTTCATTTAAAATGTATGCTTCAGTGGACAAACACATCTATAGTCAACTATTGGATGCCTTTCCACATTTGGTCACATTCCCATCTTATCATGAAGCTAAGAATACCTAGGTCTGTAAAAAATGGTCTGTATTCTGTATAGAATACGTAGGTCTGTAAAATAAATGATTTTCTTGACCCAACTTCCTCTGTTTCAACTCATATAACAAATATTTTTGGTCCAACAGAGCCTGATGTGCATTACTATTGTGTACTGAATATTTTATGTGTTCATAAACAGGGGCATATTTCCCTAGTCCACCTAATTTGTTTTATGTTGAATTTAATTTGGCACCTTGTCCACAACCCTTGACTGAGGTCAGACCCCTTGACCTAGGTCTACTATGATGGTCCAAAATTTGAATCCACCTATTATGTATTATTATTTTTTAATTTGGAACCTATTATTGTGTAGTGTACATTCTCTGTGATCATAAACATAGCTCGATCAATTGTATTGATTGCCCACGATACCTATTACTGTTCAGTTTAATGTGCCCTGGGCCCTAGAATGAGGTCTGAATTCTTGCTTGAGATTCATTTAGTGACAATCAGTTTAATAGGTCTACTATTTAACCACTAAAACCCACATACCACATAATTAAGAATAAATCTGAATGATTTACCCTCAATGGTTTGTTGACTATTTTCTGTCCAACAGAGCCTGATGTGCATTACTATTGTTTACATGATATTTTATGTGTTCATAGATAGGGGCATATTTCCCTAGTCCACCTACTTTGTTTTATGTTGAATTTAATTTGGCACCTTGTCCACAACCCTTGACTGATGTCTGACCCCTTGACCTAGGTCTAGATAGTTGGTCCAAAATTGGAATCCACCTATTATATATTTTTTTTATTTGAGTTGGAACCTATTATTGTGTAATGTACATTCTCTATGCTCATAAATATAGCCAAATAAACTGTACTGATTGACCACAGTACCTATTATTGTTCAGTTTAATGTGCTCTGAGCCCTAGAATGAGGTCTAAATTCTTGCTTGAGCTTCATTTAGTAGCAATCAGTTTAATAGGTCTACTATTTAAAAACTAAACCCTCATGCCACATAATTCTGAAATAAATATGAATGATTTACCCTCAATTGTTGTTTGACTATTTTCTGTCCAAGAGTGCCTGATGTGCATTACTATTGTGTGCTGAATATTTTATGTGTTCATCCACCTACTTTGTTTTATGTTGAATTTAATTTGGTACCTTGTCCACAACCCTTAACCGAGGTTTGACCCCTTGACCTAGGTCTACTATGATGGTCCAAAATTGGAATCCACCTATTATGTATTATTTTAATTTAATTTGGTACCTTGTCCACAATACCTATTATTATTTAGTTTGATGTGCCCTGAGCCCTAGAATGAGGTCTGAATTCGTGTTTGAGCTTCATTCAGTGACAATCAGTTTAACATGTCTACTATTTAACCACTAAAAGCCAATATACCACATAATTCAGAATCAATCTGATTGATTTTCCCTCAATGGTCGGTTGACTATTTTCTATCTGACAGAGCCTGATGTGCATTACTATTTTGTACTGAATATTTAATGTGTTCATAAATAGTGGCATATTTCCCTAGTCAGCCTACTTTGTTTTATGTTGAATTTAATTTGGCACCTTGTCCACAACCCTTGACTGAGGTATGACCCCTTGACCTAGGTCTACTATGATGGTCTAAAATTGGAATCCACCTATTATGTATTATTTTTATTTAATTTGGAACATATATCTAATCCCCTTAAGTGTGCTCTAAGCCCAACATTGAGGTTTGAATTCGTGCTTGAGCTTTATTCAGTACCAATCAATTTAATAGGTCATTATTTGTTCAGTTTCAAATCTATTACGTATTGTTTTTATTTAAGTTGGAACAACTATCTGATCCCCTTAAGTGTGCTCTGAGCCCTGCATTGAGGTATGAATTCATGCTTGAGCTTCATTTAGAACCCAAAAAAAATTATCTCATTACTGAACCATTATACAATCATACCAAATAAATCAGAATGATTTTACAACTGTGTATTGAATAATTTCTGTTGCATTTCATGTCCAATAGTTTACTTGGTTGCATTTCAATGCCCTACAATTAGGTGTATTATGATGGACCAAAATTTAACATATATCGGATCCCCTTAAGTGTGCTTTGAGCCCTACAATGAGGTCTGAATTTGTGCTTTAGCTTGATTCAATACCAATCAATTTAATAGGTCATTATATGTTCAGTTTAAAATCTATTCTGTATTTTTTTTATTTAAGTTGGAACAACTATATGATCCCCTTAAGTGTGCTCTAAGCCCTACATTGAGGTCTAATTTCATGCTTGAGCTTGATTCAGTACCAATCAATTTGATAGGTTATCATTTGTTCAATTTAAAACCTTTTATGTATTGTTTTTATTTAAGTTGGAACATCCCCTTAAGTGTGCTCTAAGCCTTACATTGAGGTCTGAATGCGTGCTTGAGCTTCATTTAGAACCCAAACAAATTCTCATTATTGAACCATAATACAATCATACCAAATAAATCAGAATGATTTTACAATTGTGTACTGAATAATTTTTGTTGCATTTAATGTCCAACAATTTACTTGGTTGCATTTCAATGCCCTACAATTAGGTCTATTATGATGGACCAAACTTTAACATATATCTGATCCTAAGTGTGCTTTGAGCCCTACTATGATGTCTGAATTTGTGCTGTATTACAGGTCTGTATTACAGGTCTGTATTTTCAATTATTGTATTACAGGTCTGTATTACAGGTTAGGAAGTACCTAGGTCTGTATTACAGGTCTGTATTTTCAATTATTGTATAGCCCAACAAACCAACTTCCTCTGTTTCAACTCATATAACAAATATGTTTGTATTGCTATAATACAACCTTTTTGGTTGATATCTACCCAAAGTTCCTTCTTTCTCTCCTTTTTTGGTTGATATTATTGTCGAAAAATAACTGTACTAACTGATTACAGGTCTTCATTGTCTTATAAATTGCCTCTTTTGCAGATATTTTATATTTACCAATGCTCTAAACTGCAAAATATAAACTGCCTCTTTTGCAGAAACAGGACATTGGTTTGTTGAAATTTGTTAATCAATATTCATGGGATTATTGAATAAGTGGGGAAGTCGTAATGCTCTCATTAATACACTGTTCCAGCTTGCTTTGTTTTGAATTATTTTTTGTGGTTGCTGGAGTGCCAATATTAGATCTGAAGACCTTAAAATTTGTTACTGAAAAGTTTTGAATTATTTTTTATGGATGTTTAACCTAAAATTTATATAACACGACTTCAGATCGTTTTTTATTTTATTGTAACTAATATATAGAAATTAAATGCAACTGATGAACAACGTAATTTCGTAGTGTCATTACAGCTTAGACGACACTATCTAAGTAAATACTTTATCTGAAAAGATAAACGATATAACGATTTGTGTATCATAATATATTGCAGCACCTACGGGGGTATGTCTTCCGGCGACCCCAAGATTCGTATTGTTTGGCAAAGAGACTCTGATGCCGCTCTAGTATCTGCATTGCGCAGACAATATGACCTAGGCAAGTGTGTCGATGGTCATTTCACTAGGGAGGCTTGGAGGGAGGCAACTGTGGAAATGCAAAATAGGATGGGGAAGACGGCCTGCAATACAGACCAACTGAAAACTCGGTGGAAGAACTTGAGGAGGGACTATGCTGCTTTGAAGCTTGTGACGAATAAGAGCGGCGTTGGATGGGATGACACAAGGCATAAGCCAACGCTGCCCGACAGCCCTGAATGGAGGGAGAGCCTTGCGGTATATCCAGTAACCAGTCCGTTAATTTAAAAAAAAGTCATCTATTAACATTTTAATTTCATAATAAACATTTTTTTATACTTAGGCAAACAAGGACCTTGCTAGGTTGCTTAACAAGCCGTTTCCCCACTACTATGACATCGAGATGATGGCGGGGAGGAACATTGCTAGAGGACATCATGCAATGTCTTCGACGGACACACATATCCCTTCTGACGTTGCCTCCGAGGATGAAATCGCTGTCGACTTTGATGCCCCAGACACACCCATGACCACTGGAAGCCAAGCTGGGGAACCTAATATGGGCGCATTTGGGATGCAAAGCGAGGGAGAAACCGGGGGAGGCGGAACAGATACTCCGAGTGGTGGTGGGAGGCCTCCTGCCGTTAGGCGCAAGAAGCGGTCATCAATGCCTCAAGACCGATGTGGGTTATCAAATGAAGTGTTATCTGATTTCACACAGGTTTATGCAAAGGTTCACGAGTTCGGCAGTGGTGTGGCAACTAGATCCTTTGAAAAGAAAGAATTTACAACCATCTTACAACATTTCCAGGACACTTACTCAGATGCCCCCACTCCTGTATTTACAACACTTGTGAACGCCATCAAGGACTCAACAAACCGCTCCATCTACCTAAGCCTTATAGACACACCTCAAAAGATAACCATATGGTTGCAAGACCTTTGGGAAAGGTCCCAAGCTGCCAATGCAACATCAACACCTTCAATGCCTTCCTCGTTCCAAGCTGCCAATGCAACACCAACACCTTCAATTCCATCCTTGTTTATGCCATCTCACCATGCATTTTTCCCGCAATCCCCAACACCCAACTTCAGCAACATACCAAGTATGGCATCGTCGTTTGCGTCATCTCACCGGCCATTATTTCCTTCGTCCAATGATGCTGGCCCTTCCAGACCAACAAACTTTGCGTCATCTCACCGTCCATTCATTCCTTCGTCCAATGATGCTGGCCCTTCTGGATCACCAAACTTTACCAGCCAGGCATTTAACTCATCAAATCAGTAGAAAGTTCTGTCGTTGTTGTAATATTCTATTTCCCATCCAAACATTTTCTTTGGGGTTTATCTTATTTGCCGAATTGTTGTAATATTTTTATTCCCGTCCAGACATTATTGATTAACTGTTGTAATATTTTATTTCACTGCCATGATTTTATTTTGCTATCAATGTATTTCGCTTTGTATCCTGGAAGGAATTATTTTATGTATCCACAATTACATATGATTGTAGCCTAGTTATTTTCCTTGTCCTTGCCATTACAACGTTGCTATGCTTCCACTTGTAGGCATAATGTCAACCACTGACGAAACAGAAACACCTGGCCTCCTCACGCACATTCTACATACATTGTCTGGTCCAGCTAATCACATTGCTGATACAATAGCTGAGTCCATAGCAAACTCCATCATTGACGACATTTCCGACATACCACCTACAATACCTAGGTCAGTTAGCATTAGGAGTGGCCACCAGAAGGTCTTAGAAATTTTAAACGGTCGTGAACAAAGGGCTTATGACCTATATCGAATGAGACCACATTCTATATTGGCCCTTGTGGACAAGCTTGAGACTCGGGCCTTGTTACGAAGCACTAGAGGCGTCAGTTCGGTTGAGGCTGTGTGCTACTTCCTACAAATGGTTGGCCATGGACATACAAATCATGCTTTGGCTGAGGACTACATTCACTCTGGTGAGACCATAAGTAGGAAGTTCAACGAAGTCTTGGACGCTGTGTGTTCGTTGTCCAATGAGTACATTGTCATGCAAACTGCAGCGACATGCACGACAACACATTCTCGTATATTGGAGACCCCAAGGTTCTACCCTTACTTCAAGGTAATAGTTAGCCCCTACAATCTTTAATCATTTGCAAATATTTTGTATGTTGACAACCTATTTTGCTGTTATAGAATGCCATCAGGGCAATTGACGGAACACACATCCCCGTCTTGGTTAAACGAGACAAGAAAAATCGCTACCGAGACAGAAAAGGGAATGTCTCTCTTAATGTCTTGGCTGTAGTTGACTTCTCCATGGACTTTACATATGTCCTAACTGGGTGGGAGGGATCGGCTGCTGACCAACGGGTCCTACAGTCAGCGACGACCACATGCGGGTTTAAAGTTCCGCCGGAAAAGTTTTACCTAGTAGATGCAGGGTATGCCAACACTCGGCAATTCCTTGCACCGTATCGCAACACAACTTACCATATTTCTGAGTATCGAGGAAACAAACATGCCTACACCAGCAAGAAGGAGATGTTCAACCACCGCCACGCACAATTACGTAATGTTGTAGAAAGAGCATTTGGGGTGCTGAAGCGGCGGTTTGCCTACCTTAAAAAGGGGGCGACATTTCCCATACATTCACAGTGTCGCCTCGTAATGGCTTGTTGTATCGTCCACAATTTCATACGCCGCCAACATGATGGCGACAGTATAATGGACGAACTCCCAGATGACATTTCAACATCTGCCGTTCCCCCTGCTGGGGTTGACCTGAGTTCCCTCCAACAAACAACTCAGGCCGATTCAAGGGAGGGCGAGCGTTTACGTGAATCCATTTCTAATTTGCTATGGGATGCCCGTTGACTTACAATTGTATCTGTAATAGTCTTCGACATTATTTGAAAAATTGTCCACGACATAACTTTGTAGGCTTTAGTTGTATTTTTTTCAAACTTTTTTCCGGATCCTAATAATATACATGACATAATGAATCGGTAGGTTGTCTTGAAATGGAGAATGGAATGCCTTGCTGTACATGCGGCCTTCAATGCACTGTACGTGTGTATATGGATGAAGCGGACGCGACAAATGGACGTTTTGAAAACAACAACCCCCACAGACCGTATTTTACATGTGGTAGGGGGCTTGTTTCGAACAGATGTCAGATGAGATTGCCTGCGCAGCGTGTACCACCCACAGTTGCCACACTTACTGCAGTTAGGGATGCTATGCTAACACAACTTGCATATGCCCGCAACGAACGCAAGCTATGGTCTGAACAATGTGACTTTGTCAGTTCGACAAGAGCAGACATCGATAGGCTTGAACAAGTATTACCACTCTACGTGAGAGGTGCCAACATCTTCGACAACTACTTCACATCACGAGCAGTAACGACTCTTCAAACGAGGACGGATACAATACATCATAGATGTAGAACAAGCACTTTTAGGCCTATTTTATGTTCGGAAAGTTGTATTTGAAATCTATGTTCAGAATCCGACAATGTTTTTACTAATCCTCAATTATGTTTTAGATGTCAATGGATCCATCTGGAGTTCCGAGGTGTGATTGTGGTTTAGATGCAGCCTTACGGCTTAACACAAAGGATGCAGGGTTGTATGATTTTGGCATTCTTAGTGAAAGGCCGGGCGAAATGTATTACATATGTCCTTCTCGTGAGGTGCACTAGTAAATACATACATAATAGGTTGCCGTTGTGTATGCTGCACATTCTTTGTCATTCATTAAATTTTATTATACATTGTAGGGAAAAGATCGGTGCAGATACTTCCGTTGGGCAGTCGATCTCCCCCCAACAATTGATTCTTTAAAAGCTGAGATTATGTTACTAACTGTCGAGTGCAAGTCAGTGTGGGGCCAGACAATGAACATGAAGGACTGTGTTGAAATTCATCACAACTACGATGATATATACACCCAAAAAAAGTATGAGAATGACGCTCTAGAACGCTACGTTGCCAGTCTGGAGGAAGAATGTAGTCTTCTTTTAGACATTCCTTCACCCACGGTGACACCATAAAGTTTAATGGCAGAGAACTACATTTAGTTTGGTGTGTCGATTTACATTGTCCAGCATTCGCTGTTTTTAACTTAGGTGAACATAAGAGATATTATTGTTCTTCTTGTTATTTTTGTTCTTCTTATCTTCTTGTTATTTTTGTTCTTCTTATCTTCTTGTTATTTTTGTTCTTCTTATCTTCTTGTTATTTTTGTTCTTCTTATGTTTTTGTTATTTTTCGTCTTCTGTTCTTCTTCTTATCTTCTTGTTGTTCTTGTTCTTATTGTTTATTACAGGTAACATGGGATCTCATTTCCCTGTAAAGGAGTATGATCTCTCAAACATGGAGTTTATGAGACGCGTCTCCCTTCCCCTAACATGGATGTGCGAGCCATTTAAGATAACTCCTGGCTATGCTATGGTGGGGGTAGGCAGAATCAACTTTGATGTACAGATCAGGTGGCCTACACCTGAAGAAAGAATGTGGAATAAGAAAGGTAAATATTTAATCATGGATGAAGGTTGGGCTGAAATGTTGGACAAACTAAAAGCCAAACCAGAATGGACCGTGACCCTACAACCAAAACCCAAGGACGACACTCGCCCTACAAGCTTTTATTTGTGGATTCATGGTGATGGGGACAACTCTGAATTGCTTAGGTATATTTACCCGAGACCAGAGGGTTATATATCATCTACTTCAGACTCGGATGATGCCCTATTTGTCAGAGATTGCCACCAACCACCAATCTTAATCTCGTCTAGTGATGAAGAAACTGATGTGAATGTCCCTATTGGGGACTCTTCTTCATCAAGTAATGTTGAATCTGTTGCATCAACAAACAATTATTAGTTTTTTATTATGTGTATTGTCTTTATTTTGTTTATATAACATTACAGGCTTGTTATGGGTGCCTGCCCACTAAGACAATTTATATCTATCGAATGTAGCTGAATCTGTTTTACTTTAAAAATGATGTTCATGTTTGACTTGTTAAATCTTGAATATTTTAATTTAGTATTTTTTAATGATGCCCCACAAATTATATTATGTATTTGTTATTTTGTATATAATACACTTCGGCCAAATTCTGCTTAAGCGGCAGCACAACTACACATACCTTATTCTTTTTAAAACAGTTCTACAACAGCAGGACAGAATCAGCAGATACTGAAGCGGACGCGACAAATGGACGTTTTGAAAACAACAACCCCCACATACCGTATTTTACATGTGGTAGGGGGCTTGTTTCGAACAGATGTCAGATGAGATTGCCTGCGCAACGTGTACCACCCACAGTTGCCACACTTACTGCAGTTAGGGATGCTATGCTAACACAACTTGCATATGCCCGCAACGAACGCAAGCTATGGTCTGAACAATGTGACTTTGTCATTTCGACAAGAGCAGACATCGATAGGCTTGAACAAGGTATTACCACTCTACGTGAGAGGTGCCAATATCTTCGACAACTACTTCACATCACGAGCAGTAACGACTCTTCAAATGAGGACGGATACAATACATCATAGATGTAGAACAAGATGAGGACGGATACGACTCTTCAATCGACAACTACTTTTGGTTTCCGTTGTGTATGCTGCACATTCTTTGTCATTCATTAAATTTTATTATACATTGTAGGGAAAAGATCGGTGCAGATACTTCCGTTGGGTAGTCGATCTCCCCCCAACAATTGATTCTTTGAAAGCTGAGATTATGTTACTAACTGTCGAGTGCAAGTCAGTGTGGGGCCAGACAATGAACATGAAGGACTGTGTTGAAATTCATCACAACTACGATGATATATACACCCAAAAAAAGTATGAGCATGACGGTATAGAACGCTACGTTGCCAGTCTGGAGGAAGAATGTAGTCTTCTTTTAGACATTCCTTCACCCACGGTGACGCCATAACGTTTAATGGCAGAGAACTACATTTAGTTTGGTGTGTCGATTTACATTGTCCAGCATTCGATGTTTTTAACATTACATCTTTCTGAATTCATCCGACATCAACATGCTTTAGTTATTTATCATAATGTTGGTGTATGTTTTATGGAGGGTGTATGTTTTTTCACCGTTATGTTGATAAATGTTAGCTAACATTGAATATGCATTTTATATTCCCTTAATTATGCGATACACACTTACATGTAAAACATATTACTTACAGAATTTGTAATATGGCTGGGCCTCAAAGGACGCCTTCCTTTATGTGGTGTAGGGAGCTTGATATGGTTCTCAGAGGTATGATGAGAAACCAATATGAGTTGGGGAGAAGTGTTAATGGAGTATATACTACACAGGCTTGGATGGAGGCATGGCGTCACTTCCGAAACATAACTGGGGAGCCCATATCTTTGACTGAGTTGCAGATGAGATGGCAACACATAAGGAGAGAGTTCATAACAGACAATCTTTTTATTTTGGGAGATGTATTGCCTCCCCCGCCATTGGCCGTGCAACACAACTTCATGACGACTCGTCGCATTTACCCACCTGGCGTTGCTCAATACCCTATTAACACTGATGAGTGAATATTGTCACAGTTTGTAGTTGTTTGTGTTTACCTCGCAACATTTATTTGTATGCAACTAAGTTTGTTTGGACCTTTTTTTTATGTATTGAATGCATAAATCACGTTCTTACTTGTTTGTAGCTAACTTTGTTTGGAGCATTTTTTTTATTCAATATTATCACAGTTATCTTTCTATTGTTGATATTTGCTAATACTAAAATTTGATTTATTAACTATAAATGTCATCATCGCGGTCACGGTCAAAGGCAAAGACAGAATTTGAAAAAATATTGATGTCTCCGTCGAAGATTAAAAAATATGTAGAAGAAAAGCTTGTTTGCAAAAAACCATGTTGCGAGCCTCCACGCGATGAGGGCCCAAATGAGAGAGACGAACAAGCCAAAGGAACAAGCCAAATGAGGGCCCAAATGTTGCGAGCCTTGTTTCCTCCTACTCACCATCTGCCGTTGCTGTTCGAGTGGCCAAAAGACGCCAGCAAACAGGAAACAAATCAGGTGTTGGATGAACCCTGTCCTGTGTCGTGGGAAGAGTACGACAACGCCATGAAGAACGACGAGGCATGAAGTTGCCTACTTGATCACCAGCTTGGATTGTGTAACTATGTCGTTGTCTAGGTCCAGGGCAGACCTCTCGTTTCATTTTGTATGTTACATATGTATTTGCCCGAGAACCAACAATATATTATCTTTTAATTTATGTGGTATTACGTTCTGCTACAGACATGCTACACACCTTTACTACTATTTAATTTAAATACATTAATTATATTATGTATTTGTTATTTAGTATATAATACACTTCAGCCAACTTCTGCTTAAGCGGCAACGTAACTACACATACCTTATTCTTGTTAAAACAGTTCTACAACATCAGGACAGAATCAGTAGATACTGACTACGTTGCCAAACAAAATCAGACTGAATCCAGTCTAGTAGCCAAACAGAACCAGACTGCAATCAGACTCAAACCAGACCAGCTGACCAGAATCAGACTGGGTTGCCAAACAAAATCAGACTGGGTTGCCAAACAGAATCAGACTCAATCCTGACCAGTCTAATCCAGTCCAGACTATGAAATCCCATTCGGTTCCCAAACAGGGGCTAACAG
Organism: Alisma plantago-aquatica; assembly: GCA_963693085.1. Lineage (NCBI taxonomy): Eukaryota > Viridiplantae > Streptophyta > Magnoliopsida > Alismatales > Alismataceae > Alisma > Alisma plantago-aquatica. Next base: position 107,291,932 of record OY856411.1, read on the forward strand.
ATTTCTCGTTGTGCGGACGATCTTTCTCGAAACGGATTTAACAAGTAGATTTGTGAATGCGGCGCACACCATATAAGCCTTACATGAACCATAGTTACTCACCCCATGACAAACACCCAACTCTTACCGTCATCCTCTTCCTGTGAGAACACTATTTTCCATCTCCATGTCATCTCCCTCCAATTCCTTACTCTGACACCATCCCTGAGAGTCTAGAAACCGAATCCTACTCTCCCTGTGGGTCGTGGTTTGCTGAGGCGGCGTACCCTCAAGGGCTCACGGTAGAAGCACATGGGGTCCTAGCTGTCGGGAAGATCCAGGCGTGTGCAACCCTTGGAGTGCGACGAGAGATCTCTGAGGAGCCTTCTGAAGCTTCTCGATTCATTTGCAAGTCACTGCGGAAGGTACATACTCCTCACCCGCCTCATCTATCCATGCCCTGTTCCACACGATTGCCATCGACATCGTCGCCCTGTTCTTTGACTCCGGAGTATGATGGTGAGTTTTTAAGGTCTGTGAGAGGGGCACAAGTCTCCTTCTTCCTCTTGAACCTGGGTTCTGTTTGCCCGAGTGTCCTCTATGTGTTGTCATAATAGAGAAGCCTTACTGCTCTTGCCTTTTTCCTGTCCTGTGCAAGGATCATCAGGGCTGTTCATTCGTTACCTGCGCGGTTAAAATATGGTACACACAAAATAACTCTTCTGATTCTGATGATCAAAAGAGTAACTATATTAATATAAGGGCTCATTTGGTTGGGCTGCAAAGCAGCTCATCCGGTTGCAAGTACATGCGAATTCAAACAATTTGAGTTTGGTTGGATGCGGTTCCAGCTCGCACTAAGAAAACAAACTGCAGTCTGACTTTTGACGACGTACACATATGAGGGAACCAACTACGCCAAAATTGGGCGCGGTTTCATCTCTTTCAAGCTTTCTCGCACCCAACTAGACTATTTTTCCACTGCTGCCCCTTATGTGGACCAAGGAGGCAGTTGTTTTCTTCTTGCCGAGCAAACGTGAACTGTCCATCCATGTAATTATTCACATACAGATCATGCGGACACGCCAAACTGCACACAACCAGACAAAAACAAATCAAATTTCTGCATTCAAGTTAAGCAAAACCAAATGAAAAAGTTGTCCTTCCAACTCATTGTTTCAGATTTTCTGTTTTTGTATTCCTAACATTGGTTGGTTCTACACCCAACCAAATTAGCCCTAAAAGTAACTATGTGACTAAAAAGTAAATGTGTAGAAAATATATAGTCAGTAAATATATGGATGAATTTTTTTATTTTAGTGGGACAAATGATATTATTTTTGGATCAAAGTTTTTGGGGAGTTAGATAAAATGCTCCTCTACAATTGCGAAAAAAAATCAAAAAAAAAAAAAATCAGGAAGGGTGCACGAGTATTAAAGATGAGCATATATATATATATATATATATATATATATATATATATATATATATATATATATATATATATATATATATATATATATATATATAAACACCTCAATCCCTCAACATAACTAGGATTAAGAGGCTGATAACATTTAACCTTGAATTAGGGAATGCCGATCTATGTTAGGTACATTAAATTGGTCATATCACCACTTTATCTAAAGTACTCAACTACCTGTGATAATGCTAAGACATCATTATATGAATCAAGGTATGTATATCTTCATTTTAAAAGAGGTATACATATATCCATTTAAAAGGGCTAATGTTATTCAATCAAATACATCGAGACTAAGAAATGAACTAATCTAGACAATTAATTTGTAACCTATAATCACCCTAAACCTGAGTAGGTGGTTGCTAGGGTGTACAAATATGTCACAACGTTGCATGTATGTATATATAGAGAATTATGTAATAAGAGTATAACTAGGAAAATAGTACATGTATTATGACCATATAACCCATAGTCTTATTAATACTACAATAAACATATATAAGGAACTAAAGTATAAATATGTGATATACCGGAAAGGCGCACATAACAAGAATAACAATTAGAGCACATAATGGCCCTAAATATTTTGACAAAAATGGGATGAGAGATCTAATAAAACCTTTTGGTTTTTCAGGAGAAAAGTAGATCCAGTTTCCCAAGGGAATAAGATTGAAAGGGATTCGACTTACTACAGGTAAGTGGGCCATGCCACATGAATTCTTGTCAGTTATCACCTTTAGTCAGTTAGCTTAAATTAGAAAGTTCAGCTATGTTCTTCTAATGAAGTAGTTGGCTGCATTCATTCTTTCCAATAGATTTGATGTTACATGCATAATTATGCCTTAGAATGCTTTAGTAATGTGTTACCTTCCATGAGCATGAGAATTTAGTTTAGTTCAATATGTTTAGTTACTATAGCAAAATTTCACTACATCATATAAGTATTATAAGTTTCTTAGATATTAAGATTAGATTCAGACTAAGATATATGTTTAGAACTCAGTATATAGTATTCAATTTCAGTATAAGTTTAGATTCAGAAATTATTAAAATTAGACTAAGATAAGTAGTCAGAACCTTCACATAAGACATTATATGATAAATCCTCATTTAGTTAGTCTCGGGACGATTCAAAGGCATATGTTGCCAATTCAAAGGAGTGTTTACTCCAATTTAGAGATACTTTAGTACCAATTCCGGGCGTAGCCATGCCAATTCAGAGACACCTCAGTGTCATTCAGGGCATTAGTGCCATTTCATAGGTACTTTCGGTACTAATTCAGGGCGTAGATATGCCAATTCAGGAGGACTTATCGTATAATAGTGGCCACAAGTCAGATAAAATTTGTAATTAAAAGATATTGTTAAGTCTTTACATTTTCTCTTTCAGTTATACTCATGTTTTATCCTTTGTGTTGAAATTCATTGCCACTTACTCTAACTCCTAGATTTCCTCCTTTTGTGCATGGCTAGGGACGCGATGTCCGTAGATAGTGAGTGGATGTTCGAGGAGTAGCTTGAGGACCTACAGAGTGACAGGATATCTATCACTGGTGGGACATTATCTTAGACAATCCTTCCAGCTTGAAGATTTCTTTTCAGTCATTTTTCTTTTAGTTCATGTTGGGATTGCTATCCCCAAACTTTTAGTTTCTTTATATTAGACTTTCTATTTGAACTCAGTTACTTTGGTTATTTAGATGCTTTCGTATGCCAGATATGTGATGGTTGCCCATATTTTGTTTACTTATGTGAGTTGATGCTTTCACATATAGTAGTTGTGCTCAATAAATGGGCATGTATCACAATTTGGTATGAGAGACATTTAATAACCATTAGTGATTGATATCGTTAGATAGACCTCTTATAGATGTCATTTTTACAAATGGTCCCCCAAGAAGAGGTCTGATAAGGACAAGGAGCATGCAGATGGAGAGGAAAGCTCCTACAGTGTGGGAGATGATCACGAGGCATCTGGGGGTGGCAACCCCAACCTACCTCTTGATGTGGTCATCAAGGCTCTGACTGCCCCACGTGTGGGACAACCACATCTGAGAAACTAGGAGCTGACCCTGGTTGATTTCCTGAAGATCAAGTCGGAGACTTTCGCTAGAGAAGCTGAGGTAGACATAGTCACTCACGCTGAGGAGTGGTTGCTAAACATCAGACACTGCTTATGTGATCTGGGATGCCCTGAGCATTCCATGCCCGTTTTGGGACTCACCTGCTGAAGAGTGCTTCTAGAGTCTGGTGGGAGAACTTCATCAATGCTAGAGGACTGAACGATGCACCACTGACTTGGGAGGAATTCACCACCGTCTTCCAGAATCACTACATTTCAGAAGCAATGATCGAGAAGAAGGAGATGGAGTTCTAGTGTCTCAAGAAGTACGAGTCCACCATCATGCAGTACGCAATGAAGTTCCATATGCTACAGAAATATGAGACTGAAGATGAGGCGCACCTGCTAGATAAGAAGTTCATGCGTGACATGAAGCCTAACCTTAGATTAGCTATGGTAGGATGCGGCATCAGGACAATGCATGAGGCACTGGAAGCAACCCTAGAGTTGAAGGACCACCCATGACAAAATTGGAAGAATGGAGGATCATCTAAAGGTAGCTATTAACATAACAATAATCATAGATGATAAAACAACAAGAGAAAGGCCCCAGGAGGTGTTCCAGCTCAGAGGGGAGGATCTCCAGGTCAGAAAGGACCAGGAGGGATGTAACATAATGAATCTTAGATGTAATCTCCATATAAACCTTTTTCTCAAGTTTCCTTTCATTTCTGTTCTTTATGTCGTTCATGTTTAATTAGTGGAATTTATAGTGGTTTAGTGAACATTTATTCTCTAATTGTACCAATATAAGAGTTTATGCACAAATACCTCAGTGAAAGCTTAATTACCATAATTAAGTGCTCTAAACCTTAATATAACTTTTGATGTGATTTGAAAACATAAAATGAGCTTAAATTTTAAATTTGGTTCGATTTGGATGTTTTTGTGCAAGTTATGCAATTTTAGGTACATTCTTGAATTTTATGCAATTTACCTAATTGGGAGGTTTTCTTTGCAAATTATCACCTGAATGTTAATCCTTAGATATTCCCTTACCATTCTTGAGATTTTGAACCATGGGGGCCCCTGGTTGCACCTTGGTTTGAAGGTGTTTCTCTCCAAGGGCATTATAGGGATTATCCTCTTTATAAATGAGCTTATCTTTAAAAGCTATCAACCAATGGGGTTATTTCTTTGATTGGAGGACGGTGGGGATGTCCTAGAAGCCTCCATGGGCTTTTAGGACCGACCTTGGATATACAAGAAGTCTCTATGAGCTGTCATCTTGCATGGCCATAAAGTCTTAGCCTAAGGACACATGGAAAGTCCCATAGACACATCATGCTTGCCCCCTTCTTTATAAAGCCAAGCCTACCCCTTCCCACCTCCCAATATAAGAAGAAATCCTATCCTTCTCTTTCCTATAGATTATAGAATCATTTCTTCTATATTTGGCCATGAAGTTGCTATCCCATGGTAAAAGAGGGTGCCTACCTTGGTGAAGAAGGCTCCTAGGGTTCCAAATTTCTCTATTTAGGATTTCTTAAGCTCCTCCTTGGTAATTTTGACCAAAACTAGTAAGTATCCTCCTTTCCTTCCTTGTCTTCATGATGTTAATATTCCTCCCACCTTATTCCAGGTCGGAACCATGCCCTTCGATGGTAAAACTCCACCTAGAATCCTAAAAACATCTCATCTCCATGCTCTTTTGCTAGGATTTGCACCTCTAAAGTGGAGAAGGTGATATTTGCTCAATAAAGGAGTTTGTCTTGGAGAAAATCAACCTTCTAATCTTAGGATCCTTTCTATTTGGACCTTCATACCTTCCTAGAGGCAAGTTTTATTAACCCCCTTCTCATATATTGCTTACTACATGCTTAAAACTCATGCTTCCATGTTTAAAATCGATGATATCCATCTCTATTTACCATGTTCATCTAGGGTTTTGGTTTTTTGACGTTTTACTTTCTCTAGAAGCTCTAGTTTGGTTAGCTATGCAACTAAAAACCTGATCTTGGGTCAAATGATGTTTTCTCCCTCTCCCTCTCTCTTCAATTATCTTGATCAGTTTGATGATGTGTCAATTTCCTATTGGTCAGTATTGAAAAATTCATATCTTCTAATCTGCTTATCCAAATTTGACAAATAAATATGTTTTGGAATTAAAAATTTAATCTCTATTTAAAAAATATTTTCAATGTCTGATTTTGTGGTTTGACTAAGGGTGATTTTTTTTAAAACGAATTTGATGCATAAAAATTCATAAAATTACATCTTAATCATCATAATTCTAAAACTAACATGAAAATATGTTTTCTTCATTAGGAGAACCTAATAAGATCATTGGTGATATTTTAAAAATCCAAATCTGCGTTTTGCTAAAAAGTTCTGAAATTAGGGTTTCTATACATTAATGTGCACTATGTACTCTAATACATGTTAATACATTGAAAATAAGCAAAGTGGAACTTGGACTCAATTAAAGTGGTGAAAGTTAGAATTTGGTATCAGTAAGAGAGGTATGTGCATTCCTTACACTCTATGATGGGATAACTGCATCCAAATCCTATATTTCCCTAATGAGGCTTAAATGAACCCTAAATCTTCTATTCTTGAATCCTAATGTTGGCCATGCCTCAAATCAAATTATAATTTCTTCTTATTTGGGTCTTATACCCAACCACCATTCTTATTAAATATTATGACTACTCTTACCATGACTACTTTTCTAGCGTGTAGATTTATGTTCTATTTTATTTAAAGTAGCAGTACTTATGTACAACCACCCACTGAGGGAATGTATTTAATCACCCTGGGGAGGGTTTTTATTCTCCCCTATATAATTGTATAGGTGACTGGGAATGTCTTATTCTCTCCTCACCTATAGGTTAGAGGTTCGGTAGGTGTCTCAACCCTACTTAGTTAGGTAGACATAATTATCTTACATGCAAATACTTGTTAACATAATTGTTAATGGCAAGTTTCTTTATATAGCCTCATACTCTTGTTATCTTCATCTTATGATGAACCCTAGCATGTTCTTATTTGCTTTACTTATCTTGTTATCCTAGACTAGTTTTGTGACACACACCTTGTTTTCTTTCCCCGTTTGTTGGGTGCTTTCCCAACCACCCAGGTGCTAGTGCTGAGCAAGGAGAAGGACAAGTTTGAAGGAAGTCATCTCAGGAGTAGATCTCAAGCTATCTAAAAGGATGTCTAGGCTGCTATAGCTAAATACTTTTCTCTTATCTTTTTATTTTTGGAACAATCATGTAATGAACAACGAAAGTCATGTAATAGGCATAATACTTTTATTTTTTCTGCTATTGACATTTTATAATGTATATGGTGCATGCTTATTTACTTGTAATATTATACATGCATCCCTCAATATCTTTTGTCTTTCTAAAAAGATGGATGTTTTGCACTTCCTTTAAATTTTAGTAAGGAGGTGATCTCACCTCTTTATAGCATGGTATCAGAGCCTTTAGGCAACTATTATGACATGAAGTTGAAGCAAAGGTGTCTAGAATGGATCAAGGTTTTGGGTGTTGGCAATATTGTCCTCCGCACCACTAGCTTGGTTTACGAGGACTCCCGTGCCCATATGATACCGGCCTGGCCTGAGCTGATATGAATTTTATGAAATAGTATTCTTTTAGGCAATAGCATTCTAGATATTCTTTTCTCATCTATGCTTCTATTCTTTTCTCATCTATGATTCAAATACTCCTGAGAACTTAATATGTTAACCCTACCTTTTAGGATAGGTGACTTGTTCGATAGCAGGAATAAGGGAAAGGGGTCAAACCCTAATGACTCCAATGTGGGAAACACTCCTATGACTCCTACCTACCATAGTGTGGTCAACCCTACTACTCCAGGCACCCTCACCTTCACACTAGAGCAAGATCTGGAAATGCTGCGCTAGTTGCTCTTCACCATGATGGGGAAGCTCCACATAGTGGCCGTCAATGCCAACAAGCCGGGAGAGTTCATCCTCACCGACTTCATAAAGATGCATCCACCATACTTCTAGGGTGAAAGTGAACACAACATGGTGGATAAAGCCAATGACTGGGTGTTGGCTTTGGATCAGACCTTTGAGGGTATGGAATGCCCTCCTCACCAGAAGGTTTGGTTCATGACATATGTGCTGGATGGATCGACACATGTCTGGTGGAATGGTGTCACCCACACTCGAGACACCTCTACCATGGAGTGGGACTAGTTCTTGAAGCTCAATAGGGAGAAGTACATCTGTCCCTCCTTCCTGAGGAAAAAGGAAGCCGAGTTTTACAACCTCAAGTAGGGAGGCATGTGTGTGGCTGACTACATCCAACGGCTCCTACTTCTGGAACACTATTCCACCAACCTTGGAGCTGAGAGAAGGGCAACGTTGTTCTTGAAGGGCGTAAACTACCAGGTGGGCCGAAGTCTTATTCCACAACTTCCACTCACCTTCCAATAGATGGTGGAGAAGGCCCTGGCCATCAAGTCCTACCCATGATTTCAATCCTATGGACACAGTAATGGCTACAACAACAACAAGAGGAAGAACCCTACCAGAACGAGAATCACGAATGTGATCAGTGCAATATGTGCTCTCGCCACCATCCTCCAAGGAGATGTCCTACCAACAATGCACCTAATTATAGAGACAACCGGCCTCCTCCAACCTGCCTCGAGTGTGGCCAAGTTGGGCATATCCGACCACTCTACCCCCATTTCGAGAAGGGACCAAATAATGCCCAACAACTACAACAACCAAGGCAGAATCCACCTCTACAGAATAATAACAACAACATCAAACAGAACCCCAGGCGACCGCCAGTGGAGAGGCAGAATGGGAGAGTGTTTTCTCTCAATGCTGAGGAAGCAGGCGAAGATAATGAAGTTATTGAAGGTACCTTACATCTTAATATGCATCCTATAAAGGCACTGTTTGATTCTGGCTCATCTAATACCTTCATATCCTGTCAGCTTGCTTCTATGTTAGAAATAGAATTTGAGTATATGGATCATATATTAGATGTAAAAACCCATAGTGGTAAGATCTTCTCTTCATATCTCCAAACTCCAACCATGGACCTCTATATATCTAGTATAATGTTTCCTTCGGATTTCATCTTGCTCGACATGACCGCCTTTGATGTCATCCTTAGAATGGATTGGTTGAAGAGGTACAAAGCTATTTTGTTTTGTAAAAAATCAAAGGTTAGTTTGCCACATCCTGTTGAGGGAAGATTGTGTGTCAAGGGTAGGAAGTGAGAGGATCGATAATTTGTTGTCTCCGCCATCAAAGTTGAAAAGCTAGTCTCGCAAGGGTGTAGAGATTTATTAGCCACTATAGTCCTCGAGGCTACACCTCCTTCTCTCGACCACATAGATGTGGTGAAGTACTTCCCGGACATATTTCCCGAGGAGTTACTCAGTTTGCCACCAACTCGGGAGATGGAGTTCTCCATCGAGCTTATACCCGAAACTTCACCAATATCGAAGCCGCCTTACCGCTTGGCCCTTTCCGAGCTTGCCAAACCGAAGAAGCAGCTAGAAGAGCTTCTCTACATGGGCTTCATCTGCCCTAGTGTTTCAACTATGGGATCTCCTATCCTGTTCGTGAAGAAGAAGAATGGTTTGATGCAGATGTGTATGGACTACTACATGCTTAACCAAGTGGCGGTGAAGAACCGTTATCCTTTGCCTCACATTGACAACTTGTTCGACCAGGTGAAGTCTGCCACTGTGTTCTCAAGGATGGATATGCATAGTGGCTACTACCAGATGCGCGTGAAGAATGATGATGTCTCGAAGACGAAATTCAGAACTCGCTATGGGCATTATGAATTCATAGTCATTCCTTTCGGCTTGACAAATACCCTTGCTGCCTTCATGGACTTGATGAATCGAGTGTTCTACCCATACCTTGACAAGTTTGTGGTGATGTTTATCGATGATGTTTTGGTTTATTCTGAGATGTTAGAACAACATCGCGAGCATCTGCAGATTGAGTGTTTGACTTTTGCTCTCGTTCTTGTCTTGCCTGTTGAAAGCATACCATATGTCATCTACACTGATGCTTCTAAACAAGGCTTATGGTGTGTTTTGATGCAATACGGAAAGGTGATCAGCTATGCTTCTTGCCAATTGAAACTTAATGGAGCTAATTGGCCCACACATGATTTAGAGCTTGCTGCCATCGTTCTTGCTTTGAAAATCTAGTGACACTATCTCTATGGTGTGAAGTTTGAAGTTTTCTCCAACCATAAAAGCTTGAGGTACCTGTTGACATAGAAGGATCTGAATCTATGACAACAAAGGTGGATGGAATATCTCAAAGATTATGAATTCACCATCACCTGTCATCCCGGTAAAGCAAACACCATAGCTGGTGCTTTAGGTCACAAGAAGGATGCCATTTGTGCTACTCTGAGATGTTCGATGTAGGAAAATCTCAAATATGTGACTAGTTGGTGACCTCAACCTATCAACTCAGTAGACGAAGACAAGTTGTGTGTCCATATGGGTAGTTTGACTGTTACTCCAACTTGGATCTCGGAAGTTGTTGATGCAAAGTTGGAAAGCTCTGAGATGGAAGAGATGAATGCCTTGACCGACAAACCGCAATCTGACTTCTCTGTCAGAGTGGATGGTGCTGTTCACTTTAGACAAAGGTTATGGATTCCTGACGTGGGTGATCTGAGACAGAAGGTGTTGAGTGAAGCGCATGGGTCCAAGTAAACTATTCATCCTGGCATAACAAAATGTACAAGGACTTACAACGAAGCGTTTGGTGGAAGAACATGAAGAATGATATAGCTCTATTTATTGCAAAGTGCTTGACATGTCAGCAAGTCAAGATCGAACATCAATGACTTGGTGGTCTTCTTCACCCTCTTGAATTTCCAAAATGGAAGTAGAGAAGATCACGATGGACTTTGTTACTGATTTCCCCAAGTCCAAGAAAGGTTATGATGCTATTTGGGTGGTTATTGATCAACTTACAAAATCTGCTTATTTCTTTCCTTTCAAAATCAATTACAAAGTTCCTGATATGGCTCAGTTGTACATTGAGTGGATTGTACGCCTGCATGGAGTACCTGAGGTAATAGTTTCTGATCGTGACCCAAAGTTTACTTCTCATTTATGGGGTCAAATTCAGGAGGAGATGGGTACTGACTTGCATTTCAGTACTACTTACCACCAGTAGACAGATGGTCAATCTGAGAGAATAGTTTAGATTCTGGAGGACTTGCTTCCTGGTTGTGTGATGGATTGGGGTGGTGCATGGGATTGATATTTGCCATTAATTGGGTTTTCTTACAACAATAGCTACCAAGCTAGTATTGGTATGTCACCTTTTGAAGCTCTCTATGGTAGACCATGTCGTTCACCTTTGCATTGGGATGATGTCGGTGAACGTTCTCTAGTGAAGACTGATGACATGCAAATGATGACAGAAAAGGTACAGTTGATAAAGAAATGCATGAAAGCTGCTCAAGACCGACAAAAGATGTATGTTGACAAGCAAAGGTCCGATGTTAACTTCCTAGTGGGTGACTATGCATTTTTGAAGATCAAGCCTATCCGTTCTATTTCTAGATCTAAAGTTAAAGGCAAGTTTTGTTCTTGCTATGTTGGAACATTTTAAATCTTAGATAAGGTTGGAGACTGTGCATACCGCTTAGCTTTACCTCCTTCCTATGATAAGATTCATAATGTGTTTCATGTCTCCGTGCTGAAGAAGTATGTGAAGGACTCTTCTCATGTGTTTACTGTTGAGCCTTTGGAGATACATGAGAATCTAGCCTATGAAGAGCTACTTGTGAAGATCCTTGACTCTCGAGTAAAGCAGCTGAAGAAAAAAGAGATTGAGCTGGTAAAAGTTTTGTGGAAATATCATGGTCTGGAAGAAACCACTTGGGAGTTGAGAGATGAAATGTTACGTACTCACCCTTCTCTTTTTGCTTGAGATTTTGATGACGAAATCCTTTTAAAGGAGTGAAGTGCTATAACATGATTCAACATAATGAATCTTAGATGTAATCTCCATGTAAACCTTTTTTCCCAAGTTTCCCTTTCATTTATGTCCTTTATGTTGTTCATGTTTAATTAGTGGAATTTATAGTGGTTTAGTGAACATTTATTCACTAATTGTACCAATATAAGGGTTTGTACACAAATACCTCAGTGAAAGCTTAATTACCATAAGTAAGTGCTCTAAACCTTAATTTAACTTTTTGATGCGATTTGAAAACATAAAATGAGCCTAAGTTTCAAATTTGGTTCGATTTGGATGTTGTTTGCGCAAGTTATGCAATTTTAGGTATATTATGGAGTTTTATGCAATTTATCCAATTGGGAGGTTTTCTTTGCAAATTATCACCTGAATAGATATTTCGTTACCATTCTTGAACCATGGAGAACCTGTTTGCACCTTAGTTTGAAGGTGTTTCTCTCCAAGGGAATTATAGGGATTACCCTCTTTATAAATGAACTTATCTGTAAAAGCTATCAACCAATGAGGTTATTTCTTTGATTGGAGGATGGTGAGGATGGCCTAGAAGCCTCCATGGGATTTTAGGACCAACCTTGAATATATAAGAAGTCTCTATGAGCTGTCCTCTTGCATGGCCATGAAGCCTTAGCATAAGGACACATGGAAAGTCCCATAGACACCTCATGCTTGCCGTCTTGTTTATAAAGCCATGCCTACCCATTCCCACCTCCCAATCCAAGAAGCAATACTCTCCTTCTCTTTCCTATATATTAGTGTTGTGTGCTTTCCACATCAACTTCTTATATGATTTCACACACAAATTCAGTTCATTATGTTTTCATTTAGCCTCTATCCATATTATTCTTGCCACCTTTTTGTTACTTTGCTTATCACCTGATGTGTATTGCAGATATGCCTGGAAAGGATCCAATTGGAGATAGCCCAACTCTAATCTGACATCATTGGGGCTTCTCCAAACCTTGAAGACATTTAGAATTCTATTTTTGCTGAAACAACAATGCACACGACATGTCTGAATTAAGACACGGCGTGCACATTTCTAGTTGGCCATATACTCCTGACAAAGAGGAAAAGTACACGAAATGTCCTCCATAGACACAACGTGTACCTAGAAATTCAGAGCCGATTCTTGTATTTCTGGTAACGTACATAACATGTTTTAATTCAGACACACAATATGCTTTACACTCAGAGCAACTGTCGGAGACCAGGACACGACGTGTCTCTATCAGTTTCAGCAAATTTGAAATACGACTTCTCTCATTTTTAAAGACAAGACCATCCTATGGAGAGGTTATCATTGATCATAATTCAAAAGTCTTTCGTCGAAGAGAAAGGCTAGAGAAAAGGAGGGTGATTTTGGGTGGAAGAAGGTAGTTTCTTGCTAAAGAATCCCCATTCTTATTCTCTTCTTCTCCATTTTCTTCTCCGGAGGTGCAACAGAGCTTCTTCACTCCACAAAGCTTCTCAGAAGGGAAGTTTGTCATGTTTGGAGCAGATGTAGGAGTGAAATTTCGTCCCCAATCCGGAATTCTACTCGTCTTGGGTTACACCTTTGGTTCTCTTAGCTTTTCCTTATCTAAACCATGTTAAACTCTGAAATTTTTGCATTTTTTCTACTGTACATCATCATGGGCGAGTAGACTTTTTATTGGACATGAGAGAGTAACTCCCATGTCATAGCATGTAAGGAACATGATAATTTCGTACTAAATGCTAAGTTGCTTATTTTTCTACCTTGTGAGTATCAGTTCCTTGCTTCTTGCATGTATGACTGGCCACTTTATGTGCATGTTTTATGCTTTCTTACTTGATCTGAGAAAATAGGTAGGAGAGTAAGGAGGTACTGTTGGTTTATTACACTAACGAGTTTCAATCATAAGGATGATCTTTTACTCAACTAGCTAATTTCCACAAGTATACGGAAGTAGTTGTAGTCGAGATCGAACACAAGGAGCTTAAGCAATCAATTAAATGCAATAGTGCTAAGATTCAACAATATAGACCATTTTAAAGGTGATTTGGTTGATTAGACTACAATTTCAGAATTAAACAAACAATAATGGATTAAAAAAGGATATTAAAAACCAGATATGAAAAAATCTTGGACTTAGGATTTCATCCACATATCATAGCATACAACAAGAGCATGAAATTTAAACATACTAAGCACTTATTTTAATGGAGAGTTGTATGTTGTACTTCACCTCTCGGTGAAAGTATAACGATCCTAACTCAATTCAACATTCCCATGTATGAATTTCATTTTGGATCACAAACCTACTCCTCAACTCCATAATTTCCACTATCATGGTAAAGAAGGAGTTTCTAAGAGAGTACCTCATTACTCTCCCACCTATCTTCTCAGATCTAACAAAATAGCATAAAACATACACATAAGGTGGCCAACCATACATGCAGAAAAGAAGAAACCGGTACTCACAAGGTGGAAAAATAAGAAACATAGAATTTAGTACAAAATTGTCATGCTCCATACATGCTATGACATGGGATCTACTCTCCCATGTCCAAGAAAAGGAAACTACTCGTCCATGATAGTGTACAACAGAAAATGTGCAGAATTTTAAGAATTCAACATGATTTAGAGAAGGAAAAACTAAGTAATCCTAAGGTGTAACCAAAGAAAGATAGAGTTCCAACTTGAGGATGAAATCCCACTTCTACAGCTGCTCCAAACTGGACAAACCTCTCTCCCAAGAAGCTTGGTGGAGTGAAGAAGCTCTGCTGTACCTTGGAGAAGAAGCTTGGAGAAGAAAAGAAGAAAATGGAGTTCTTTTGCAAGAAACCACCCTCTTCTACCTCCAAAATCGCCCTCCTTGCTCTAGCCTTGCTCTGGGATGAAAGAGTTTTGAATAATGATCAAAGATAACTGCTCCTTTGAGTGGTTTTCTCTTTTAAAATGAAAGGAATCGTATTTGAAAATTTGCGGAAACTGACAGACACACGCCATGTCTTTCTCTAGACACGGCGTGTCCTGTCTCCGGCAGTTGCTTCTATGTTAAGTACACGTCATGTATGATTTAATACACGCCATGTAATTTTCCAGAAAGGTTAAACTCAGTTTTGAATGCACATGTACACGCCATGTATGATTTAATACACACAGTGTACTTTTCTAGAAAGGCTTGACTCGAATTTGAATTCCCAGGTACACGCCGTGTCTTTTATGGACATGTCTGTACTTTTCTTCAGTGATCGCAACAATAGGTATTCTGGAAATGCGCACGCCGTGTCTTAAATAAGACACATAGTGTGCATTGCTGTTTCAACAATTTTAAAGTTCTGGATGTTGCAAGGTTTGGAGGAATCCCGAATAAGACAAAATTGAGTTGAAAAACCTCCAATTTGTTTCCTTTGATGCAAATCTGCAATACACATCATGTGATAAGTAAAATAACAAAAAGGTGGCAAGAATGATATGAATAGAGGCTAAATGAGAACAAAATAAACTGAATTTGTGTGTGAAAACATGTGAAAAGTTGATGTGGAAACCACACAACATGTACTCTCTTGGCAACTCCTTTACCACGAGAATGGAAATTATGGAGTTGAGGAGTAGGTTTTTGATCCAAAATGAAATTCATATATGAGAATGTTGTATTGAGTTAGGATCATTGTACTTGCACCGAGAGGTGAAGTGCAACATACAAATCTCATTTAAAACAAGTGCTTAGTATGTTTAAATTTTGTGCTCCTCTTTTATGCTATGATATGTTGGTGAAATCCTAAGTCCAAGATCCTTCCATATCCAAAATCAAACCTCTTTTAGTAATCCATTTACTGTTTTTCTTAATTATGAAATTTTAGCTTAATCAACCAAATCACATCTTTAAAACGGTCTAGATTGTTGAACCTTAGCACTATTGCATTTAATTGATTACCAAGCTCCTTGTGTTCGATCTCGACTACAACTACTTATGTATATTTACGGGAGTTGGTTAGTTGAGTAAAAGGTCTTTCTTAATATTGAAACTCGTTAGTGTAACAACCAACAAGTTTTTGGCACTGTTGACAGGGAGCTACGGTTAATCTAATTAGAGTAACAAGTGCTAATTAGTATTCGAGACTAGATCATCATTTCCATTTTCAAATTTCCATATACCTTTTAGTTGTGTTCTGAATATCTCTTGCTATTTTTTATGTTGTATGCGTCGCTCGCAAAGGGGTCTTCAAACATTTGCATTTCTAGACCTTGAGATTGAGCACACTCTTTCAAGATTAAGAAGAGCAAGAAGAGTAGAGCGACCACTGCTAGAGGGTGTTCCATAATCATCATCACCATCTTCTTCTTCCTTTAAAGAAGCCGCACATGAAGATCCAACCATGGAGGACGACCGTCCTTTGAAAGACTTCACCATGCCGGTTGCCACAAACATTTGTGGAGCCATTGATCTACCTACAATGGAAGTGAACAATTTCTCTATTTCTTCTTCAATGATGTAGATGATCCATCAAAATCATTTTGGGGGTACCGTCAATGAAGATCCGAATCTTCATGTACCTGAATTCTTGGAGTATACGAACACTTTCAAAATCAATGGTGTATCCATCGATGGAGTAAGACTACTGCTATTCCCTTTCACCTTGAGAGATAGAGCCAAGGTGTGGCTTTTATCTCTTCCTAAGAAGTCCACCAAAAGCTGGGATCAACTTTTAAATGCTTTCCTTGCAAAGTATTTTCCGCCAAGAAAAACAGCCCAACTAAGGAACCAACTCACAAACTTTTCTCAATCTGATGGAGAAACTTTGTATGACACATGGGAGCAGTTTAAGGACCTGCAACGCCTTCACCCTCACCATAGATTGACCAATTGGTTGCTACTCCAAACATTTTACAATGGATTATTCTACAATACCCGTATGACACTGGATGCCACAACAAATGGAGCTTTGATAAATAAGTCTTATTGGGAGGCTTATGATATCATTGAAGACATGGCATTCAACCACTGTCAATGGGGGCCAGATAGGAAAGCACAATCATCTTCTACACCAGTTTCTTCAATTGGGAAGCAAGGAGGGAAGCATAATGTTGATGTCGTCGACCTAATTGTTGCTAAACTTGATGTTCATACACAAAAGTTTGAGAAGATGACTACATTGCAAATCCAATCAGCTGAAGTGATATGTGAAGCTTGTGGGAATTCTGGACATACTTCTTCTACGTGCTTTGCTCCTAATGTGAATGAAGGGAGCCTAGAACAAGTCAATGTGGTTGGGATGCATGAGAACAAATAGAAATACAATCCCTATTCCAACACCTACAATCCAGGATGGAGAGATCATCCTAATTTCTCTTACCAGAACACAAGCAATGCTTAGAACTTTCAACAAGGACAACAACAACCGTAGAAATAACAACACTTCAACCGGAAAAACAATGGGAATCCACCGGGTTTCAATAACAATAGGGGTTACTAACAACAATAACAACCCCAAAGTTCTTCCTTGAAGTTCATGATGGAGAAATTTATCTCCACGTAGATGCAACAAAATGAAGAGTTCAGGGGCAATGACAAGCTCTTAAAGGATGCAATTTCCCAACTCTCCACAAAAGTGGATGGCATTTCCACTCATACAAGGATGCTGGAGAACCAAATTTCTCAGCAGGCCTTGATGCAATAAAAGAACACTCAATCCAGTTCTCTTCCAAGCCAACTGGAGGTGAATCCATGACAGCAGGCAAATGCTATCACCTTGAGGAGTGGAGCTGAAATCCAAAGAACTTCTCCACCCAAGGAGAAGAGTGCTGAGATCGCTGATGAAGAGAAGTTTGATACCCCTATGGGTGACAAAAGAAAAGGTACAACTGAGGTACCACTTTCTATTAAAGCAAATGCACCATTTCCGCAAAGACTTGCAAATAAGAAGGAGGATTCAAAGTTTAGGAATTTTATGGACATTCTAAACAAACTCCATGCCAACCTTCCGCTAGATGAAGTTATAGTAGAGATGCCGTCATATGCTAAGTTTCTAAAAGATATCCTCACCAAGAGGAGGAAGGTGGACCAAGTTGAAACTGTGATGCTTTCTGAGAGAATCAGTTCTATCATTCAAAACAGACTTCCTGAGAAGCTATATGATTTGGGAGCCTTCACTCTACCATGCAAGATCATCAACACCATGTTTGACAAAGGTCTTGTAGACCTTGGAGCTAGCATCAGTCTCATTCCGTCTACCTTGTGGAAAGAGTTAGATCTTGGATATTTAAAACCTACAAAGATGGCCATTGAACTAGCTGATCATTCCATCAAATATCCCAAAGGTATCGTGGAAGATGTGCTAGTGCAAATTGGTAAACTCTACATTCCTTGTGATTTTGTTGTGTTAGATATTGTAGAAGTTCCTTCCAATCCCATTCTTTTTGGGAGACCTTTCTTGAGAATTGCTGGATGCCTTGTTGATGTCTGAGAAGACAAACATACACTCTAGTTTGGCGAAGAAGCCATGGTGTTTTCTGTATATGATGCCATGAAGGAACCTTCACGTGTAGAATAAATTTGTTTTATGGACTCTATTGATTCCATTGTAGAATAAGATCACGATGTTGTTAATTTGATACTGAACTACTGTGATGATGATGGGGGTATAAACAATGAATCTGAAATTTTTGGGATATTTTCTATTGTTAAATCAGATGCTACTAATGAAGATACTTCACTTGTTGACACTAAGGCTAAGGAAAATGTAGCTGGGAGAAAGGTAGAACTCAAATCCCTTCCACCAGGGATGAGGTATGCATTTCTTGATTCCGATTCTACTTCTCTGTCATAATCAATGATGAGTTGACTAATGAACAAGAAAATAAATTGCTTGCTGAATTGCGTCTATAGAAAGACGTCATTGGTTACTATATTGACGATTTAAAAGGCATTCATCCCTCCATTTGTATGCATAGAATAAACATGGAGGATGATTCTAAACCCACCATTGAACCACCTAGACGTTTAAATCAAAACATGCTTGAGGTGGTTAAAAAGGAATTCTGTAAGTTGGTTGATGCATATATCATTTATCTTATAAGTGACAGCCCTTGGGTTAGTGCCATTCATGTGGTACCTAAGAAGGGAGCTGCAACTGTCATCAAGGGAGATAATGATGAGTTGATACAAACACGTATAGTCACGGGTTGGCGTATGTGTATTGATTACTGACGTTTGAATAAAGCGACTCATAAGGATCTTTTTCCATTACCGTTTATCGACTTGATGCTTGAACGTCTTGCAAAACATTCTTATTTTTGTTACTTGGATGGTTATTCTAGGTTTTTCCAGATTCCTATCTACCCTCCCGACCAAGAGAAAACCACTTTTATATGTACCTATGGAACCTACGTTTACCGTCACATGTCCTTTGGTCTTTGCAATGCTCCTGCGACATTTCAGCGATGCATGATGGCTATTTTCTCTGATTTTATTGAAAACATAATGGAAATTTTCATGGATGATTTTAGCGTTTATAGAGATTCATTTGATCAATGTTTATGTAACTTGTCATTAGTCTTAGCTCGCTGTAAAGAGGTTAACCTAGTACTAAACTGGGAGAAGTGCCATTTCATGGTTCAATCTGGTGTAGTACTAGGCCATGTTGTATCTAACAAGGGTGTTGAGGTTGATATGGCTAAGGTGGAAGCTATTGAGAAAATGTCTACTCCTTCAGTCAAGGACATCCGTAGTTTCCTTGGTCATGCAGGGTTCTATAGAAGATTCATTAAAGACTTCTCCAAGATTGCAAAGCCATTATGTTCTTTACTAGCAAAGGATGCTGAATTCATATTCAATGATGACTGTTGTACAACTTTCACCAAGCTCAAGGAAGCTCTTATTTCAGCCCCAATCATTCAACCACCAGACCAGAATGCTCCTTTCGAATTGATGTGTAATGCAAGCGACTATACAATAGGGACAGTTCTGGGACAGCAGAAAGATAAGAAGTTTCATGCCATATATTATGCAAGCAAGACACTAGATGAAACACAAATCAATTATACAACCATCGAGAAGAAAATGCTTGCTATAGTGTACGCCTTCGACAAATTCTGACAATACTTGGTAGGATCTAAGGTAATCGTGTATACAGATCATGCTGCTATAAAGTATTTGCTCAACAAGAAAGATGCCAACCTCGTCTCATTCGTTGGATATTGCTTCTATAAGAATTTGATCTTGAAATCCAAGATAAGAAGGGGACAGAGAACAATGTTGCTGATCATCTTTCTAGGTTGACTACAGATGCTGGAGACTCATTGCCTATTGATGACCATTTGCCTATTGAGAAGCTTTATGCATTATCGTCCACATAAGTACCATGGTTTAACATTGCGAATTTTCTTGCTAAATGACAACTGTCACCAGATTTGACATACCAATAGAAGAAGAAGTTCTTCCATGATGTAAAGTTCTACTATTGGGATGATCCCTTGTTGTTCAAACATGAGAGTGATGGCCTCATCTGGAGGTGTGTTGCTGAAGAAGAGATTGCCACAATCATTTTTGAATGCCATACTTCCCCTTACGAAGGTCACTTTTGGAGGAGAGAAGACTGCAACAAAGATTCTCCAGGCCAGTTTCTATTGGCAAACATTATTTAAAGATGTCAATTTATTTGTCGAAGCTTGTGATAAATGCCAAAGGACTGGAGGAATATCTAGACGCGATAACATTCCTCTTAACTCTATCTTAGAGATTGAGATATTTGATGTGTGGGGAGTTTATTATATGGGACCTTTCCCATCTTCTTGTGGTTATAAATATATCTTATTTGCTTGTGAGTACGTCTCTAAATGGGTTGAGGCCATCCCAACCCAAGCACTGGATGCAAAATCTGTAGTCAAACTATTTCAGAAAATTATTTTCCCTCAATTTGGAGTTCCTAGAGCTGTAATTTCTGATGGAGGCACACATTTTGTTGAGAAGAAATTCAATAACCTTCAATATAAGTATGGAGTCACTCATAAAGTCTCTACACCCTATCATACTCAAACTTCCGAGCAAGTAGAAGTCTCCAACCGGCAACTAAAAAGTATTGTAGAAAAGTCAATGTCTAGCTCAAGGAAGGATTGGGCATTGAAGATAAATGATGCATTAAGGGCATATCAGACAGCTTATAAAACCAAAATAGGCACAACTCCATTTAAGATGATATATGGTAAAGCTTGTCATCTTCTGTTGGAGCTAGAACATCGTGCTCTTTAGGCTATGAAGTTCTTCAACTTTGACATGAAAAAGGCTGGTGAAAAGTGTCTATTGCAGCTGCAAGAACTGGAAGAACTCCGACTAGATGCATATGAAATGCAAAGCTCTACAAAGAAAGAACAAAGGTTTGGCATGAAAAAAGAATCCACAGGATTGACTTCAAAGAAGGAGACAAAGTATTGTTGTTTAACTCTAGACTCAAGCTATTCCCTGGAAAACTAAAGTCCAAGTGGTCAGGTCCTTTTCTTATGTTAAAGATATATCCGTATGGAGCTGTTGAGTTACAAGGCAAGGATGGACCTTTCAAAGTAAATGGGCAACATCGCAAGTTATATACCTCTGGAGATGAAGTTCACAAGGGAGCCTCTTGCTCCCTCCATGATGCATGATGGACAGATTGAAGAGTCTTACTCCGGACCCAAAATGGAGGACCTTGTGGGAGTTGAACCCACATTAGGATAGATATCTTTTCTGTTATTTGAGTCAAGAACACTCTTTAATTTCATAAATAAGCTTGTCATGGATGAATGTAATAACTTAGACAATTATATTTCCATATCTGTTATTAATTATGTGCTGACGAGAAGTTGTTTCTGTAGAAACTACAGAAGACACGACATGTCTTTATTTGACATGGCATGTCACTACTCCCAGAAACACAGCAGCCAAGATGCATCTCCAAGTACGCGACGTGTCAAAATAAGACACACCGTGTCACTGTCTAGCAGATACAAAGTATTTCTTGACCTAAAAAAGTACACGTCGTGTCCTCATTTAGACACCACATGTACCAAAACAGCAAAGGGAAGCATAAGTAATCTGGAAAATGAACATGACATGTCTTTATTTGAACACGCTGTGTAGTTATCAGTGAAAAGGGGGCATTTTGAATTTCTGGATTGGCACACGTCGTGTACTTTCTGAAACACGACGTGTCTTATAACACAAAAAGGGAGTTCTGGCGAGAAACACGACGTGTCTTACAAAAGACACGCCGTGTCTTTTGTTGAATATGCATGTTTTTAACCTAGCACACGACCACCCCTCTCACTCATGCCTCCATTCGAGCCGTTTGAGATCTCTACAGCCACCGTGCGCCCTGGCCCCCTTGCTCCCTTGCTCCCTTGCCGTCGTGTGCCTTAACACACCTTGCAACAACCTTAGTGTTCATTGGGCATGTCTTCTTCAAGCTTGAGCCCGTCGCTGTCCTCCCTTGCTCACGGTGTGTCTTCTTCAAGCTCAAGTGACCCTTCTTCCACCGCGGCCGTGTGCCATAGCACCAAGTTTGTACTCTTGCCGTCAACCTTGCAGCTGCCGTCCTATTCTCCAAGCAGTAGTTGGACGCCATCCTCTTCTCCAAGCTCTAGCTATCGCCGTGTTCTTCTCTATGCCCTAGCACTTCTCTGTGCTCTCACTAGCGTATGAAGCAAGGAGCTCACGCCGCTGCTCTGCCGCTCAATCTTCTTTGTGCTTGCGCAACTCCACCCGATCTCCTTGTAGCCCCCGTCTTCATCTTCAGATTGCAAAACTTCTCCAGGCACACACCGTGTACCCTTCCGCACACACCGTGTGTTTTGCTTCTTCAGTCAAAGTTCTACATCCGCACACGTCATGTCCCTTTTAGCACACGACGTGTCTCAGCCCGTCAATAGTAAAATGGCACCTGTTAAGCAAACCTCCAAGTGCAAGCATGGTGCCAGTTCCACCCAAGCACCGGCGTACATCTCTACGACTCAATTTTGGGTCAGTCATAAGGAAGACCCGACGTACCAGTTCCTTATTGCAAGGAGGGTGCTTCCAACGCGGTTCGCTTGCGAGCAGACTCTGATGACTCTAGGTCTCAAAGATGAAGTTCTCATGCACCTGCAAGACTTGGGGCTAAGCTACATTTTCTTTACGGTATCAAATACTTACCCCTGCTTAGTCTATGAACTTTTGACGACGCTCACTATGGAGCAGGACCCACAAAAGAAGTTGGAGCCCTTTGGTATTATTCATTTCTAGCTTTTGGGTCGTGATTTTAAGCTCACGTTTAGGCGTTTCCGTGAGTTGTTACAATGCCACTATGATGAGGCGATTAGTTACTTGCCTATTTTTCACAACGATGAGTTTTGGTGTGAGATATCAGATGAGGAACACCAATGAGCTAACTAAGCCAGAGCGTCCGCTATCCATAACCCTATTTTCCGGTACATACACCACCTTCTTAGTACCGAAGTGCTTTCTAAGAAAGAAACCCAAGGGGTTGTTGGAAAGTAAGATATTTTCTTTTTGTGGGGAATAATTTATGAGCATCAAATTAATGCTGCTTTCTATATTCTTACACGTTTCCTAGACATTAAGAAATTGAAAAAGAGGGACGCAGGCGACATAATGTATGGTGGTTTGATTACTCTAATAGCATAGAAGCTAGATGTTGATTTGACAAGGCTTAAGGCTGCACCAGGTAGAAACCTGGTAGACATTCAGTACCTTCTTTCTGCAGGGTTGATCACAAGAGTTGCCAACAGTGACACCAAGTTTCGGCAATTCTTCGATGATGATCAATACATCGACATTCCAGATCCTGAGCGTATTACATTAGAGAACAAAGACAACTGGAAGGTCATACTGAACACTGAGGAAGAAGTAGAGGCAGCTAGAGTTGCTGATGATACTGAGGTGCCCCCTTCTGCTCCACCAGCTCCCTCTACCGACACAGACAGAGTACTCCTGGGAGATACCTGTTGTCAGGAATCTCTATGGCTATGTGCAACATCATTTTGATCACATTGACGACCGTCTGGATCAGCTGGGTACGCAGTATACTGCGATGCATGACATGGTCCACTGCATAGATTCATGGCACATTTCACATGGCCATTACTCCATCCCATAGCCATATCAGCTGCCGCCACCTCAGCAGCCCGAGTCCGTCCCGCAGCCCACACCAATGGACTTTTGTAAGGATGATTTTGTCAACCAGTTCTTTCCTCCAGACCATGGGGGCGCTGGCCCCTCTTTTTGATTCTATCCATGATAAGTATCTAGTTGTTACCTCAATTAGTTTGATTGATGTAGTGAGTACACTAC
The DNA here is from genome assembly GCA_963693085.1 of Alisma plantago-aquatica. Lineage (NCBI taxonomy): Eukaryota > Viridiplantae > Streptophyta > Magnoliopsida > Alismatales > Alismataceae > Alisma > Alisma plantago-aquatica. The sequence continues at coordinate 107,315,767 of OY856411.1, forward strand.
ATATTTTAAGCTTAGGGGGGTGCAACTAGCCCATAATGTAGTTTTTGTTTACATTTGCTTTTGTCATTTGCTTTTATTAGTCACGTCAGTCTTTTATTTCTTCCTGTTTCATGTTCTGTATTTCTTTTCATGGCAAGTTTAATATGAAATGAGGCTATTATGATGGAATGAACTCTTGTACTTTGTATGCTTGAACCATCTCATCCCTTGTACTTCTTTTGGCTATATGAAGGAATTAGTAAAGAGCATGCATGAATCAAATGGAAAATAAATTTCCCCATATACATGATCTTGGTTTGTAATTGTAGCATGAACTCTCAATTTTTACATCTTTGATTGCTAAATACATGTAACGGTCTACAATTTTAGTGAATAAACCAACTCTACAATACTATTTAGAAGACGTGATACTCCTGCCAAACCCTTAGTGCATATACAATCGAGTTTTCAGTGAAAAATTGCAAAATAATGAATGGAATCTTGTTAACTTAACTTTCTAGTTGACTCTCTTGTGTTGTGGAAAAAAATCTTTTATCATTTTCTCCCTTTACCCAATAAAAGGTGGCTTAAAACCTACATATCATGCTATCCTAGTGTGGGACTGATCCGACAATGATGGTTAGGTGGTATGAAATCATAAGAGGGTAAAAATAACACCCCAACCGACACTCCACGTGCGCGTAAGCCTAAATTAGCAACTGAGTGCCGGAATCCCAAAATCAATTGTGATATCTTTTTGAGAAGATAACACTAATGAGATTGTTAAGGTTAGCTAAGATTTCATCATTTACATCCATAATAGCTGAAAATTTTGTGTTGTACATCCACTAGTTGTTTGGTTTGATTAACCAAATCTTGTATAGTGTTGTTTAGTTGATTGTTTCACTTAATTTGTGACCACCATTTCTGAACTAAAACTTCTCTATCTTGGATGTTTAAATTGAGATGATGTCTATGAATACAAACCTAATGTACATGGTTAGTTGAGTTTATTGCATATCTTCATTTCATTAATCCATGCATGACCTTGAATTTTCCTTCATTTGTGTGGCTGTGCTCTTTTTGCTTGAGGACAAGCAATGGTTCAAGCTTAGGGGGATTTTTTGTGTATTTTCCACATCAAATTCTTGTATGATTTCACACACAAATTCATTTCATTTTGTTTTCATTTAGCCTCTATTCATATTATTCTTGCCACCTTTTTGTTACTTTGCTTATCACCTGATGTGTATTGCAGATATGCTAAGAAAGGATCAAATTGGAGATATCCCAACTCAACTCCGACATCATTAGGGCTTCTCCATGCCTTGCAGACATTCAGAATTCTATTTCTGCTGAAACATCAATGCACACGATGTGTCTGAATTAAGACACAGTGTGCACATTTCCAGTTGGCCATATACTCCAGACGGAGAGGAAAAGTACGCGATGTGTCTGCCATAGACACAACGTGTACCTGGGAATTTAGAGCTGATTCTTGTATTTTTGGTAACGTACACGACATGTTTTAACTCAGACAAGTCGTGTGCTTTACACTTGGAGCAATTGTCGGAGACCAGGGCACAACGTGTCCCAAGGAAGACACGTCGTGTCTCTGTCAGTTTCAACAAACTTAAAATATGACTTCTCTTATTTTTAAAGACAAGACCATCCTATGGATCGGTTATCACTGGTCATAATTTGAAAGTATTTCGTCCAAGAGCAAGGCTAGAGAAAAGGAGGGTGATTTTGAGTGGAAGAAGGTGGTTTCTTGCCAAAGAACCCCCATTCTTCTTCTCTTCTTTCAGAGGTGCAACAAAGCTTCTTCACTCCACAAAGCTTCTCAAAAGGGAAGTTTGTCTGGTTTGGAGTAGTTGTAGGAGTGGAATTTTGTCCCCAAGCCAGAATTCTACTCTTCTTGGGTTATACCTTTGGTTCTCTTAGCTTTTCCTTCTCTAAACAATGTTAAACTTTGAAATTTCTGCATTTTTTCTACTGTACATCATCATGGATGAGTAGACTTTTTTTCTTGGACATGGGAGAGTAACTCCCATGTCATAGCATGTAAGGAACATGATAATTTCATACTAAATGCTAATTTGCTTGTTTTTCCACCTTGTGAGTACCGGTTTCTTGCAAGTATAGCTGGCCACTTTATGTGCATGTTTTATGCTTTCTTGCTTGGTCTGAGAAGATAGGTAGGAGAGTAAGGGGGTACTCTCTTGGCAACTCCTTTACCACGAGAGAGGAAATTATGGAGTTGAGGAGTAGGTTTGTGATCCAAAACAAAATTCATACATGAGAATGTTGTATTGAGTTAGGATCGTTGTACTTGCACCGAGAGGTGAAGTGAAACATACAACTCTCCTTTAAAACAAGTGCTTAGTATGTTTAAATTTCATGCTCCTATTTTATGCTATGATATGTTGGTGAAATCCTAAGTCCAAGATCCTTCCAAATCTTAAATTAAACCTCTTTTAGTAATCCATTTACTATTTTGCTTAATTCTAAAATTTTAGCTTAACCAACCAAATCACATCTTTAAAACAGTCTAGATTGTTGAACCTTAGCACTATTGCATTTAATTGATTACCAATCTTTCCGTATACTTGTGATAATTGGTTAGTTGAGTAAAAGGTATTTCTTAAGATTAAAACTCATTAGTATAACAACCAACAATTAGAGAATCAATTCTTCTATGTTTGGCCCCGAAGTTGCTGTCCCAAGTTAAAAGATGGTGCCTACCTTGGTGAAGAAGGCTCCTAAGGTTCCAAATTTCTCTATTTAGGATTTCTTAAGCTCCTCCTTGGTGATTTTGACCAAAACTAGTAAGTATCCTCCTTTCCATCCCTATTTTCATGCTGTTAGTATTCCTCCCACCTTCTTCCAGGTCGAAACCATGACCTTTCATGGTAAAACTCCACCTAGAATCCTAAAAACATCTCATCTCCATGCTCTTTTGCTAGGGTTTGCACTTCTAAAGCGGATAAGGTGATCTTTGCTCAAGAAAGGAGCTTGGCTTGGAGCAACCAGACCTTCTAATCTCAGGATCCTTTTTGTTTGGACCTTCTTACCTTCCTAGAGGCAAATTTTGTTAACCCCCTTCTCATATACTACTTACCACATTCTTAAAACTCATGCTTCTATGTTTAAAATCAATGATCTCCATCTCTATTTACCATGTTCATCTAGGGTTTTGGTTTCTTGACGTTTTACTATCTCTAGAAGCTCTAGTTTGGTTATCTATACAACTCCAAACCTAATCTTGGGTCAAATGATGTTTTCTCCCTCTCTCTCTCTCTCTCTCTCTCTCTCCAATTATCTCGATCGGTTTGATGATGTGGCAATTTTCTATTGATCAATATTGAAAAATTCAGATCTTCTAATCCGCTTATCCAAATTTGACAAATAAATATGTTTTGGAATTCTAAAATTAAGATCCATCTAATAAAAATATTTTCATGATCTGATTTCATGGTTTGACTAAGGGTGATTTTCATAAAATAAATTTGATGCATAAAAATCCATAAAAATTACATCTTAATCATCATAACTCTAAAATTAATATAAAAATATGTTTTCTTCATCAGGAGAACCTAATAAGATCATTGGTGATATTTTCAAAATATAAATATGAGTTTTTCTAAAAACATATGAAATTAGGGTTTATATGCATTAATGTGCACTATGTACTCTAATACATGTTAATACATTGAAAATAGGTAAAGTGGAATTGGACTAAATTAAAGTGGTGAAAGTTAGTAATTGATATTAGTAAGAGGTATGTGCATTCCTTACACCCTATGTTGGGATAATTGTAGCCAAATCCTATATTTCCCTAATGAGGCTTAAATGAACCCTAAATCTTCTATTCTTGAATCCTAATGTTATTCATGCATCAAATCAGATTATAATTTCTTTTTGTTTGGGTCTTATACCCCACCGCCATCCTTATTGAATATTATGACTACTCTTGCCATGACTACTTTTCTAGCATGTAGATTTATGTTCTATTTAATTTAAAGTAGCAGTAATTATGTACAACCACCCACACAGGGCATGCATTTAATCGCCCTGGGGAATGTGTTTATTCTCCCCTATATAATTGTGTAGGTGACTGGGAATGTCTTATTCTCCCCTCACCTATAGGTTAGAGGTTCGGTAGTGCCTCAACCCTACTTAGTTAGGTAGACATAATTATCTTACATGCAAATCGTTTTTAATATAAATGTTAATGGCAAGTTTCATTTGAATATAGCCTCATACTCTAATTATCTTCATCTTATGACGAACCCTAGCCTGTTCTTATTTACTTTACTTATCTTGTTATCCTAGACTAGTTTTATGACACATACCTTGTATTCTTTCCCCTTTTTCTGGGTGCTTTCCCAACCACCCATGTGCTGGTGTTGAGCCAGGAGAAGGACAAGTTTGAAGGAAGTCATCTCAGGAGTAGATCTCAAGCTATCTGAAAGGATGTCTAGGTTTCTATAGCTAGATCCCTTTCTCTTATCTTTTTCTTTTGGGAACAATCATGTAATGAACAACGAAAGCCATGTAATAGGCATACTACTTTTATTTCCACTACTATTGACATTTTATAATGTATCTGGTGCGTGCTTATTTACTTGGAATATTATACATGCATCCCTCAATATCTTTTGTCTTTCTAAAAAGATGGATGTTTTGTACTTCCTTTAAATTTTAGTAAGGATGTGATCTCACCTCTTTACAAGGGCCACCGATGTAGATTGGAGCACTACCGAAAGGAGCACAGTGACCACCAGCCCCAATATACCCCAAGTGCCAGTGATCTCATTCTGGAGAGTGCAAACTCTGACAAAGTGTATGCTACTTCTATGGTGAGGAAGGCCATATCAATCTCAACTATCCAAAGATGCACCAAAAGTTTGGCAACAACAATCTGAAGATGGTTCAGAATAATCAAAGAATAAATGTCATGCAAGGGTCTTTTCCATGAATATAGAAGAGGCAGATGAGGACCAGGTCATTGAAGGTATGGCTTATATCGTACAATTATCTGTTAAAGTCTTATTTGATTCTGGTGCATCACATGCTTTCATATCTTTTGCGTTAGTCTCAATGTTAGAACTACTGGTAAAGGACCTTCCTTATGATCTTAAGATTAGAACAACTAGTAGACGTGTTAATGTACCTACGAGAATGATTTCTAGGGTTGGGATTACCCTGGAGGGGAGAGTGTTTCCCATATATATTATGATTATACTCCTGACTGATTTTGATATTATTCTGGGCATGAGCTGGCTCCATGAGCACTATGTGCTCCTTGATTGTAGGAGAAAGCTAGTCATTATATCTTGTCCTAATGAGGAGCCACAAGTCATAAAGGGAAGGAAGGAGCATTACTGTCACAAAACCGGAATCCCAGTCCTGCGATCTTTCCCAAAACGAAAGAAGGGAGAAGGGCAAGCAACTGGGCCCTGATTGTATATTTGGGGACCACTAAGAGTCAAATTCAAGCTAAAACAACTAATTCAAGTGAGAAACTAGTCATTTTTGAAAAGGCACAACTTTCTCTACAAATGTCAAAATAGGGTGAAATTTGTGCTATTGGACTCGTTATTGAAAACTCTACAACATGATTTATATTGGAAATAATTTATTGAAATGAGGTCCAACATATATATTAAGATGGTGACATGGAAGTGTGGAACTTAGCTCAAAAAGGCAAATTAATGTCAAACATCTCATCTTGATCGCTGGTGTGACTAAAAGGAAGCATAACCACACTCACACTATGCAATTGATATTCAATGAGTATAAAACGCTTGATGAGAGAGAAAGAGTACAATAGAAGAGAGAGAAAATCAAGGCTGTGACATCCTTCCCTCCTTACAAGGAATTTCGTCCTTGAAATTCGTCTAAGATCATGGTCAGAAGTCAAAGTAAAAAAGCATTGAGCTCAGGTATCCAGTCATAGTTGTCAAGTCATTCCCCACAATATGGTGTACACTTAGGTTATCATCATTAAAAGTGTACTCATCTCATCTATGTAAATATTACTTTGTATTGTCATACGACATCATCACAACATTAGGGTTTACCCATCCCTCAGTGTCTGCACATTAGGGTTTTTGTTCATTTCTTTATATGAGACCAAGGGGTAACATCAAAAATCTATTTTATCAATTCTAAAATGAATATATGCATGGTCATGGATTCAAGCAAGACTATCATCAAGTGTGTATCTCATCTTTACTCTAGATTTCATGCATGTTTTTGTCTTCCCCAAAATTCTTCCAACTCTAATCGATTACGTTTATTATTATTCATCATGTTTATTCAAGTTATGATCCAAGGGCATCAATATCTAGAGTTAATCATTTTTTTTCTCCATTCGGGGTATGAGATTAGGCATGTTACTCCTAACTATACAAGCTAAGATCTCTAGGCATCACCATATCGAGTTCATGATTTCAAGGCTACATCTTTTATGTATAGTATGATTTCATACTAGTTCTAGATTATGAGAGTGGCTATTGCACATTTATCAAAATTTGAACTTAAGTGAGATTCTTTCATGTATCAAGCATCATTCAAGGAACAACATTATCATCAACATCAAGGTTTTGTAACTTTCTCACTTGTATCTAGAAAGAGCTTCAAGCCACTCAAGCTAAGACATATATGTGTCCAACAAGACATGTTAACCACAACTTTCAACCTTTAATAAAAATTTCTACCCATCTTTCGAGAAATAAGGGTAACCACTAGACTCCTTTATATACAACTACTAACCCGAGTATGAGGCTCATCATGGATATCACACATTGTATACATCATCTAAGGGTCTTGGGACATCTCCCTCACCTATATATATCAAGCATCAAATTTTCAATTGCCTCTTTCTCTAGGGTTATATATTTTTCATAGGACATCTAGGGTTCAACATTTTCAAAGGAACCACACACTAGGTCACTCAACTCATATACTTAGAAGTATTCTAGTTAGGGACTCGTCATCAAGTATTTCAACATTCATATTTTCAACATTTCAAATATTTTGGAGTTTAGGTACTCTAACCTTCTCCCGAGGCGGGTCGACTCATAACAAAAGGTCACCCTATTCATATGTCCCATGCTAGAGGTCCTCCTTTGTAAAGAAATTGAGGCCCATGTTGGTCTCAAACTGTATGTCACATATCATATCCCCACATGTACACGACTAGGTGCAAGCAAGCATGTCAACTCGCTAGCTATGTTTAGCACATCAACCAAGTCATATGTATCAACAAGGTGCTAGGTCTAGCTAGGGCTGCATGGTCAAACTCATTTCATATCATCAAACTACTTGGCCCTCTCAAGGATAAACTTGGGTCTTATCAACATCAACATCATCAATAATATCATCATCTTAGGTTTCTAGGTTATTCACTTGCCTAACCTATATCATGGCTCTAGACAACTCTAGAGATTATCACTATCATCTAAACTCTCTCATCTAGACTTGATGTTACATCTCTTTCTCGTAGGTTGCATGGAAACTCACTACCTTTCTGTGTGTGGTAACATTTTTCAAATGTACATATAATAATACTTGAAATATGTTTTCTCCAACATTTAAACATGCGATGAAAACCACCATACTCCATCCGAATAAAACCAAAACCAAAACGAGTTACCACACTCATTAGGTAGTCTAGTATCATGACACCTAGAGAACTAGCAAGAACATGGTGCACACTTGTGTAGCCATCCTAAGCACATGTCATGAATCATGTCTAGGGAGGTAATTTACACAAGTCTATACTTAGTTCTAGAACATCTAGGTTCTAACCTAGAGGCTAAGTCAACCTAATCCACAAGGATATTTCATTAAGTTTCTAGGGTTGGGTTGTAAGGTGAGTTTAGTTTGTGTTTCATGTGAGCAATGTTTGGTGTAGTTATTGTTCAGGCTCTGATACCATCTGTCACGGAACCGGAATCCCAGTCCTGCGATTTTTCCCAAAACGAAAGAGGGGAGAAGGGAAAGCAACCGAGCCCTGATTGTATATTTGGGGCCCGCTAAGAGTCAAATTCAAGCTAAAACAACTAATTCAAGTGAGAAACTAGTCATTTTTGAAAGGCACAACTTGCGCTACAAATGTCCAAATAGGGTGAAATTTGTGCTATTGGACTCGTTATTGAAAACTCTACAACATGATTTATATTGGAAATAATTTATTGAAATGAGGTCCAACATATATATTAAGATGGTGACATGGAAGTGTGGAACTTAGCTCAAAAAGGCAAATTAATGTCAAACATCTCAGCTTGATCACTGGTGTGACTAAAAGGAAGCATAACCACACTCACACTATGCAATTGATATTCAATGAGTATAAGCCGCTTGATGAGAGAGAAAGAGTACAATAGAAGAGAGAGAAAATCGAGGTTGTGACAATTACAAGGACTTCTTGGTTTCTGTAATTCAGGTAGATAAGTTACAGAAGAGGGGATGTCAAACCTATCTGGTGTCTGTGATAGCTGAAAAGGAGAAATGTATTGCTGATATTCCTATAGTTAATGAGTGTACTGATATTTTGTTGGCTAAATTGACATTAGTATAATCCCTTTGTTTCGATGATGACAAACATTTCATTCTTGTGAATCTAACGTGCTACTTGAGTGTTGCAGGAATTAGGTGGATGACAAACTACTTGGAAGATTTATATGCTCAAAATTGCTTTAAATCATGATTGTAATCAAATGTAATCACTTGTACAAGTATATAATGTACAAGTACTTAGATATCATGTAAATCAAGCATTTAGATCTTCCCTAGTCAATCACAACACTTAGATAGGTCATCCCCTAAAATAGTGTCACATCTTCACACTCATACACACACTTATTACTTGGTTTAAAAAATTGAAACATGGTTAATCTCAGTCGACAAACTCCTCGATCGAGACACTCTCGGTCGACAAATTCCTCGACCGAGATTGACCCAAGTAGCCGTTAGACCCAGCAGACAAGGTGGTTGGGAGTTGGAAATGAACGTTGTAAACACTTGCTCCAGGACGTCCCTCGGTCGAAAAGTCCTCGACCGAGAAGGACTCTCGGTCGACAAATCTTCAACTGAGATGAGTTCTGTCTGCACTTTTCAGAATTAATTAACTAGCCATTGCTAAAGCAACTAATGGTGACCTAATGACTAGTTAAGCACTAAGAACCCCCTAGAAAGTGTCTAGAACGTCCTTTAGCATCCATAGGCCATTCCTATAAATAGGACAATCCATAGGACACCCAAAACACACTTGTGCTACACTTGAGATTCATACTTGCAATTGGCAATTCATTCTTGTGAGCAATTGAGCAATTCTAACATTGGCTATACATTCCCATTGCTCTAAATTCGTGTCCTATAGGCTAGCATCTCCTACCCACTACACCAACACTTCTATATACATTGGTTAGGAGATCAAAACGCTTGATACAGGAAATCAAGCCTTGTGCTACAATGGTATTGTAATTTCTATTTTTCCTTCTTGTTCCTTTATATTGTTTGTACTCTCCTTGCTACTCCTAGGGTTGGAGGCTACGGATTGGAGAGGGTTTGACTTCTCAGGTGGAGAAAGGTCTTCTCGGTGGAGAAGGTGGACTTTGGACTACTTCAAGAAGGTTGTCTCAACGGGAAGCTACTTCAAGAGGAAGGCTACTTCCAGGGGAGCTTGAGTTTACTTCAAGGAAGGCTGCTTCGAGGTTGGTGAGACTACTTCTAGGTGAAGGCTGTCCGAAGGGTTTGGTGAAGGTATTGTAATTTTATGTAACATCCTTGCGAGGTAATAACATTAAATACTTTCAAAATTCCAGTTGGGTAAGCAACCGGGTAGTGGATTGACTGCCTTAGTATTTGCTAAGGTTGGAACCACTCTAAATCCTTGTCCCCTTGTCCAAACTTTTTGTGGTTGCTTGATTTGGTTAAATTATTATTAAAATATCATAAAACCCTATTCACCCCCCTCTAGTGGTTTTTCAATTGGTATCAGAGCAGGCTTCAAGGAGCTCTAATCGAGTTTTGAAGAATGAAGGGTGGTGGTGCCTACAATCGCAAGCAAAGGAGCAACTTGGACCAACCTTCAACAAGCTGTAATTGGTGCTTAGGAACAAGCCACACAACACTTAGTTGTCCTTGGAGGAAAAATAAGGAAGATGTGCATAAAGGGTGCTTTATTGCTACAACAAGTGAAGAAGAAGAAGAGGTAAGCCGTTTTGATTTACCTAAAGAAGATTTAATTGCTAGTTTTCAAGAAACACATGAAAAATATATTGAGTGCAAGAAGAAATTAAAGATATCTAATAAGGAAAATGATGAGTTACATGCTAAACTACTTGCTCTCACATCTGAAAATGAAGATCTTAAAAAGGTTATTGAAGATCATAATACTAAACTAAAATCAATAGAAGCAGATTGCAATCTTCTTTCCCTAGAAAAGATAAATTTGCAAACTCAAGTAAATGATCTTAAAAAACAACCTGTTTTGTGTACACATCTAGATTATGATACTATTATGAAAGAAAGAGATTCTTTATTATCTAATCTAGATCAAGCAAAGTTAGATATCAAGAAGAGAATGGATGAGATTGTTAAGTTGCAACAAGATGTGAGTAGTTAGAGTAACAATGATATCCTTGATAAAATCTTAAATGATCCTTATCGTCAAGTTGGAAGGAGAGGACTAGGTTATAAGCCTAAAGGAAAATCTTATCAAAAAACTAGTTGGAGAAAGACACAAGTGCCAAAAAGTCAATCCATGAATGTACCTAGAGGCAAATATACATATGTACCCAAGAACAACCTAGAACAAAATCATAGAAAGAGATATGAGGTTGATTCTATATGTTGCCATTACTGTTTACGTCTTGGACATTATTCCTTCTCGTGTCCTTACAAGAAAAAGGATGTTGAGTTAGTATGGGTTCCAAAAACTCCTAACTAAATGAATATAATTAAGTTGAGATACGACCAAAGACTCTAAGTTGTATATCTCCATGTCTATCTCAACTTAAAATAATAAGATAACAAATTGATTCAAATAGACAAATTTCTAAAGATGTGTCTCTGCAGATTTATATAAAATGCATATTTTCAAGTTAGAGATTTGAATATGATTAGTTGAAATTTAACCTAAATGTTACTTTGATATTTTAATGTTTCATCTCAACTAAACTGAGCTTTAAATTGCTTAATTGAATTGGAAGTGATCTATGTTTTCATTTGGAAACAATTACTGAAAACAATACATAAACAGTAACAATTTCGGTCGAGAAGTTGTCGACCGAGACAATATCGGTCGAGAACTTTCTCGACCAAGTAAAGCTCTGGCAAGACTGTTTAAATAAAAGACACTTAAATCACAATCAACTTAAGCATGTAATGAACTTTATATATTCTTGTGTTTTAAATATTTGAATGATCCAAATCAAAAGAAAGAATATATGAGCATCAAAACAAAATACTTTTCGTGATTAAATTATCAAGTATACAAGATAAAAGGATCGATTTTACTAAAACTGATGCAAAAATGTTGCTTGCAAAGAAAAATGATACTGAAATCTATACTCCTACTTCAAGTAGACATACTTGATTGGAAAAATAAGTCACATATCTTGAAGACAAATTTCTCACGAATACTAGTAGTTTGCATCATTACATATATGTTAATAACATCCTTATTAAACTTGATGCAAACCAAAACTTGTGAAATTCTGATCTGTATGCAAATTGAAATTGATTATGCTTTCTTTGAAAATTCAAATGTTATCAAAGTTCAATTTCTACTTTCTTGAAAAAGGTGATTAAGCATAAATAGTCTATCTTAAAATTTTCATTAGAATGATAAAAATAATTTGTTCTAAGAAAATCAAAAGAATAAATATCATTGTGACATATAAATGTATATGCACTAATTAAGTTTGAGATATGATCAATAATCTTGAATTGAGCAACCTTACATCTATCTCAATTGAATAACATATAAATCAAAGAATTTCAACACATAAACTAGAACATACAGATTGCTGAATAAAATCTGCAGAAACATTCTCAGTCGAGAAATACTTCAACCGAAAAAATTCGGTCGACAAATTGTTCGACCGAGCAAGAGTCTGGAAAATATGTTCTGCTATTTCTTATTTGCTAATCAATTCAGCAATAATAAAAATTGTTTTCATTGAGAATCACAATTCTTGGAGATCATCTTTTAATCAAGACATACTGACCTTTTTGCATCAATTAAGGTATAACATTATGAATATGAGATCCTTAAACATATTGCAAAAGTGTTATATGAAGACTGATTTTGAACAAACCTTATTCATTGATTGAAAAAGTTTATTAAGCATGATTATTTACATTGTTTGTCTTAAAAACTTATAAACCTGAATAAATTATTTTGGTTTATTCTCTACATGGTTTGGCTTAAAATTGAAAATATGAACCATGATTAGTTTAATCAAGGAAATTACTATTTTATCATAATCCACATGATTTTTCCTAAGTATTCATTGGTCTATCTATATAGGAACCATGTATATTGAATTTAAATTTAAAATAAATCATTGAATTTATATGATTTTATCTTGATCATTGCATTGTGGATATGCTTCTACTGTTCTATCATAATCATGATCATTGTATTATATGCTTCTATCATGATCATTATGTTTTGCTGGTTTGTCTAACATAATCTTTGTTCCATATATACAAACCATGAATGAATATTGTTTTTTATCATTGTGATTCAGCTCATGAAGATGCCATTTTGCATAAATAGTAAAACTTCATGGCACAAATGCATTTTAAATTGAAAATCCGTAGAAATTATACTTCACATATAAATGTTCAAATTGGAAATCTACAGAAATTGCCTCTTGGTTGAAATCAAGTTTGACCAAGGGGCGCTATGGTCGAAGTCAAGGTCGACCTAAAATAAGCTTGACAAAATGCTTATTTGTACATCATTCTACTACACTTAATCTTAGTATCTTGATTCAAAATATGTTTATCATATTGAAAACATAATTTTAGTGTATAACTCTCATAAAAGGTCAACTCATTTTGATCTAATATTGATTGTGACCTTAGAATCCTTAAATTATCTTGACTATAAGATTAAGGGGGAGCTCACACAAACTATCTTGATTATAAGATTAAGAATCTTACAAAACTTTGTAAACATCATTTGAAGCTTGTTATGACCTTAGTATCCTTAAAAGTAGTTCCAGTTATGAAAATAAAGAAATCTACAATATTCATGAATATGACATATATTTTGTTCTTAATGGAATTATCTAAACAAATCAGGGCTTAACATCCCGTGCATTTGGTTAGAGATACTTTTCATGCACTCTACTAAAAGCTTAAAGGATTCTCATATCATTTTCAGGGTTTAACATCCCTTGCAAAATGGATGAGAAATCAATATGTATTCATCATGAGCTTAAGGGAATCTCATTTCATTTTCAGGGCTTAACATCCCTCTTAACATCCTTTACAAATGATTGAGAAATAAATTGTGGCTAAATTTAACAAATAATTGCTTTGCATTAATCCCTTGATTTTACATTGAATATTTCTTTAAGGGGGAGCATAGCTTAAAATTAAGGGGGAGAAATGAAATGTCACACAAAATGACTATCTTGGATATCTTTTTGAAATGACAAAGGGGGAGAAATAATATAAAATCAAAAACAAAAAATAAAATGAGTTTCATAATATCTCAGCCAGCACACACTTGCAAAACAAGAATGGCTACAAAAGGTAAACTTCAGGTATGAAACTCATATGATTTATATTTCCCTATTTTATATTTAGGAAATGTTTGTCATCTTCAAAAAGGGGGAGATTGTTGGCTAAATTGACATTTGTATAATCCCTTTGTTTCGATGATGACAAACATTTCATTCTTGTGAATCTAACGTGCTACTTGAGTGTAGCAGGAATTAGGTGGATGACAAACTACTTGGAAGATTTATATGCTCAAAATTGCTTTAAATCATGATTGTAATCAAATGTAAACACTTGTACAAGTATATAATGTACAAGTACTTAGATATCATGTAAATCAAGCGTTTAGATCTTCCCTAGTCAATCACAACACTTAGATAGGTCATCCCTTAAAATAGTGTCACATCGGCACACTCATACACACACTTATTACTTGGTTTAAAAACATTGAAACAAGGTTAATCTCAGTCGACAAACTCCTCGATCGAGACACTCTCGGTCGACAAATTCCTTGACCGAGATTGACCCAAGTAGCCGTTAGACCCAGCAGACAAGGTGGTTGGGAGTTGGAAATGAACGTGTAAACACTTGCTCCAGGACGTCCCTCGGTCGACTAGTCCTCGACCGAGAAGGACTCTCGGTCGACAAATCTTCGACCGAGATGAGTTCTGTCTGCACTTTTCAGAATTAATTAACTAGCCATTGCTAAAGCAACTAATGGTGACCTAACAGCTAGTTAAGCACTAAGAACCCCCTAGAAAGTGTCTAGAACATCCTTAAGCATCCATAGGCCATTCCTATAAATAGGACAAGCCATAGGACACCCAAAACACACTTGTGCTACACTTGAGATTTACTTGCAATTGGCAATTCATTCTTGTGAGCAATTGAGCAATTCTTACATTGGCTATACATTCCCATTGCTCTAAATTCGTGTCCTATAGGCTAGAATCTCCTACCCACTACACCAACACTTCTATATACATTGGTTAGGAGATAAAAACGCTTGATATAGGAAATCAAGCCTTGTGCTACAACGGTATTGTAATTTCTTGAGGCCTTACCTGGCGTACCTCCTGATCGAGACCTTGAATTCTCTATTGATCTCCTTCCTAGCACTACACATATTTCTAAGGCTCCATATAGGATGGAACATGCAAAGCGCGTTGAACTAAAGAAGCATATACAAGACTTTCTAGATCTAGGTTTTATTCATCCTAGTGCATCTCCCTAGGGATCACCCATCCTCTTCGTCAAGAAGAAGGAAGGTTCTCTCCGTATGTGTGTCGACTATCGAATGCTAAACCAGATGACAATAAAGAACATGTACTCACTGCCACAAATTGGTGACCTGTTCGATCAGCTAAAGACAACCAAGGTATTCTCAAAAATATATTTGCATAGTGGATACCATCAGTTGAAGGTCAAACCCTTAGATATAGAGAAGACAAACTTTCGCACCAGATGTGGGAACCTCCAAGTTTCTTGTTATGTCGTTTGGCTTCACCAATGGCCCCACTATCTTCATGGACCTAATGAATCACATCTTCCATCAGTATCTGGATTTTATTATTATTATCTTCATAGATGATATTCTCATCTATTCTGATAATGACCAGTCACACGAGGAACATCTTCGTATCACTCTTAAGATAGTGACAACATCAACTGTATAAGAAGTTGTCTAAATATGAGTTCTGGCTTTGTGAAGTTATGTTTCTTGGGCATATAATTTCTGATGGTCGTATCTCTATTGATCCCGCAAAGGTTGAGTCAGTGATGAACTAAGCTATCCCTACTGTTTCGTCAGATATCAATTTTTTTTTGGGGTTAAACAGTTATTATAGGTGCTTTATTCAGGATTTCTCTATTATAGCAAAGCCTCTAACTGCACTCACACAAAAGGAAGCAAAGTTTGTGTGGAGTGAGAAGTGTGATCAAAGTTTCCAGACCTTGAAGATGAGACTCACTTTAGCACATGTGCTTGTACTTCCTTTAGGCAATGATAGTTTCATCATCTTCAGTGACGCTTTGAAGTTATGTTTGGGTTGTGTTTTACAACAGAAGGACATGGTTATAGCTTATGCATCTAGGAATCTCAAACCACAAGAGGAAAACTATCCGACTCACAATTTGGAGTTGGCAGCTATCATGTATGCATTGAATATCTGAAGGCATTACCTGTACGACACACCATTCGAGATTTTCTATGATCATAAGAGCCTCAACTACATTTTGAGTCAGAAGGATCTAAACATGAGACAACACCAATGGATCGAGTTCTTGAAGGACTACGCTTCATTAGTTCCTATCATCCTGGCAAGGCAAATGTGGTGGCTGATGCTTTGAGTAGAAAGAAGGAAGTAGTCAATGCAAAAGCTATTGTTGATGAATGGAAGATGATGTAGGACCTGGTTGAATGGAGACCACAACTTAAAGAGGAGGAGTTAAAGATGGCACATCTCACAATTCAGCCAGACTGGGCTTCTGCAATATTACAAGCTCAACAAGGTAGTTCTGATTTTCCTTGTATGCTAGTACGACTACAGAGGAATGATGCTAATATGTGTAAAGGCAAAGATGGTGAAATAATGATGAATAATAGATTACGGGTACTACATCTGAGTTATAGAAGAATATTCTATTATAGGCCCATGGGACACAATAGACTATCCTCCAGGTTCTATGAAGATGTATCAGGACCTGAAGAGGGCCTTCTGGTGGGAGGGCATTGTAACATCCCTGACCTGGGTTTAGGGATAACCATGTTTGATTAGCCTAAATAAGTTTCTTAGAACTTTAATATAATGCTCTGAAGTATTTTGATATCAGATAACAAACTTATGTTTCAAGTTTGGTCATGTTTGAATAATGTTTGAGAAATGTTCTCATGTTTTGGACCAAAATGCAATTTACCCAAGAAGAGGGGTTATATTGCAATATTCCACATGTTGAAAGTTCCTCATGTGTTTTATCATCATAAGAGATAGAATGATGCAAGGTGGTGGCTTGTGGAAAGCCTAAATTCCAAGTTCGAATTTGTTTGAATAATGCTAGTGCCTTGTGTATCAATTTTGGTACAAGTTGTAAGTTACACAAAATGTAGGGTTGATATGAAAATTACCACCTCTAGAGTGTCCCTACTCCCTCCGAGTATCATTTAGAGGATAGATAAAGAAGGAGACACCATGTTTGAATCATGTATCAGTGATAGTATTCTTGGTGATAGAAAGACCAAGAAAGGGTTGAATGTGAAACCCTAATTTGAACTTGTATCGAGTTGTAGAGTCCATATGAGAGTGCCTATAGGCCAAGGAGCCATAGAGGGAGTCTCATATCGATTTGTGAACTCTTGGAAAAGATCATGATGGGTAAAGCAACTCAAGGAGGTGAAGTGTATCAGTTTACAACTTCCTTGGAAACGTTGTATTGGGTTGTGAATAAAGTGGTGATTGAGTTGAGATATCTTATCCAACAAGATAAGTGATGGCCGAAATATCACCTATAGATTATCCTCAAGTGTTTTGCATGTCAAGATAAATATGATTGCATTCAAGGACAAGTGTCAACCATGCATGGACACGTGGCACCTAGTAGCTTAAAAATGATGACACCTCATATACACAATTTTTCATGAACCTCAAGTATATATACCCTTCCTTTCACCTATAAGTGAAATTTTCAGAATTTATCACCCTATTTCTGTTTGATATAGTGCATATAGTCTTAGTATCATGCATAGGTGAACGAATATTGTGCATAGAGCTTTGGTATTGGCCATAGCAAAGTGATATCAGCCAAGTGAAGTGATATCGCCCAAGTGAGGGATATCGGCCACAAAGTGGTGATGTATCGTGCATAGTACTAAGGAGCTCAAGTGTTGGACCTTTGATAAGCTCATATTCAACCTTGGGAACCTGAATCTTTGGATCTTGGGGCTTTGAAGTTGCTCTTGAGGTGGGTTATATAATTTGAACTCAATTATGTTATTATTTACCATCAATCTTTCCACAGTTAATGATTTACTTTCAATTTGAAATTTCTTGAATAATTGATGAATTCATGAGATCTATTAGTGACCTAGGACTGTTGTCCATGAATAAGAACAGTAAGAACACGAGTCTAGAGGTTTATGATGATGACATCATCATGGTTCAACCCGATATTGGGTTGAAGCACCTCTAACCTGATATGGTGAAGTGAACACATCACTAAAATGATACAATGTTACGACCCCACCTCCCGATAACCCCCAATTAAGGGAGACCAAGAGGTTGAAGCCACACCCATTAATCCCAGATCAAAGGTTCGACATATAACCATAAACAATTATTAAATTCTAACAGACTATACTGAAAATGGTAATAAATTTTTTCTTTACATACCTTTTGTAAACTTGGATCTCTAAACTTCTATCCACACCGATACTAATCTATCTAATCCTCCTTTGCACTTTAATTCTCTTTTAGTATCACATGTGCCACTTTACTGTTTGTTCTTTTCATTGTACCTAAAACGCCGACAAACAAAACGTCGGTCAGCCGTAGCTGGTATGTGGGGGAAACAATAAACATGCAACTATGATAACAATGTAATAATTCAATTACTTATTTAACAACCAATATTACGTTTTAGATATAACTCCACGATCCAAGGGTACCCTATCCTCTGTATTGTCCCCATTAAACCCCTCATGATCCACCTATAAGTGAACCAGTTTCTAGGGTTGAGTCACATGGCACTAGTCGTGAGTAGACCACTCCTTAACTCAGGATTTGCTAAAGAGTCTCTAACTCACGGTAACCTAGACCTTGCTCTAGGATTACCCCTTTTTTAGCCTTTTCAAAGTAACAGAGGTGGACCCGGATCTAGCCAGTTATATATACTCATTTATAGTGATATTCATAGTCAGTTTATAATTGCATGAAATAAATAGACATCCAACAGTTAATTCATGCATTGAGGGAAACGTCGATAAAATCTTCGGGAAACTATTCGGTATAGTAATAAGCGTAACCACATACCTTTAATTGCATTTTTCAAGACAGATTCAAGTTATGAAGAGTAACCCAATCAACAAGTAATGAGGAAAAGAAATCCTGAAATAAAAGTACCAATTCCCTTTATTAATAATTATCCAATTTCATTATACTATTTAGGATTTCAATTCCAACATTAGGGGTTCTTTTGGAAATTAGAGTTTTTACTTCTTCTTTCCTCATTATCATCCTTATTTATCAAACTACATAAAACCCCTAATTTCTCATTGAATTTCCTTTATTAAGCATCTGATTACCTTATTCCACAAAATATGATTTTTATCTCCTTTTATCCCAAATTAGGGTTTCCATGTAAATTAACCCTCTTTTTAAATATTATAACTCTAATTTAAGCACTTTTGCAATCAAACAGTAAATCAAACCACCATTATCATTATTAGAGTCAAACTTAACAATTTGACCTATTGATTTACTAAATTACACTCTTAACATGCAATTAGGGTTTCTCATCAATTTTTAATACACTTTATTAGCCAATTAAGGCACTTTTGCAAAACGGAGTGGAATTAGGTTCTGGAAATATTTTTATCATATTCCTTGCATTTTTCTACACAACTTTCATATATAAAGTTTTGTCATTGGACACTCCTAGCTATTTTTAATATTTTTCTCAAGAAAACCCTTTTTTCTGATTATTGGTTAGAGAGGAGAAAATACCTAAAATACTGGAGCGTTGGATCGGTGCACCCCGGGTACACGGCTCGATCTGACGCTCCTCGTCAGTCGCCTCCACCGTGCACATCCTCTCCTCCTGGTCCGCTGGATCAAGCTGAGTCCACAATGGACTTTTGATCGGACGACCGCGACTTAAAGTCGTTTAACTTGGCCGTTTCTTTCCTCACACCGTTGGATCAGAATCCAATGCTAGCTGCACGTCGTTCTCCCTTCCACCCTAGCTCCTTCGATGCGGCGGCGCCACGGTGGTTTCCTCACCAGAGCCAACCCGATCCAGAGCACGAGAGAGTGCTGGACCTCAAGAACGAGCCGCCTCATGACGTGATGGGTTGGAGGTTCATGTGGTACCCTTTTTATAGGGTATCGAGCATCCCATTGGAGGATCCCAATCCCACTCAAACTGTGCTTCTAGCCCAATTGGGCGTTTCTTGGATTCAAGTCTAAACCCTAGCAAACCAGGGTCAGATCACCTCTCCTAGCACTCCCAGATTCAATGGGAGAGTTTCCAAAGACGCACATGCATCTGAGTTCACGCAATCACGGGAATAAAAATCCCTCTTACGCGGCTACAGTCCCTGTCCCTTTGGGACTTGGACGATGAGCTGTGTCCCTTGGATTAAGATCCAAGGGCTCTCATCACACGCGCAAGAACAAAGGGAAACTAATTCCCAATCAAAATTGGATTTTATTCCTATTCCAATTGAATCTTGGAAAATTCATATCTCCCAATTGGTTACTCTTTTCTTTCCCAAATTTTGAAGGAATTTCGATTTCAGTCTTATCTTTCATCCTATAAAATTTGGTGTCATTATCATAAGGATTCAATTCCTTTTCTTAATATGCAAGTTATCATCATATTAATCATATTCCCTATCTCTTCTTTATTTCTTTTATCATTATTTATTGATTCTGAGTTCCTTGAACCCCAAGGAATCTATAATCTTGAAATCCTATTTTCCTTTAATAGTAATTTCCTTCTTTTTAGCAATACCATGTAATACATTAATTGTGTATCCACATTATCTTCTTATTTTGCTATTTTGGTATTTTCTCTTTCTTTCCTATTTATTGGGACTCCTTGGATCCCAAGACACTCCATTATTTCGAAATTCATTTTATTGGAATACTCATTATCCTTCCTAATGCACCTATATGCATTATTTTGCATTATCATGTTTATTTCTCATGAAAATATCTCTTTTTGAGGATTTCTTTTTATTTCCCTTTTTATTTTCCTCATGGGTATTCCTTTTATCATTAGAAACCTCATGGATACGAATTATCACCAAGAAAACTTATTTATGCCTCTTTCCACTCATCTTCCACATTTTATCATCATTTTCAATTTCTTTCTTAATAAAGAAATACTTAATTAACCTTTTCTTTTCTAATTACTTTCTTTTCGCAACCTTGGTCTCCTTGGTACTCCAGAAACCCAAGAGGCACGAAACCCTCTTTGGATTTGCCTTCTAGAGGTTTCTACATATTTCTTTTCTCCAAAATTCAATTATCCATTTACTATTTGAATTTCCTTGTTATTGGGCCCAATCACCAATAAAGCCCACAAAGCAACCAATCAAAGATATTGTGAATGGAATCCATTTATTCCAAAACAAAACATATCATTATTTGTTCAATTATCTTTAATATGAGAAATTACATTTCTCACTAATTGAACCCAAAAATTGGGGTTGTAACATCCTTCCCCTCTTATAGGAATTTTGTCCTCAAAATTCAAACAAGCAAACAAACAACTCAGGATAAGACTTTTCCATGTCCATCATTGGCCCCTATGTGGCCTTACCGTACTCATGGCGTTTCCAAAGAACCTTTATCATCACATATTCTTTTCTCTGAGTTCTTTCATCCTGGCGTCTATAAACTACACAGGTGACCCTGGCCATTTCAGCCTCCCTTGGGGCTCACTAGGTTCATTGCTCAGCACATGGTCGGGGTACCTCACATAGTGCTCTAACTCGGACACATGGAACTCATCACACATTACTTTATCCCGAGGGGTAAGGTCAATCTTATCCTTCTCCACCCATCCATTTCTAATGGACCAATGTATCGGGGACTCAACTTTCTTAGCTATAACTTAGAGGGGTCGGATTTTCATGTCACATATTCTCCCACAGTAACTTGTATGTCAGTCTACTTTGCATCTGCTCACGACTCTCATCATCTCTAGGCTCCTTTCAGCCCTTGCACAATCAAAGTGACTTCATCTACATGCACTTTGGTCCCTTTTCTAACCATCATGAGGTACTTTTCTAACCATCATGTGGTCCTTTCACCAACATCACCTTACTGAAGTGGTGACCGACACAACCTCTCTTACAGAGCTTCATATAAAACTCGATACTGGCTATGGTGGTCATTGTCACATCTTTCATAGGACAAGAACTGTCTCTAGATATCACCATGAACGAGCACACATGCCCTCATCAGACCCTTTAGTCTGGATCTTACTAACCATAGTTAGGGGTGATAACCTATACTAACATTGAGTTCTTCATGTACCTACTTCCACTTTATGGAAGTGAACCTTTAGGTCAAACTCAAGAACCTTTGAACTTGCTTCATGGTGTAGTGGAACCATCTCTCTCACGGTAGTTCAATTTAGATCTGTCCCTTGTCCGAACTCTTCCTTTCTCATATTATCTAGGTAAGGCGACCTACCATAACCCATAGCGTATCTCGACCTTCCTCGGTCCAGGGAAGACCTATCACAACATCCATAGTGTTGAACTCTCATTCCTTCTCAGGGATTCTTTTGTCCTCCATATCGATACACTGGGTTACTGGGGTTCGTCCTTTACCTCCTGGCTTGCATGGTCATAAACCACATGCAACTTCATCTTAAGCATCTAAAGTGCTATTGCCATTTTCCACGGTGTATGTTGATCTTCCACCATGATTTCCTGTATGTCATGATTCTTTCAAGATCAAATCCTCTGAAACCCTAAAACACTCTAGTCAGGGTTTCATCACCTTCTCTTCCAAAGAAGTACATCTGAGGTTTTACCACCATCCTTTCATTGCATCCAGGACTAGACTGGCTAACCAAACAACCATAACTTGTCAATGTATCTTGTTACATCTGAGTGTTATCCAAACACCTCTCCTTTTCGAACTTAGGGTTAGCCAAACAACCTCTTCTAGCTTCTAGTCAAACAAGTGAGATGTATCTCTACCAGAGCATCCATTACCACTTCACATCCTTAGGTATTAGGTAACGTTGAAGACATACACTTCCATGTATTTCACTTATCATCTCACCTCAAACTCTATGTCTATCTTCAATTAAGAACACTCTCTGATTTCATCATCATGGTGCTCAAACTCAACCTGGTATAACTCGTAAGTTCCACATAGCTCATGATAAAAAAACATCCTCGTAAGGTGACTACCTCATTCCTCTTAGTGTTTGCAAGCCATCCATGTATCATTCACTTTACCAGGATAGGTTATCTTCTCTATCCCCCATCTCTCGTGGCAACGTTCCAACCTACATCATCTCTTATCCTTGGTGTATGGCATGCGTAATGTCCTATCTCTCACCCCCATAACAAGAGGAAATAAGCATTTGGCTGCAGTCCAAATATAGAGTTCTTCCTGTTCCAAGAGTAGAGATGGTACATCCCACCTTGCCAGTACACCTTTAAATCTAAGTTGCAACGTGCCACATATGTCTCTATATCACAACCATTTTGATATCAAACTAGTCTTGAGCCTACTGAGGTTTATACCCTGGGTCATCTCCTCTAGGTCTATAGGGTACCAACTCCTTTGGGGTCATCCCTCTTCCCTTATGCATCAAGAGAGTGCCCTACTCATCTGCCCTTTGGGTCCCATGAGTTCATGAAGGTGATCAATCTCCTAACCCATGGCCCTCAAACAATGATAGCTGTTACCTCCCGACCCTATGGTCATGTGCAACTGGGGAATCAGGCAACTCCTACTTTCATCAGTCTAATCCCTACCTGACCCTAGGATAGACTTAGGATTCTCCATTATAGTACATGTTCACTTAGAACCTTACCCAAGTCTTCATCATCTCTCTTTATGCATTCATGGGTTGGCCTTCATCCTTTCATTGGGATCATGGCAACCCGCCTACCTTGGTCAAGCCCTATACCGATTACCTCCATGGTAACTCATTCATATGCAATTTGAGATGGATATCTATGGGTCTACATGTTCATTCTCCTACCATGTACCTTTCACATAGCTTCTCAAGATCCTATGAGACCTCTTTAGGTTACCTTGAACCAACAACACTGATATACACCCTACAAAAGGGGTCCCTCTCCCAGGATGGGAGGAAAACTATCTCTTGACAACAAGGTCACAAAAACTCTTAGGTCTAGGGTTTACATCCTCACAAGCCTACTTAACCCTAGCAAGCTATTATGGCACAAGCAGATCACCTACTGTACTATGCTAGGTCATACTTGTTCTCTTTGCTGGATCAAGATCATACTTTCTTTTATCATCAACCTAGTTATGAGGGGTTCATCAAACATACCTTTAATATTAAGGAGTTTCCTTTTTCCTTTATACATGAGGAGTACCGTGCTCGCTTTGGTACACCACTTCCCCTCTTAGGCCTAGGAACCCTAGGTTCACTTGTAGGTGTCCAACTGCACGCTCCATCTCTTAACTACAAACCAAGCATGAAAAGGCATGACATGCACTTCTGGTCATCCTTCAACTCGAGCAACACTTAGGGTTGGGTCCTCCTTAAGGACAACCAACAAGGTACATGGCCTCATAACCTGCTACTAAACCTTTCTAGGTCTAAGGAACTCTTCTTCCTACCTCAGAAGGTAAACATCCCTACCATGGGCACGTAGGTACCAGAAGCTTCATCTTCTCTCAAGGGTTTGGTCCTTCTAAAGACAACCAAGGTATCAACAACTTTTAGGGACCGATCATGAGGCAACCACTATCATCCATTGTTCAGGGTTTTAGGCTTCCAACCTTCTTGCTGGGTTTCCTTCTCTCTCTAGAGCTAACCCTACATCCAACCTCACCATTAGAGGTCCTCTCTTCATGGAGGATCAACCTCAAAGGCATTCTCTACATGGGTGAAGCCTAGGTTTGCTCAAGATCATCCATAACCCTTTGTGCTCCATCATAATTCCTTATCCAGGGTTTCATCCTATCGTCAGCACTGTGACGTGTCCTAGGTTCCAGCTATGCCCTACTGGTACAAGCCCATAGGGTTTCTATGGTCCTTCACTAACATCATCATCTAAAGAGCTATCCTTTACCCTAACCTGCACGACCCTTCCCAGGGTTGGGGTTGCCAAAGGTGCTAGGTCACCCATGGATCCTATGGCATCCCAAAGGCATGTCCTTTCAAACACCTGGTCCAACTCATCTCCCTTTAACCTTCACTCAGGGTTAGGGTTAGCATCATCCTCATAGGATGTGCCAGGTCTCTACTTGCAATGGAGATCTCTATCTCCAAGACTAACTTATCCTCCTGAGAAGAAGGTCTAGCCTCAGGTCTCTTCTGAGGACATGACAACTTATGTCATACGACCTAAGCATGTATCTATTATTTATTTTGTGCTTAATCTATTAAGCTTATGTCCATGACATCTTATTTACATGCCTTTCATTAATTTAGTGGAGGATTCCTTAAACCTTATTAACCTTACCCATACCTCAAGAGGGTGAGGAGGAGAAAGAAAACCCTAATCCTTTAGGTCCTTATCAGAATTTTGTGATGAGAAGGGATGAATAAGATGAGAAGTCCTAAAGGTATCTTATTTCGATTCATACCCTAAGACTTTGGCCAGGCAGTCACACGGGTCCGGGAGTCCTCGTATTCCGACTAGCGGTGCGGAGGAAAATCTTGCCAGCCCCCGGTCGTGATCCCTTTCTAGACACCTCCGTCTTTCAGATATTCCTCTAATAACTCCCTTGGGTTCTATGGAGTTTGTAAAATCTAATAATTATTAATGGTTAACTGAGGAACCTAAGCTCTGATACCAAATGTTACGACCCCACCTCCCGATAACCCCCAATTAAGGGAGACCAAGAGGTTGAAGCTGCACCCATTAATCTCGGATCAAAGGTTCGACATATAACCATAAACAATTATTAAATTCTAACAGACTATACTGAAAATGGTAATAAAATTTTTCTTTACATACCTTTTGTAAACTTGGATCTCTAAACTTCTATCCACACCGATACTAATCTATCTAATCCTCCTTTGCACTTTAATTCTCTTTTAGTATCACATGTGCCACTTTACTGTTTGTTCTTTTCATTGTACCTAAAACGCCGACAAACAAAACGTCGATCAGCCGTAGTGGTATGTGGGGGAAACAATAAACATGCAACTATGATAACAATGTAATCATTCAATTACTTATTTAACAACCAATATTATGTTTTAGATATAACTCCGCGATCCAAGGGTACCCTATCCTCTGTATTGTCCCCATTAAACCCCTCATGATCCACCTATAAGTGAACCAGTTTCTAGGGTTGAGTCACATGGCACTACTCGTAAGTAGACCACTCCTTAACTCGGGATTTGCTAAAGAGTCTCTAACTCACGGTAACCTAGACCTTGCTCTAGGATTACCCCTTTTTTAGCCTTTTCAAAGTAACAGAGGTGGACCCGGATCTAGCCAGTTATATATACTCATTTATAGTGATATTCATAGTCACTTTATAATTACATGAAATAAATAGACATCCAACAGTTAATTCATGCATTGAGGGAAACGTCGATAAAATCTTCGGGAAACTATTCAGTATAGTCATAAGCGTAACCACATACCTTTAATTGCAGTTTTCAAGACAGATTCAAGTTATGAAGAGTAACCCAATCAACAAGCAATGAGGAAGAGAAATCCTAAAATAAAAGTACCAATTCCTTTTATTAATAATTATCCAATTTCATTATACTATTTAGGATTTCAATTCCAACATTAGGGTTTCTTTTGGAAATTAGGGTGTTTACTTCTTCTTTCCTCATTATCATCCTTAATTTATCAAACTACATAAAACCCCTAATTTCTCATTGAATTTCCTTTATTAAGCATCTGATTACCTTATTCCACAAAATATGATTTTTATCTCCTTTTATCCCAAATTAGGGTTTCCATGTAAATTAACCCTCTTTTTAAATATTGTAACTCTAATTTAAGCACTTTTGCAATCAAACAGTAAATCAAACCACCATTATCATTATCAGAGTCAAACTTAACAATTTGACCTATTGATTTACTAAATTACACTCTTAACATGCAATTAGGGTTTCTCATCAATTTTTAATACACTTTATTAGCCAATTAAGGCACTTTTGCAAAACGGAGTGGAATTAGGTTCTGGAAATATTTTTATCATATTCCTTGCATTTTTCTACACAACTTTCATATATAAAGTTTTGTCATTGGACACTCCTAGCTATTTTTATTATTTTTCGCAAGAAAACCCTTTTTTCTGATTATTGGTTAGAGAGGAGAAAATACCTAAAATACTGGAGCGTTGGATCGGTGCACCCCGGGTACACGGCTCGATCTGACGCTCCTCGTCAGTCGCCTCCACCGTGCGCGTCCTCTCCTCCTGGTCCGCTGGATCAAGCCGAGTCCATAATGGACTTTTGATCGGACGACCGCGACTTAAAGTCGCTTAACTTGGTCGTTTCTTTCCTCACACCGTTGGATCAGGATCCAATGCTAGCTATGCGTCGTCCTCCCTTCCACCCTAGCTCCTTCGACGCGGCGGCGCCGCGGTGGTTTCCTCGCTGGAGCCAACCCGATCCAGAGAACGAGAGAGTGCTGGACCTCAAGAACGAGCCGCCTCATGACGTGATGGGTTGGAGGTTCATGTGGTACCCTTTTTATAGGGTATCGAGCATCCCAGTGGAGGATCCCAATCCCACTCGAACTGTGCTTCTAGCCCAATTGGGCGTTTCTTGGATTCAAGTCTAAACCCTAGCAAACCAGGGTCAGATCACCTCTCCTAGCACTCCCGGATTCAATGGGAGAGTTTCCAAAGACGCACATGCATCTGAGTTCACGCAATCACGGGGATAAAAATCCCTCTTATGCGGATACAGTCCCTGTCCCTTTGGGACTTGGACGATGAGCTGTGTCCCTTGGATTAAGATCCAAGGGCTCTCATCACACGCGCAAGAACAAAGGGAAACTAATTCCCAATCAAAATTGGATTTTATTCCTATTCCAATTGAATCTTGGAAAATTCATATCTCCCAATTGGTTACTCTTTTCTTTCCCAAATTTTCAGGGAATTTCGATTTCAGTCTTATCTTTCATCCTGTAAAATTTGGTGTCATTATCATAAGGATTCAATTCCGTTTCTTAATATGCAAGTTATCATCATATTAATCATATTCCCTATCTCTTCTTTATTTCTTTTATCATTATTTCTTGATTCTGAGTTCCTTGAACCCCAAGGAATCTATAATCTTGAAATCCTATTTTCCTTTAATAGTAATTTCCTTCTTTTTAGCAATACTATGTAATACATTAATTGTGTATCCACATTATCTTCTTATTTTGCTATTTTGGTATTTTCTCTTTCTTTCCTCTTTATTGGGACTCCTTGGATCCCAAGACACTCCATTATTTCGAAATTCATTTTATTGGAATACTCATTATCCTTCCTAATGCACCTATATGCATTATTTTGCATTATCATGTTTATTTCTCATGAAAATATCTCTTTTTGAGGATTTCTTTTTATTTCCCTTTTTATTTTCCTCATGGGTATTCCTTTTATCATTAGAAACCTCATGGATACGAATTATCACCAAGAAAACTTATTTATGCCTCTTTCCACTCGTCTTCCACATTTTATCATCATTTTCAATTTCTTTCTTAATAAAGAAATACTTAATTAACCTTTTCTTTTCTAATTACTTTCTTTTCGCAACCTTGGTCTCCTTGGTACTCCAGAAACCCAAGAGGCACAAAACCCTCTTTGGATTTGTCTTCTAGAGGTTTCTACATATTTCTTTTCTCCAAAATTCAATTATCCATTTACTATTTGAATTTCCTTGTTATTGGGCCCAATAGCCAATAAAGCCCACAAAGCAACCAATCAAGGCTATTGTGAATGGAATCCATTTATTCCGAAACAAAACATATCATTATTTGTTCAATTATCTTTAATATGAGAAATTACATTTCTCACTAATTGAACCCAAAAATTGGGGTTGTAACACCTTATACATGATATGATGATGAAGTATGCATCTTGTTCACGATATGGTGTCAAGCATACACCATGTGCATGATATGAGGTCAAGTATACATCTTATGCACGACATGGAATCAAGTATATACTCAAACCAGATATGACAAACCCTAGATGATGAGTAACCCAATTTGATGATATGAATACACACAACTCTTTTCCCGATATGGTATGAAGCATACACACATCTCTTTGCTCGATATGGTGTGAAACATACACACACCTCTTTACCTGATATGGTGTGAATCATACACACACCTATGTTGGCTAAATTGACATTAGCATAATTCCTTTGTTTCGATGATGACAAACATTTCATTCTTGTCGATCTAACTTGCTACTTGAGTGTTGCAGGAATAAGGTGGATGACAAAGAATTGGGAAATCTATATGCTTGAATTATTGTTATTTCATGAATGTAATCAATTGTAAAACTTGTACAAACATATAATGTACAAGTACTTAGACATCATGTAAATCAAGCGTTAGATCCTTCCTAGCTAATCACCACACTTAGATAGGTCATCCCATTCAACAGTGTCACATATGCACACTCATACATATACTTAACACTTTATTTGAAACATTGAAATAAGGTCAATCTCGGTCGACAAATTCCTCGACCGAGACACTCTCGGTTGACAAATTCCTCGACCGAGAAAGACCCAAGTAGCCGTTAGACACAGCTGACAGGGTAGTTGGCAGTTGGAGATGAACGTTGCAACCACTTGCTCCAGAGAGTCTGTCGGTCGACAAACCCTCGACTGAGTAGGACTCTCGGTCGACAATCCCTCAACCGAGATGAGTTCTGACAGCACTTTTCGAATTGATTAACTAGTCGTTGCTAAAGCAACTAAAGTGTACCTAACGGCTATTTTAGCACTTAGAACCCCCTAGAAAGTGTCTAGAACGTCCTTAAGTACTTGTAGGTCATTCCTATAAATAGGACATGCCTTAGAACACCTAAACTCACCAATCTACACTTGTGATACATTTGAGCTTACACTTGCAATTGTCAATCTGTTTTGAGAAATTGAGCAACACTTGCATTGGATATTCTTCTCCTTGCTCCAATTTCATGTCCTACAGGCTAGAATCTCCTATCCACAACAATTACACTTCTATATACATTGATTAGGAGATCAAAACGCTTGATATAGGAAATCAAGCCTTGAGCTGCAAAGTGGTATTGTAATTTCTATTTTTCCTTCTTGTTCCTTTTATCCTTTGTATTCTCCTTGCTACTCCTAGAGTTGGAGGCTGCGGTTTGGAGAAGGTTCTTCTCGGTGGAGAAGGTGGACTTCGGACTACTTCAAGAAGGCTATTGCAACGGGAAGCTACTTCAAGAGGAAGGCTACTTCAAGGGGGAGCTTGAAGTTACTTTAAGAAGGCTTCTTCAAGGTTGGCACAATTACTTCTAGGTGAAGGCTGTCCGAAGGGTTTGGTGAAAGAATTGTAATTTTATGTAAAGTCCTTGCGAGGTAATAAAATTTGATTCTTTCAAAATCCCAGTTGGGTAAGCAACCGGGTAGTGGATTGACGACCTTAGTATTTGCTAAGGTTGGAACCACTCTAAATCCTTGTCCCCTTGTCCAATATCTTTGTGATTGGTTGTTTGAGTTAAATTACTTTAAATTTATCATAAAACCATATTCACTCCCCCTCTAGTGTTCTTCAATTGGTATCAGAGTAGGCTTCAAGGAGCTCTAATCGAGTTTTGAAGTATGAAGGGTGGTGGTGTCTACAACCGCAAACAAAGGAAAAGTATGGACCAATCTTCAACAAGTTGCAGTTGGTGCTTAGGAACAAGCCACACAACACTTGGTTTCCCGTGGAGGTCAAAGAAGGAAGATACGCATAAAGAATGTCTTATTGCTACAATAAGTGAAGAAGAAGAAGAAGAGGTAAGCCTTTTTGATTTATCTAAAGAAGAGCTAGTTACTAGTCTTGAAGAGACACACAATAAATATATTGAGTGCAAGAAGAAATTAAAGAAATCTAATAAAGAAAATGATGAGTTACATGCTAAGCTTCTTGCTCTTACATCTGAAAATGAAGATCTCAAAAAGGTTATTGAAGGTCATGATATTAAGCTAAAATATGTAGAAGCAAATTGTAATCTTCTTTCTCTAGAAAAGTTAAATTTGCAAACTCAAGTAAATGATCTTCAAAAACAACCTGTTCTGTGTACACATCTAGATTATGATACTATAGTGAAAGAAAGAGATTCCTTTTTATCTAATCCAGATCAAGCAAAGTTAGACATAAATAAAAGAATGGATGAGATTGTTAAGCTGCAACAAAAAGTTAATAATTTGAGTAACAATGATACTCTTGATAAAATTTTAAATAATTCTTATCATCAAATTGGAAGGAGAGGACTAGGATATGAGCCTAAAGGAAAATCTTATCAAAAACCTAGTTGGGGAAGAACACAAGTGCCAAAGAGTCAATCTATGTATGTACCCAAAGGTAAATACATACCCAAGAACAACCTAGAATAAAATCATAGAAAGAGATATGAGGTTGATTCTATATGTTGTCATTATTATTTGCGTCTTGGACATTATTCTTTTTCATGTCCCTACAAGAAAAAGGATGTTAAGTTAGTATGGGTTCCAAAATCCCCAAACTAAATAAGTAAGATTAAGTTGGGATATGACCAAGGACTCTAGTTGTATATTTCTATGTCTATCTCAACTTAACATAATGGGATAACAAATTAATTCAGGTATTTAAAACTTCTAAGTTGAAAATATACAAATATGCAAAGACAAATCTTTGAAATTTTGCCTTAATTAGAGTACTCTAAAGCATAAAGACTTAAGTATAATTAGTTGAGATTTGATCTAAATATTACTTTGATATTCATATGTTCAATCTCAACCAAGCTAAGTTTTCAAATTGCATAATTGAATTGAAAATGAACTTTGTTTTTACTTGGAAGCAATTACTGAAAACAACTCTAAAACATCACATAACTTTTCTCGGTCGAGACACTGTCGACCGAGAGAACTGTCGGTCGAGAAATAGTCGACCGAGCAAGTTTTTGTTGTCAAAACTGAAATAAATCTGCTGAACTTGTTTTCTATTAACCTAGCTTGCTATCAATTTGTTATTAATGATTAATTTAACATGTAAATCAAGAATAAAACCTTGGAAGACGATTTTTAAGTAAGACATATCGATCTTTTGTATTATATAACATTATGAATATGAAATCCTTAAACATATTGCAAGAGTGTTATAAGAAGACTGATCTTGAACCAACTTTATTCATTGATTGAAAAAGTTTATTAGTCTGTTTTCAAAATTGAAAGCATGAATGAAATTATTTTGGTATTATCCTCTACATGGTTTGGCTTAAAATTATGAATAAGTTTTAGCAAAGAAAATTATTGTTTTATCACAGTCCACATCGTCTTTCCTAAGTACTCCTTTGGTATACTTTTATGGGAACCATATGTGTTGAAATGATCATAATCATTGCATTTATATCTTGATCACTGTATTGAGGATATGGTCTTATCAAAATTTATGTGCCATGATTACTGTGTTTCATTGGTTTGTCTAAAACAATCTTTGATTCATATGTACAAACCATGAATGGATGTTACTCTTGATCGTTATGTTTCAGATCATTGAAAATGACATTAGCTTAAAAGCATCTTGACATAATAGATAATGATTATTGTTGTGATAAACTAAATAGTGTATCTTATAACAAGAACATTAATGTTTTATCTAGTTGAAATATAAAGCACAATCTTGACTTTAAGATATCTATCTTGCTTTCAAAAATACATAAAGAATACTATAATTAATCTAAGGAATTGAAATGCATACACCCATAGCAAAACGTCTTCATACCAGGTATCACTTATTGTGCTTCAAATTGATATTTATTTAAAGCTATCTGCAGAAATTATACTTCAAAAATGAGTAGTGAAATATGAAATCTGCAAAATTTGCCTCTTGGTTGAAATTAAAATTGACCAAGGGGCGCCATGGTCGTAGTCAAGGTCGACCTAAAATAAGCTTGACACAATGCTTATTTGGACTTCATTTTCTATACTCAATCTTAGTAAAAAATGTGATTTTGATAAACGACAAATTAAAATTATGACCACAAAAATTGTCGAAATATTGGTAATGATAATCACACTATTACCCCCGTAGAAAACCTATACATGCTCTACATATTTAGTCTATCACTTGGTTTAAAAACTTTCTTAAAATTCCATTCACAGCAAGTCTGTCGGTCAGTAAAACGTCTCGACCGAGACAAACTCGGTCGATGAATTCGTCGACCGAAAACATCTCGGTTGGCTATCTCTTTTGACTGATAAACTTCAAGTAAGAACTATACGGGCAAAACTCAAACACACTTCCGGTCGACAAATTGTTCGACCAAGCAAGTGTCAGTCGACAAATTACTCGACCGAGGGCCGACCGTTGGAATATGACCTTTGGAATATGACCGTTTCCTGTCGACCGTTGGGCGACCGAGAGGCGAGTCTAGGAAATGACCGTTGCGGTCGTCAGTCGACAATTGGTCGACCGAAATCGATACTGATTTGCTATAAATAGGACCAAAAATGGGTCATTTCCTCACACCTTCACATTCTCACTTCTCTAGCTTCTCTCTAGTGCATTTTTGTGAAAATCTTTAGCTTCTCTACATCCAAGTCATTCTTGCTACTTCTCCACCTCAAAGCAACGAAATGGCTTCATCATCTACGCGTGGAAAGAAGCAAGTTGCAGCTAGGAAAGGAAGGACAGTCTCTCCACAGCTTCTGATCATCAACGACATCCCTTTCATCGACGCAGCTGCAGGCGCCGCTACCTCAGGCTCTCCTCAAAAACTCCTCTTCCACGACAACCAGTTGACGTCATGGACTTCCATGACATTGTCGACTTGGAGGAACTCTTCGAGGTGCAACATTTGACTGACTTTCTGAATCCTTCCTTTCCCTCCTACTCTTCCAAAGTAGTTAATGAATTCTATGCCAATTTAACCCCACATCCCAACCATGATTCCTTTTCTTCCATGGTTAATGGGTATGTATTCCATTTTACTGAGGAGGGTATTCTTGATATGCTTAACATAGACGTAGAAGAATATAAAGACTTTCTTGATCTCAACACAGGAAATCGACTCAACAAACTATTCCAAGATGACACTACAACTAGCCTTAGTGATGTCAAACGAGCCATCTTTCAATCCAATACAACTTGTCATGAAGATATGGGTACCTATTATGCCATAAATCTAAAACCTGAAGATAGGATCATCAATCTCATCGTTTCCACTAATATCCATCCTAGAGCAAACAAATCTGAAGTACCCACCTTTCATATGTATCTTATCTATGCTATTCTCAAAGGTATTCCCATAAATTTTATTCGCATCATCCTTAAGAGTATGCTTGAGTTTTCTGGCAATCCACCTTATGCTGACTTTGTGTGCCAAATCACTCAACACTTTCTTAAGAAGAATATTGAGGATCTAGGTTACATATGGGATAGAAGACCTCAAAAGATAAGCAAAAATATGGTAGAGAAGATGGGAATTGACTTTGGTCACAAAAGGGCTAGGACTGAAGGGGAGACATCCACTCAAGACATACCTCCACCACCTCCTTCTACCAACCTACCCTATGATCCCATCACAAACACTTTAACCTACATTACTGGATCCCAATATCATCTGAGTAGGCAATTAGATTACAATCACCATGCTATGACTTACTTAAACCAAAGGATGCAAACTCTCTCTCCTAATCAACCTGATGAATATCCTTACTCTCTAAATCCTGGCATGATAAATCCATACAATATTTTCTACAACTACTACCAAATTCCACCTTCACCATCTCCTGATCTCACACATACTCAGTTCTCTCAAATGCAACTTCAAGGAATTGCTGCCAATTTTCACTTTGATTGTGTTCCCACCTTCTTGGAAGCTTATGCTTTAACCAAGACAGGTGCATTAGAGTGGCAGACATTGGTCAAGTATTATGGAGCTGAGCCCTTTCTTGGGAAAGACCCAGATATTGATGTAATACTTTGGTCTTTTCAGTGAGATTATGAGTATTTCTTGTAATAGTTGTAATGGGATGGTTATCTCTACAATGATTGTAATGGATATCTTTTAAGCAAGCATGTTTTATGAGTTATCTTGTCAATTGTAGAAGCACTAAGTTATTATTAATAAAAGTGTTTCTTCTATGGCTTCATTTGAACAAATACATGTCTATTATAGTAGAGCATACAAATAAAGGGGAGTAATATATGCAATGGATTATAAAGGGTAAATTTTTTGCAAAATGATTGAAAATTCAACTGTGGCTAAATTTACCTTTAATTGGAGTGCATTAATCCTTCGATTTTTAGGAGGAGCTCACACAAATTATCTTGATCATAAAAGATAAATTGAAACAAGTTATGACTTTAGTATTTTTAATCTTTGTTATGAAAATAAAGGAATCTACAAATTTCATGAAGATGATATATATCTTGTTCTCCAAACAAATCAGGGCTTAACATCCCGTGCATTTGGTTAGAGATACTTTTTATGTACTTTAAATATAAGCTTAAAGGGATCTCATATCATTTCAAGGCTTAACATCCATTGCAAATTATTGAGAAATAAATTGTGGCTAAAATTAACAATAATTGCTTTGCATTAATCCCTTGCTTTTAAATTGACTATTTCTTTAAGGGGGAGCATATCATAGAATTAAGGGGGAGATATAAAACGATTTTCCAGGATATCTTTTTGAAATGACAAAGGGGGAGAAATAAAATAAAATGAGAGTTTCATAATATTTTGGCCAACATTCACTTGCAAAACAAGAATGGTTACAAAAGGTAAAATTCAGGTATGAAACTCACATGATTTATATTTCCTTATTTAGGAAATGTTTGTCATCTTCAAAAAGGGGGAGATTGTTGGCTAAATTGACATTAGCATAATTCCTTTGTTTCGATGATGACAAACATTTCATTCTTGTCGATCTAACGTGCTACTTGAGTGTTGCAGGAATAAGGTGGATGACAAAAAATTGGGAAATCTATATGCTTGAATTATTGTTATTTCATGAATGTAATCAATTGTAAAACTTGTACAAACATATAATGTACAAGTACTTAGACATCATGTAAATCAAGCGTTAGATCCTTCCTAGATAATCACCACACTTAGATAGGTCATCCCCTTCAACAGTGTCACATATGCACACTCATACATACACTTAACACTTTATTTGAAACATTGAAACAGGGTCAATCTCGGTCGACAAATTCCTCGACCGAGACACTCTCGGTTGACAAATTCCTCCACTGAGAAAGACCCAAGTAGCCGTTAGACACAGCTGACAAGGTAGTTGGCAGTTGGAGATGAACGTTGCAACCACTTGCTCCAGAGAGTCTGTCGGTCGACAAACCCTCGACTGAGTAGGACTCTCGGTCGACAATCCCTCGACCGAGATGAGTTCTGACAGCACTTTCAGAATTAATTAACTAGTCATTGCTAAAGCAACTAAAGTGTACCTAACATCTAGTTAAGAACTTAGAACTCCCTAGAAAGTGTCTAGAACGTCCTTAAGCACTTGTAGGTCATTCCTATAAATAGGACATTCCTTAGAACACCTAAACTCACCAATCTACACTTGTGATACATTTGAGATTACACTTGCAATTGTCAATCTATTTTGAGAAATTGAGCAACACTTGCATTGGATATTCTTCTCCTTGCTCCAATTTCATGTCCTACATGCTAGCATCTCCTATCCATAACAATTACACTTCTATATACATTGATTAGGAGATCAAAACGCTTGATATAGGAAATCAAGCCTTGAGCTGCAAAGTGGTATTGTAATTTCTATTTTTCCTTCTTGTTCCTTTTATCCTTTGTATTCTCCTTGCTACTCCTAGGGTTGGAGGCTGCGGTTTGGAGAAGGTTCTTCTCGGTGGAGAAGGTGGACTTCAGACTACTTCAAGAAGGCTATTACAACAGGAAGCTACTTCAAGAGGAAGGCTACTTCAAGGGGGAGCTTGAAGTTACTTCAAGAAGGCTGCTTCAAGGTTGGTGCAATTACTTCTAGGTGAAGTATGTCCGAAGGGTTTGGTGAAAGAATTGTAATTTTATGTAAAGTCCTTGCGAGGTAATAAATTTGATTCTTTCAAAATCCCGGTTGGGTAAGCAACCGGGTAGTGGATTGACGGCCTTAGTATTTGCTAAGGTTGGAACCACTCTAAATCCTTGTCCCCTTGTCCAATATCTTTGTGATTGGTTGTTTGAGTTAAATTACTTTAAATTTATCATAAAACCCTATTCATTCCCCCTCTAGTGTTCTTCAACCTCTTTGCCCGATATGGTGTGAAACATACACACACCTCTTTGCCCGATATGGTGTGAACCATACACACAACTCTCTGCCCGATATGGTGGAAGTACCTCAAATTCAAGGTACTTGATGGAGTAACACATGAAGTGTGTTATGTCAAGTAATACAATAAGATGTAAAGAGTTCAATGTACTTTTATTAAGTGGGCCAATGTACCTTATGAGAAGGATTGAGCCAACCTAATGGAGTATAATGTAATTAATATCCTAGTGGGGATGAAAGAGAAAGTTATACTTGTTTAATACTCATGTAATGAGTATACATTGATACTCCTAATATGTGTGGAGTCTGAATTAGGGTTGTGATTCCTGATGAATGTACTTGAAAACCCTAATCAGCTTAAAAAGAGAAACCTTAGCCCTAATGAAGGGTAATGATATGATTTGAAACCACAATTGGTTAATAAAGGGAAACCCTAACCCTAATTATATTGAAACCATGCTGGTATCATGAGATAATGAGCATAGATAAGCATGAGCTATGATGTTTCATATAATACCGATTATATGGGTCTTGTAAGTCATGTGAAATACTTGTACAACAAGTATAATGTTTATATAGGTCTTATGACCTAGAGATGGTTGTTTCCTAGTGAGAGGTGACAAGATGTTCATATAGGTCTTATGACCTAGAGATGGTTGTTGCCTAGTGAGAGGTGACAAGATGTTTATATAGGTCTTATGACCTAGAGATGGTTGTTGCCTAGTGAGAGGTGACAAGATGTTTATAAAAGTCTCATGACCTAGAGATTGATGTAAGAGATGTCAATGTCCAAAATGAACTAGGGAAATGGAAACCCAGTAACATTATAATAATAATAATAAATGGTTATAATAATAATGAAATCTTGGTAATACATGCATTATGGTTATAACCAAATAAGGGCTATAGTGTTTTGAATATGCTAAAATGAGATATGAGGAATACTTATATCACATAAAGGATGTGAACGGGTATGATGGCCTGACCGAGGTGTAATGCCTAGTAAAGGCGATGTGGAATTCATTGATGAGTTTAAGGGATTGATATTCCATAATGAAAGTGAAAGGGAAACATAAAGGTATTAATCCAATACCTAGATATAGTTTTACAGGATTGGTACAATCCAATACCTGGATATATTTTTACAGGATTGGTATAATCCAATACCTGGATATAGTTTCACAGGATTGGGATAACCCAATACATGGATATAATCTCATAGGATTGGGATAACCCAATACCTGGATATGATCTCACAGGATTGGCATAATCCAATGCTTGGCTATAATCTCACAGGATTGGTACAATCCAATACCTGGCTATGATCTCACAAGATTGGTATAATCCAATATATACCTGGCTATATTCTTCACAGGATTGGTACAATCCAATACCTGGCTATACTCTTCACAGGATTGGTACAATCCAATACCTGGCTATACTCTTCACATAATTGGTACAACCCAATACCTGGCTATGATCTCACAGGATTGGTACAACCCAATACCTGGATATAATTTCACAGGATTAGCATAAGCCAATACCTGGCTTTAATTTCACAGGATTGGCATAGTCCAATACCTGGATATAATTTCACAGGATTGGCATAGTCCAATACCTGGATATAATTTCACAGGATTGGTATAGTCCAATACCTAGATATAATTTCACAGGATTGGCATAGTCCAATACCTGGATATAATTTCACAAGATTAGTATAAACCAAAACCTGGACAGAACATAATGATGTATATTTACATGATTGGTATAATCCAATACTTGACTAGCAGATTGGCTGATGCCAACAACTAGAAATGAGAATGATTCATGGATATCATACCATGACAATATTATCACAGGACAGGCTTGAGATGTTGGTATAATATGAGAGGTAAACGATACACATGTCCTTCATATTCCTTATAAAGTGAATAGATGATTTACTGCTCTATCATAGACAGTTGCAATACTTTAAGAGATGAGAATGTTCTGAACTTCTTATCAACAATGATTAATCTTGCTAATTAATATAAAAGAACCACCGCTCAATTTTTTACTATTTACCTATGATAATAACATTGTTGGCAGAGAGTTATATCTCTCACTGGGATAATTGTCTCACCCCGTGGGATCCACATTTTTTTAGGTGGACATGCACAAGGGGGTAGAGACTGTACTATAGAGGGAGGACAACAACAACAGTGACAACAGTAACAACTCAGGTTGAGTATACTGTCCGTCGTGTCTTGTAGATAGAAGTCCTATGTGTCGTCTCTGTACTCTCAGGTCCTTGGATTTAGTACGTGATGGTTTTATGAATGATCTGATATTTTGGCTTGAATGCCTCGAGGGTTTTATGTTTCTTATGTATAGGCTTTGACAAAGCATCTGTTATATGTTATCTTTGAGATGAGATGGTACAAAATATGTACAATGAGAACCATGATGTATATAAAGTTTGCTTCTTCCTTTAAAGAGTTTTCCAGGAAATGGATCTCTTTGCAAAATGGTTTTAATTTTTAGTGATTTTGTTAATCCGCTGCTTATGATTATTCTGCAATAATTAATAACAATTTAGCTGTCGGTGGTGGCGGTCGTTACAGGCATGAAGAGGGATATAACAAAATTTGTGTCTAAGTGCCTCACTTGTCAACATGTGAAAGTAGAGCATCAGAGACCTGGAGGTTTGCTGCAATAGTTATACATTCCTGAATGAAAATGGGACAAAATAACTATGGACTTTGTCACGTGTCTTCCAAAGGCACGAAAGGGGTATGATGCAGTATGGGTAGTCGTCGATTGATTGAGCAAGAGTGCTCATTTCTTGGCTTTTAAGACTATTGCTACAGTTTCAGATATGGCTGAGCTTTATATCAGGGAGATTGTATGTTTGCACAGAGTGCCTACCTCTATTGTTTCTGACTGAGATCCAAAGTTCACTTCAAAACTATGGAAACAAGTCCAGGAAGAGTTGGGTACCAAGCTTCACTTTAGTACTGCCTATCATCCTCAGACTGACGGTCAGTCTAAGATGACCATTCAGACCCTTGAGGACATGGTAAGAGCTTGCATTCTAGACTGGGGGGTTCATGGGTGAAGTATCTTCCTCTTGCTGAATTTGCCTATAATAATAGTTATCATGAAAGTATAGGCATGACACCGTAGCCTTATATGGAAGGCCATGCAAGTCACCTTTGCTCTGGCATGATCCTAGTGAGATAAGCTTAATAAGGAGTGAAGAGCTACAACTTTATACAGATCAGGTGGCACTCATCAGTAAGAGAATGCAGGCATCTCATGATAGATATAAGAAGTATGCAGATGCACATAACTCAGATAGAGAGTTTCTTGTAGGGGATCATGTATTCCTAAAATTCAAGCCCATAAAGTATATTGTTAGATCCAAAGTGAAAGACAAACTTAGTCCCAGATATGTCGGTCCTTTTAGATCCTTGTGAGAGTAGGCGAGAGTGCCTACAGTTTAGCTTTGCCACCTTCTTATGAGTAAATTCATAATGTCTTCCATGCATCAGTGTTGAGGAAGTATGTCTAGGACAGTTCCCATGTTCTCTCTCATGAACCTATTGAGATCAGGAAAGATCTGTCATATGAAGAGATTCCATTGAGGATCCTTGATACTCGGACAAAGCAATTGAAGAAGAAGGACATTGTCCTAGTCAAAGTCCTATGAAAAAATCACAACTTAGAAGACACCACTTGGGAACTTAGAGATGAGATATTAAAGAAGTATGTAGAGCTCTTTAGCGCTTGAAATTTTGAGGACAAAATTTTTTAAGGGGGAGAGGATTGTATCATCCTTAATTTTTAGGTACTTATTTGTAAATTTCCATAATCTCATATCCTTTATGGTCACATATTATAAATGGGTCAATTTTAAATATTTTTGATTATTTCCATGCACTATAAAATTTACTAGAAAATGAAACATGTAAATAAGACGACATCCAAAATATCAAGATTTAATTCATTTTAAGTAATTAGTTATGAGATATCAAAGCTTTATCTATTATTAATCATATTAATTCAATTGATACCCTAACTCAGAAACTAACTCTACTATAATATTCTAGACACAAAATGAACCAACTGCCCAAATTAGGGGTTTAATCAATCTTGATTTGTCTAGGTAACTAAATTTCAAAGATAATGGTAACTAAAGCAAGATAATTTTTTTAATCCAAATTTCTGTTCTTTTATACTTTATGGGCCGTTGGATGTGGCAGCGGGGATGCGGGTGTAATCCCAGCCATCCACACCATCTTCAACCTCAGTCCTTAGGGGCTGGGACTCCTGTTACCAATCAACACCAGATTTCTCTATGTGTGGACGATATTTCTCGAAACGGATTTCACTAGTAGATTTGTGAGTGCGAC
Organism: Alisma plantago-aquatica; assembly: GCA_963693085.1. Classification (NCBI taxonomy): domain Eukaryota; kingdom Viridiplantae; phylum Streptophyta; class Magnoliopsida; order Alismatales; family Alismataceae; genus Alisma; species Alisma plantago-aquatica. The sequence continues at coordinate 107,357,277 of OY856411.1, forward strand.
ACACACCATATAAGGGCACATGAACCCTAGTTCTCACCCCATGGAAAATGCCCAACTCTCACCGTCACCCTCTTCTTGTGCGAACACCATTTTCCATTTCCAGGCCATCTCCCTCCAATTCCTTGCTCCGACACCATCCCTGAGAGTCTAGAAATCGAACCTCACTCTCCCTTTGGGCCGTGGTTTGCTGAGGCGGCATACCCTCAAGGGTTCACGACGACAACACATCAGACCCTAGCCGTCAGGAAGATCCAAGCATGTGCAACCCTTATAGTGTGACGAGAGATCTTAGATGATCCTTCTGAAGCTTTTTTGATTCATTTGCAAATCATCATAGAAGATACATACTCCTCACGTGTCTCCTCTTTCCATGCCTTGTTCCGTGCGATTGCCGTCGACGCCATTGCCCTGCTTCTTATGGTCGACCTCGCGACCAATTCTTTGACTCCGAAGCAAGCTGGTGAGTTTTTGAGATCTTAGATGATCCTTCTGAAGCTTTTTTGATTCATTTGCAAATCATCATAGAAGATACATACTCCTCACATGTCTCCTCTTTTCATGCCTTGTTCTGCGCGATTGCCGTCGACGCCATTGCCCTACTTCTTATGGTCGACCTCGCGACCAATTCTTTGACTCCGAAGCAAGCTGGTGAGTTTTTGAGGTCTGTGAGAGGGGTGCGAGTCCCCTTCTTCCTTCTGAACCTTGGTTTTTTTTTGGTTAATCCAGGGGTCGCTTTTATTCATCCCACACCCCTCTTGTGGGCTAAATCACAGCAAAAATTACATCTCCCGCACTTATAACTCGGGTAATATCCCATTACCCACAACAAAATCACCCTCAATATGCAATTTAAAAGAAACAAATGAAGGACTCACTCTAATATCTCTCATCATCACCTCTAACAACTTTTTCTTTAGGACCACGTAGGGAGTACTTCTTTTTTCCATCAGTGCTGTAACACCCCTGACCTGGGTTATGACCTAACCCTGGAAGTTTTGCCTAAATATGTAATTAATATACTTGTGAACACTCCCTGGCATGTAATTAAGTTCCTCAGGAACATTTACTTTCAATTTTGCTCCTTTTTGTATAAAGTTGTAGCATTGTGTTGTATGCAGGGACCTATGTGCAAATTACCCAGTTTAAGGGTTGAACTTGCAAAATTCACAAGATAAGATGTTCCTTTGATGTTGAAACATCATGAGAATGGTTATGGTAAAGTTTGAGGGATTTCCCAAGCTTGAGCACCAAGGTGCAGCTGTGGAAGCAATTCCCATGCTTAGAAACCCTAATTTGGGGTAAAGTGCAATTTACCCAAATTGAGGGGTCCAACTTGTAATTTTCACCATCTAGAACATCTTTTATGACTCTTGTCATCATTTAGAGTAGAAATGATGAAAGGGATACATCATTTAATAATCATATGGGAAAAATGATCTTTGTGATAGAAATCACCTAAAATGGGCCTAAAACCCTTTCATGAGTGTACCCTAGTTGAAGGTTGGATTCCTTTACCCTTAGATCTTGAGATTTCATGAGATTTGCATAAGGATAGGTAGGTTTGGTCGTGCCCTTGAGCAAGGAGGGACCTAGATGTGATTTCCAATCTTGAGAGGTCCTTAGGGTGTAAAAGAGGCTAAAGTATATAAGCCCTTTTCCCTTGTAATTAAGTGAACGAATTTTCTTTCCTTCACTTCTCTTCCTTTCTTTCTCAAACGACCAAGGACAGCTCTGGAGCTCAGGGGGGATGACCAACCTGTTCTAGGTAAGAGAACCCCACCTTCTAAGCTCGAATTCATGGAGGAATTCACCTTCTAAGGTTGGTTTTATGGTTAGCTTACTTAGTCTTCTTGTTCTAGCCGACCAAAGCAACGTTTCCTTGGAGAATTCACCTCTGACCAAGTTGTGGAAGCTCAAGGACGCCATTAAAGCTTGGAGCTTGAAGGCTTGGAGCTCTAAGATCAACCTTTAGGCGGGTTTTATAACTCTAAACTTCATGCTTGATTATACATCCTTTTCTATGCATATAGTTGCTAGTTCTTCTTCTTCCCTATCTTTCCTTGCATCCTTGCAAGCAAAATCGTGAAGAACTGCTACTGTTATCAAGGTAGAAGATAAGGGCGTTAATTTCTATGCTTATCCACGGTTTTTCACTTTATCAAACGACCTCCATCTATTGCTCAAAACGGTTTCAAACCGTTTGGTGGGCAAACGGTTTCAGGGTCGTTTGAGGGCAAACGGTCTTCAAGACCGTTTGGTCCCATTGACCAAGCAAAGACCGTTTGGGAATCTTGTTCATAATTATGTAGGTTAATCACCCACAAAATTTGAGAGGTTAACTCCAAAAGAATCGTGAGTTATGAGCAAATCAATTAGCAAAACCAATTGAATTATGTGCTGATTTTCAACCTGATTAACTTGACCTGGTTGAGCAAACGGTTTCAAGACCGTTTGAGATGGTTGACCAAGCGTTGACCGTTTGGTATTCCTGTTCATAATTATGTTTATTAATAACCCACCGAATATGAGGGATTAACTCCAAAGGAATCATGAGTTGAAGCCTAATCAATTAGGGGAACCTAATTGGATTAAGTGCTGATTTTCAATCTGATTTAATTGAACTTTTTGGGCAAACGGTCTCAAGACCGTTTGAGTGCGTTGACCAAGCGTTGACCGTTTGGGATTACTGTTCCTAATGATGTGATATAATGACTCACCGAATTTGAGGGATTAACTCCCAAGGAATCATGAGTTGAAGGCTATTCAATTAGGCAAACCCTAATTGAAAACAGTGCTGAAATTCCAATGAGTTAAGTTGAGATTTTGGGTTGATTAGCCCAGACAATGTTTGGGCAGTTTATGACTGCCATGACACACATAACCGACAGGTTGCCTATGCCTGCACCTAGGGTACCTGCCCAGCCTGAGGGGCAAGGTATCGGGAAGACGTTCGAGCGACTACGTCGTGTCGGAGCTACCGAGTACCATGGGACTGCTGACCCCGCAGATGCTGATCTGTGGTTGACAGAGCTGGAGAAGGCTTTCAGGATCCTCAACATCCCTGAAGCTGAGAAGGTTAGACATGCTGTCTATCTTCTCAAAGGAAGTGCTGGTCACTGGTGGAACATGGAAGAGCAGAAGAGACCTGGGGTAGAGTTCTCATGGGAAGAGTTTCGTCGGGAATTTATCAATAGATATTTTCCCAAGACCTTCCTAGACGAGAAGATCTCTCAGTTTGAGAGACTGAGACAGGGTATTATGAACATTAGTGAGTACGAAGCTAAGTTCATGGAGCTGTTGCGATTTTGTCCGCACATGGCTGCCACAGAAGAAGAAAGAATCAGAAGGTTTGAGAAGGGGTTGAATGCTGACATATCTACCCCAGTGTCTGCCTTAGAGAACCGAGAGAGATTCTCTACCTTCGTTGAGTTAGTCCGAAGGATAGAGAGATCTGTAGTTGAGAAAAGACAAACCCATAAAAGATATCCACAGTTCCAGGGTTCTTCATCTAGGGATTCCAAGAAACCTAGATTCTCTGCACCTAACCCTCTGCCACCCAGATCGAGTTTTCAAACTCAATGGACACCAAGCAGAGGTAGAGGACGAAGTCAACCGCTTCAAGGGACGCACAGTTCTGCATCTGTGTCAGTTACTGGACCACCCAGACCACAGCAACAGGAAAAGAGTTGCTACAACTGTGGTAAGGTGGGACACTTGATGAAGGATTGTCGTTCTAGGGCTGTCGGTGTGACACAACAAACCCCGAGACAGAATCGACAGGGATCTCAGAATAGACAACATCAAGGAGCAGCTCGAGGACGTGGACAAGCGTCTCAAGCTGGATCATCAGCACCACCTCAACAGCAGGCTACAGCAAGGTTCTATGCTATGAACCCACCAGAAGCAGTGGTCAATCCACAAGTGGTGACAGGTCAGATGGAACTTTTATATTCTGATATGTCTAAATCTTGTGTAGTATCTGTTCTGATTGACCCGGGTGCTACGCACTCTTTCATCACTCGAAGAGTGATTCGTAACTGCAATATGACAACTAGTCATAGGGCAGATAAGTTGTTGTTGGAGACTCCGTTGAGTGGGTCTGCTGTTCTGCAAGAAGTATGCTCTCCTTGCGTACTTTTCTTTTCTAAGCATCGCATTCAAGTGGATCTCATACCGCTTGATATGCAAGGATTTGATATAATCCTAGGGATGGATAACTTGGAAAAGTATCGAGTTGTCTTGGATTGTGAATCCAAGCTGGCAGTGTTTGCTGATGAAAGCAACACATGGATCTTTCAAGGTGAAAGAAAGATGGATCGATGCGGTTGTGCATTGATTATAGACAACTCAATAAAGTAACGATAAAGAATAAATATCCTTTGCCGAGGATTGATGATCTTTTCGACCAGTTGCGTGGTGCAACAGTCTTTTCTAAGATAGACTTAAGGTCTGGATATCATCAACTCCGCATTAAGGACAGTGACATATCTAAGTCTGCCTTTAGGACAAGATATGGTCACTATGAGTTCATGGTCATGTCGTTTGGACTAACCAATGCACCGGCTGCATTCATGGAACTCATGAATAGAGTCTTTCGACCTTTCCTTGATCAGTGTGTTGTCGTCTTCATAGATGACATACTGATTTATAGTAAGGATGCTCAGCAGCATGAACAACACCTTCGCCAGACTTTGACCTTGCTAAGAGAGCATAAGCTATACGCTAAGTTTAGCAAGTGTGAGTTTTGGTTATCTGAAGTATCCTTCCTTGGACATGTGGTATCTGCCTTGGGAATTCGTGTTGACCCTGCAAAGATAGAGTCTGTTCTGCAGTGGGAACAACCGAAGACACCGACGGAGATTAGAAGTTTCTTGGGGTTAGCTGGTTATTATCGAAGGTTTATTAAAAATTTCAGTTCTATAGCCTTACCTTTGACCAAGTTAACCCGGAAGGATGTTCCTTTTGCTTGGAGTGATAAGTGTCAACAGTCTTTTCAGCTGTTGAAGGAGAGGTTGACAAGTGCACCTGTGCTTGTGTTACCTGAGCAAGGAAAGGATTATATAATCTTTTGTGATGCCTCCAAGAATGGACTTGGATGTGTGTTGATGCAGGATAACCAAGTGATTTCTTTTGCTTCCCGACAGCTTAAGAAACACGAAGAGAATTATCCGACACACGATCTGGAGTTAGCTGCTGTGGTCCATGCTTTGAAAATCTGGAGACATTATCTCTACGGAGAAACTTTCCAGATTTTCACAGACCACAAGAACCTTAAGTACATCTTCACTCAGCATGAGCTTAACATGAGGCAACGTCGCTGGATGGAGTTAATCAAGGACTACGATTGTACGATTGATTACCATCCGGGCAAGGCCAATGTGGTTGCAGATGCCTTGAGTAGGAAATCAGCAACATCAACCATGGATAGGGCACAACTAAGTTCCTTAGTATGCTCTAGAAGAGATATGCTTATCTCTTTAAGGCATGACAATGTGCAGTTGAAGGCATCATTGTTAGCTGGTCTGTTAGCTGAGATGCAGATTAAACCTACCTTAAGAGAGCAGATAAAGGAGGCACAACAAGTAGATGTTTCTGTACAGCAGATTAGATTTGAGTTTGGAAATGAGAAGCGAGAAGGTTTTCATGAGTCAGATGACCAGGTGGCATGCTATCATGGAAGGATGATAGTGCCAGATGTGGACGACCTGAGGAAGTTAGTCCTGGAAGAAGCTCATTCTTCGATGTATGCTATGCATCCAGGGAGCACCAAGATGTATCGAAACTTGAAAGACATGTATTGGTGGCCTGGGATGAAGAAGGATGTAGCTGAGTTTGTTCTGAGGTGTCCTGTGTGTCAGCAGGTCAAGGCTGAACACCAGAAACCTGCAGGGACAATGCAACCCTTACCCATACCACAGTGGAAGTGGGACCATGTAACCATGGACTTTGTTGTTGGCCTACCCAGGACAAACAAAGGACATGATTCCATTTGGGTAGTGGTTGATAGGTTGACAAAGACAGCGCATTTCTTACCTGTCAAAACAACCTATACTGCTGAAAGGTTATCCCAGATATATGTCCAAGAGATAGTGCGTTTGCACGGAGTTCCTGTCACTATAGTTTCTGACAGAGGTCCCCAGTTTACAAGTCGCTTTTGGGAACAGTTACACAGAGCCCTAGGCACCAAGTTAAGGTTTAGTACAGCCTTTCATCCTCAAACTGATGGACAGTCAGAAAGGACTATACAGACCTTAGAAGATCTGTTGAGAGCATGTGTTCTCCAGTTTACCGGGAGTTGGGATCTACATCTAAGCTTGATAGAGTTTGCCTATAACAATAGCTATCAACATAGCATTGATATGGCACCATATGAAGCCTTATATGGCAGACGTTGTAGATCACCCTTGTGTTGGTATGAAACTGGTGAGCACCAGTTATTAGGCCCTGATCTTGTGCAGCAAACTACAGAAAAGATTAAAATTATACAACAACAGCTTAAGACTACACAAGATAGACAGAAATCATATGCCGATAAACGTCGTAGACCCCTAGAATTCCAGGATGGAGACAGAGTGTATCTCAAGGTCTCACCTTGGAAAGGAGTCCTTCGTTTTGGGAAGAAAGGAAAGTTAGCTCCTAGATTTTTGGGACCTTATCCAATTGTTGAAAAAGTTGGAAAGGTGGCCTATAGACTAGAGTTACCTCTAGAGTTGCAGAAGATGCACCCTGTGTTTCACATTTCCATGCTGAGGAAATGTCATCCAGATACCGAGTCAGTTCTACAACCTATGGAGGTAGAATTGAATGAAGATATAACGTATGAGGAGGGACCAGTGTCAATCCTCGATAACAGAACTAAAAAGTTAAAGAAGAAGGATATAAGCCTTGTAAAAGTCCTCTGGAACCATCGTGGTGTTGAAGAAGCCACTTGGGAACTAGAAGGTGAAGTGAGAAGAAAATATCCTGCTCTTTTCTTATAATATGCTTTATCGATTTCGGGGACGAAATCCTTTTGAAGGGGTAAAGAATTTGTAACACCCCTGACCTGGGTTATGACCTAACCCTGGAAGTTTTGCCTAAATATGTAATTAATATACTTGTGAACACTCCCTGGCATGTAATTAAGTTCCTCAGGAACATTTACTTTCAATTTTGCTCCTTTTTGTATAAAGTTGTAGCATTGTGTTGTATGCAGGGACCTATGTGCAAATTACCCAGTTTAAGGGTTGAACTTGCAAAATTCACAAGATAAGATGTTCCTTTGATGTTGAAACATCATGAGAATGGTTATGGTAAAGTTTGAGGGATTTCCCAAGCTTGAGCACCAAGGTGCAGCTGTGGAAGCAATTCCCATGCTTAGAAACCCTAATTTGGGGTAAAGTGCAATTTACCCAAATTGAGGGGTCCAACTTGTAATTTTCACCATCTAGAACATCTTTTATGACTCTTGTCATCATTTAGAGTAGAAATGATGAAAGGGATACATCATTTAATAATCAGATGGGAAAAATGATCTTTGTGATAGAAATCACCTAAAATGGGCCTAAAACCCTTTCATGAGTGTACCCTAGTTGAAGGTTGGATTCCTTTACCCTTAGATCTTGAGATTTCATGAGATTTGCATAAGGATAGGTAGGTTTGGTCGTGCCCTTGAGCAAGGAGGGACCTAGATGTGATTTCCAATCTTGAGAGGTCCTTAGGGTGTAAAAGAGGCTAAAGTATATAAGCCCTTTTCCCTTGTAATTAAGTGAACGAATTTTCTTTCCTTCACTTCTCTTCCTTTCTTTCTCAAACGACCAAGGACAGCTCTGGAGCTCAGGGGGGACGACCAACCTGTTCTAGGTAAGAGAACCCCACCTTCTAAGCTCGAATTCATGGAGGAATTCACCTTCTAAGGTTGGTTTTATGGTTAGCTTACTTAGTCTTCTTGTTCTAGCCGACCAAAGCAACGTTTCCTTGGAGAATTCACCTCTGACCAAGTTGTGGAAGCTCAAGGACGCCATTAAAGCTTGGAGCTTGAAGGCTTGGAGCTCTAAGATCAACCTTTAGGCGGGTTTTATAACTCTAAACTTCATGCTTGATTATACATCCTTTTCTATGTATATAGTTGCTAGTTCTTCTTCTTCCCTATCTTTCCTTGCATCCTTGCAAGCAAAATCGTGAAGAACTGCTACTGTTCTCAAGGTAGAAGATAAGGGCGTTAATTTCTATGCTTATCCACGGTTTTTCACTTTATCAAACGACCTCCACCTATTGCTCAAAACGGTTTCAAACCGTTTGGTGGGCAAACGGTTTCAGGGTCGTTTGAGGGCAAACGGTCTTCAAGACCGTTTGGTCCCGTTGACCAAGCAAAGACCGTTTGGGAATCTTGTTCATAATTATGTAGGTTAATCACCCACAAAATTTGAGAGGTTAACTCCAAAAGAATCGTGAGTTATGAGCAAATCAATTAGCAAAACCAATTGAATTATGTGCTGATTTTCAACCTGATTAACTTGACCTGGTTGAGCAAACGGTTTCAAGACCGTTTGAGATGGTTGACCAAGCATTGACCGTTTGGTATTACTGTTCATAATTATGTTTATTAATAACCCACCGAATTTGAGGGATTAACTCCAAAGGAATCATGAGTTGAAGCCTAATCAATTAGGGAAACCTAATTGGATTAAGTGCTGATTTTCAATCTGATTTAATTGAACTTTTTGGGCAAACGGTCTCAAGACCGTTTGAGTGCGTTGACCAAGCGTTGACCGTTTGGGATTACTGTTCCTAATGATGTGATATAATGACTCACCGAATTTGAGGGATTAACTCCCAAGGAATCATGAGTTGAAGGCTATTCAATTAGGCAAACCCTAATTGAAAACAGTGCTGAAATTCCAATGAGTTAAGTTGAGATTTTGGGTTGATTAGCCCAAACGGTTTCAAACGGTCTCAAGACCGTTTGGGGGTCACCCCAAGACCGTTTGGAGGTCTGGGGTCAAGTATAGTTGATCAATTGAAGGTCCAAAGGCACCAAACCATATTGCAATTAAGTATTGATGTGATGATCAACTCTATAGATCAAACCTTGATGAATTTTCACTAGAGTCCAAAGGATGGATGGGCAAACGGTCTCAAGACCATTTGGAACTCATCCAAACGGTCTCAAGACCGTTTGGGCACAACCCAAGACCGTTTGGAGGTCTAGGGTTGAGATAATCTAATGGTTTGAAGGTCCAATCGCAATAAGTTGATGAATTGATACAAATACTGATTTTAGACCTAATTGGAGTTCAACCCTAGTCCAAACGACTTGGTTTTTGGTCAAACTTTGGGCAAACGGTCTCAAGACCGTTTGGAGGATATCCAAACGACCTCAAGACCGTTTGGTCCAAGTTTGAGCCCAATTGGAGGTCAATTGATAGGTTCAACCTTGAATTGATTCACATTGTTGAATATTGATGACCATCCGATTTGAAACCCTAATTGAGAAGGATTCAACCCTAATTGGCTTTCAATTGAGGGTCAACTTGGTGTCCAAGTGATTAAGGTTCATCCTAATTAACTCAATTTAGAAGTGGTTTTCATGGATTTGGTTAATTGAGGGGTTCAACATACATATCCATGACCAATTGTAACTTTTGAACCACTTTGGAGGCCCAAACGGTTTGAGCCCATTTGGACCAAACGGTCTCAAGACCGTTTGGATCCAAACGGTCTCAAGACCGTTTGAGGCCAAACGGTCTCAAGACCGTTTGAGGCCAAACGGTCTCAAGACCGTTTGGGCTCAAACGATCTCAGGGTCGTTTGGTCCAATCGATCTCAAGTTGATTTGATCAAAAGGTTTCAAACCGATTGAGCTCCAAACGGTTTGGAAGGTCAACTCTTCCAAACGGTCAACACATCCAAACGGTCTCAAGACCGTTTGGAGCAAACGGTCTCAAGACCGTTTGAGACCAAACGGTTTCAAGACCGTTTGGTGGTTGAAACCGTTTGAAGGTTGAAACCGTTTGAAGGTGTACATGGTGGTTTGTACTTAATCAATTGATGGTGTAATTAGTTCAATGGTGATCTAATCTAAACCCTAATGGTAACCTAGGTCATTAAGGGACTAAGTGATTAGTGAGTTGACCCATGATGGTGATCATGAGGCAAATTACCAAAATACCCTTGAGGGGTCTAAAGAGGTAAAACCTTGTTCTAATCAAACCCTAATCACATGATGATGATGTTTTGGCTTATGTAAGTCAATAAGGACTTAACCCAACCTAATCTAGAGTGGTGTCATCACCATCTACTAGTGAGAGGAGAGAGAAAGTATTCCAAGAGAGAGAAAGTATCCTAGAGAGAGAAAGTACCCTTTTTAAGGTGGAAACTCAAGTGAGATACTTCAAATACACATGAGTGTGCATGATTAGGGAATGACCCACCTATGTGAGGTCATGGAAACCCTAAATATGATATCTAATGGATCTTAATCTTAATTAAGAGTCTTAATGATGATGTTTCTCTTACATGATGATGTAATGAGTACCATTCACCATGGTGTGAATAGTAAACCCTAATTTTAGGGTGATGACTTGAAAGATGAATAGTAAACCCTAAATTGTTGAATTGTTTACTATTATCTGTTGAACTAACTATGCAGGTTATTATGAGATAATGGTCATACCCAGGTATGAAATACCATGTTATATTCATTGAAAGCATGTCTTAAGCTTTATGAATAGTGAATCATCTTGATGCACTGCTAAGTGACATCTTTTGTGATTTATGGGCTGTAAGAGCCATAAACACCATCAAGGTCATGCTTGACAGATGACTTGTGATGAGATAATTGAGAACTGGTAATTGAAATGAGTTAGGCCTGCTACATTTTAGTATTCTCATATATAGCTGTGATGCTAATGTTTTTGTATGATAATATGAATACTGAATGTACCTAACTAATCAAGTGAAATGTAGAGCCCTGATCATAGATCCATCATTGTCAGAGTCTAAATGATGGTGAAACAGGTTTTCCTCAGGGAACTCCTGGATCACATACTTTTGAGTATGTGGGGTACATGGATGTGTAGAACCTTACATCCTAGTGTAGGTATTTGATGTAGATTCTTGTAGTCCGTCATACCTTCACTATAAAAGAAAAGGTGAGAGGATGATGTAGATTCTAGTAGTCCATCAGACCCCACCATAAAGTCCTAAAGGTGAGATGTATATCTACACTCCCTTAAAGACACAAATACCGTATCGGTGAAAGATAAACAAGAAATCTTCCGATAGTGAAGAGAGTACAGAATGCCACTGTAACTCTAAAAATAGCGAAGGACCAGAGTACCCTGGTGAGCTATTATAAAGACATCCCGCCAGATGTCAAACAATCAATCCTCTAACTGACTGAGGAAGATGAGGTCATAAGAATCCGGCTCTCTTAATGACCTATGTATGATACTGATGTGACTTCTTAGCGATCAGTTGGAGTATGAGTGGTATGCCTCATCTCCACAGGGCATAATAATGTTTGAAAAACATAAACAACAGCGTAGTATATCTGTTAGAGTTAATTACGAGTTATTTGATTGATGTTACCTTGAATAGCATAGATGTTCTCATATTTTAATATTGATTGAACTCTTGCTTATCATCAGAACTGCCAGTGAATATCTTGAAGGCTCTTATTGCTTTAGTTATTCCTTGCTTTGCTTATAAAGCCTAGTGGAGAGTTATAACTCTCGCTGGGGCAATTATGTATAATTGTCTCACCCCGTAGACTTCTACTTTTTAGGTGGTCGTCGAAGACGAAGGAACAAGAACTCAGGTGAACAATCCCAGCAACAGCAGCATCAGGAGCAGTAAATATCTCAGGTGGAGATCTAGCCTGCTTCATGGTGTAGTTAGAGTCAAGTCCTATGTGTCCTCTGTACTCTCAGGTCCTGGAGCGTTTTGGAGTATGAATTCTTGAGAGTTTTGGTATCATGTTGTATATAATTACTCAAGAAGTAATTGTCAGTGATGTAAACAGTTAAATCCTTTTTCTATGGAAAAGGTTTGTGGTTTCAGGCTCTTGTCTCGAAAAGTTTTAATTTCCCGTGATTTTTGTCTTCCGCTGTTTACCGATTGCTTCCGCACATGATTAAATCGGGATTAATTCGTGGTTTGGAGATCGGAGCCCACAATTAAGTGGTATCATAGCTCCAGGTTCATTCGAGTCTACAGAGGCATAGGACTTAGGAAGTCGAGTCTATCTTTAGTATTCCTTCCTTATCTAATAGAATCTTCTACTCCTCAGGAGAAGAAGATACTTAAGATGTCAGAGCCACATGATGAGAATGTGGAAGAAAGTAGTGCTAGTGCACCTCAAGGTGGTGCAGGAGTACCAGGATTGGAACAGCCTGTACCAGAACAACCTAGAGAGCCACCCCAGTTTGATCCAGATGGCATGGGTAACCCAGCAGTCCAGACAATGTTTGGGCAGTTTATGACTGCCATGACACACATAACCGACAGGTTGCCTATGCCTGCACCTAGGGTACCTGCCCAGCCTGAGGGGCAAGGTATCGGGAAGACGTTCGAGCGACTACGTCGTGTCGGAGCTACCGAGTACCATGGGACTGCTGACCCCGCAGATGCTGATCTGTGGTTGACAGAGCTGGAGAAGGCTTTCAGGATCCTCAACATCCCTGAAGCTGAGAAGGTTAGACATGCTGTCTATCTTCTCAAAGGAAGTGCTGGTCACTGGTGGAACATGGAAGAGCAGAAGAGACCTGGGGTAGAGTTCTCATGGGAAGAGTTTCGTCGGGAATTTATCAATAGATATTTTCCCAAGACCTTCCTAGACGAGAAGATCTCTCAGTTTGAGAGACTGAGACAGGGTATTATGAACATTAGTGAGTACGAAGCTAAGTTCATGGAGCTGTTGCGATTTTGTCCGCACATGGCTGCCACAGAAGAAGAAAGAATCAGAAGGTTTGAGAAGGGGTTGAATGCTGACATATCTACCCCAGTGTCTGCCTTAGAGAACCGAGAGAGATTCTCTACCTTCGTTGAGTTAGTCCGAAGGATAGAGAGATCTGTAGTTGAGAAAAGACAAACCCATAAAAGATATCCACAGTTCCAGGGTTCTTCATCTAGGGATTCCAAGAAACCTAGATTCTCTGCACCTAACCCTCCGCCACCCAGATCGAGTTTTCAAACTCAATGGACACCAAGCAGAGGTAGAGGACGAAGTCAACCGCTTCAAGGGACGCACAGTTCTGCATCTGTGTCAGTTACTGGACCACCCAGACCACAGCAACAGGAAAAGAGTTGCTACAACTGTGGTAAGGTGGGACACTTGATGAAGGATTGTCGTTCTAGGGCTGTCGGTGTGACACAACAAACCCCGAGACAGAATCGACAGGGATCTCAGAATAGACAACATCAAGGAGCAGCTCGAGGACGTGGACAAGCGTCTCAAGCTGGATCATCAGCACCACCTCAACAGCAGGCTACATCAAGGTTCTATGCTATGAACCCACCAGAAGCAGTGGTCAATCCACAAGTGGTGACAGGTCAGATGGAACTTTTATATTCTGATATGTCTAAATCTTGTGTAGTATCTGTTCTGATTGACCCGGGTGCTACGCACTCTTTCATCACTCGAAGAGTGATTCGTAACTGCAATATGACAACTAGTCATAGGGCAGATAAGTTGTTGTTGGAGACTCCGTTGAGTGGGTCTGCTGTTCTGCAAGAAGTATGCTCTCCTTGCGTACTTTTCTTTTCTAAGCATCGCATTCAAGTGGATCTCATACCGCTTGATATGCAAGGATTTGATATAATCCTAGGGATGGATAACTTGGAAAAGTATCGAGTTGTCTTGGATTGTGAATCCAAGCTGGCAGTGTTTGCTGATGAAAGCAACACATGGATCTTTCAAGGTGAAAGAAAGATGGATCGATGCGGTTGTGCATTGATTATAGACAACTCAATAAAGTAACGATAAAGAATAAATATCCTTTGCCGAGGATTGATGATCTTTTCGACCAGTTGCGTGGTGCAACAGTCTTTTCTAAGATAGACTTAAGGTCTGGATATCATCAACTCCGCATTAAGGACAGTGACATATCTAAGTCTGCCTTTAGGACAAGATATGGTCACTATGAGTTCATGGTCATGTCGTTTGGACTAACCAATGCACCGGCTGCATTCATGGAACTCATGAATAGAGTCTTTCGACCTTTCCTTGATCAGTGTGTTGTCGTCTTCATAGATGACATACTGATTTATAGTAAGGATGCTCAGCAGCATGAACAACACCTTCGCCAGACTTTGACCTTGCTAAGAGAGCATAAGCTATACGCTAAGTTTAGCAAGTGTGAGTTTTGGTTATCTGAAGTATCCTTCCTTGGACATGTGGTATCTGCCTCGGGAATTCGTGTTGACCCTGCAAAGATAGAGTCTGTTCTGCAGTGGGAACAACCGAAGACACCGACGGAGATTAGAAGTTTCTTGGGGTTAGCTGGTTATTATCGAAGGTTTATTAAAAATTTCAGTTCTATAGCCTTACCTTTGACCAAGTTAACCCGGAAGGATGTTCCTTTTGCTTGGAGTGATAAGTGTCAACAGTCTTTTCAGCTGTTGAAGGAGAGGTTGACAAGTGCACCTGTGCTTGTGTTACCTGAGCAAGGAAAGGATTATATAATCTTTTGTGATGCCTCCAAGAATGGACTTGGATGTGTGTTGATGCAGGATAACCAAGTGATTTCTTTTGCTTCCCGACAGCTTAAGAAACACGAAGAGAATTATCCGACACACGATCTGGAGTTAGCTGCTGTGGTCCATGCTTTGAAAATCTGGAGACATTATCTCTACGGAGAAACTTTCCAGATTTTCACAGACCACAAGAACCTTAAGTACATCTTCACTCAGCATGAGCTTAACATGAGGCAACGTCGCTGGATGGAGTTAATCAAGGACTACGATTGTACGATTGATTACCATCCGGGCAAGGCCAATGTGGTTGCAGATGCCTTGAGTAGGAAATCAGCAACATCAACCATGGATAGGGCACAACTAAGTTCCTTAGTATGCTCTAGAAGAGATATGCTTATCTCTTTAAGGCATGACAATGTGCAGTTGAAGGCATCATTGTTAGCTGGTCTGTTAGCTGAGATGCAGATTAAACCTACCTTAAGAGAGCAGATAAAGGAGGCACAACAAGTAGATGTTTCTGTACAGCAGATTAGATTTGAGTTTGGAAATGAGAAGCGAGAAGGTTTTCATGAGTCAGATGACCAGGTGGCATGCTATCATGGAAGGATGATAGTGCCAGATGTGGACGACCTGAGGAAGTTAGTCCTGGAAGAAGCTCATTCTTCGATGTATGCTATGCATCCAGGGAGCACCAAGATGTATCGAAACTTGAAAGACATGTATTGGTGGCCTGGGATGAAGAAGGATGTAGCTGAGTTTGTTCTGAGGTGTCCTGTGTGTCAGCAGGTCAAGGCTGAACACCAGAAACCTGCAGGGACAATGCAACCCTTACCCATACCACAGTGGAAGTGGGACCATGTAACCATGGACTTTGTTGTTGGCCTACCCAGGACAAACAAAGGACATGATTCCATTTGGGTAGTGGTTGATAGGTTGACAAAGACAGCGCATTTCTTACCTGTCAAAACAACCTATACTGCTGAAAGGTTATCCCAGATATATGTCCAAGAGATAGTGCGTTTGCACGGAGTTCCTGTCACTATAGTTTCTGACAGAGGTCCCCAGTTTACAAGTCGCTTTTGGGAACAGTTACACAGAGCCCTAGGCACCAAGTTAAGGTTTAGTACAGCCTTTCATCCTCAAACTGATGGACAGTCAGAAAGGACTATACAGACCTTAGAAGATCTGTTGAGAGCATGTGTTCTCCAGTTTACCGGGAGTTGGGATCTACATCTAAGCTTGATAGAGTTTGCCTATAACAATAGCTATCAACATAGCATTGATATGGCACCATATGAAGCCTTATATGGCAGACGTTGTAGATCACCCTTGTGTTGGTATGAAACTGGTGAGCACCAGTTATTAGGCCCTGATCTTGTGCAGCAAACTACAGAAAAGATTAAAATTATACAACAACAGCTTAAGACTACACAAGATAGACAGAAATCATATGCCGATAAACGTCGTAGACCCCTAGAATTCCAGGATGGAGACAGAGTGTATCTCAAGGTCTCACCTTGGAAAGGAGTCCTTCGTTTTGGGAAGAAAGGAAAGTTAGCTCCTAGATTTTTGGGACCTTATCCAATTGTTGAAAAAGTTGGAAAGGTGGCCTATAGACTAGAGTTACCTCTAGAGTTGCAGAAGATGCACCCTGTGTTTCACATTTCCATGCTGAGGAAATGTCATCCAGATACCGAGTCAGTTCTACAACCTATGGAGGTAGAATTGAATGAAGATATAACGTATGAGGAGGGACCAGTGTCAATCCTCGATAACAGAACTAAAAAGTTAAAGAAGAAGGATATAAGCCTTGTAAAAGTCCTCTGGAACCATCGTGGTGTTGAAGAAGCCACTTGGGAACTAGAAGGTGAAGTGAGAAGAAAATATCCTGCTCTTTTCTTATAATATGCTTTATCGATTTCGGGGACGAAATCCTTTTGAAGGGGTAAAGAATTTGTAACACCCCTGACCTGGGTTATGACCTAACCCTGGAAGTTTTGCCTAAATATGTAATTAATATACTTGTGAACACTCCCTGGCATGTAATTAAGTTCCTCAGGAACATTTACTTTCAATTTTGCTCCTTTTTGTATAAAGTTGTAGCATTGTGTTGTATGCAGGGACCTATGTGCAAATTACCCAGTTTAAGGGTTGAACTTGCAAAATTCACAAGATAAGATGTTCCTTTGATGTTGAAACATCATGAGAATGGTTATGGTAAAGTTTGAGGGATTTCCCAAGCTTGAGCACCAAGGTGCAGCTGTGGAAGCAATTCCCATGCTTAGAAACCCTAATTTGGGGTAAAGTGCAATTTACCCAAATTGAGGGGTCCAACTTGTAATTTTCACCATCTAGAACATCTTTTATGACTCTTGTCATCATTTAGAGTAGAAATGATGAAAGGGATACATCATTTAATAATCAGATGGGAAAAATGATCTTTGTGATAGAAATCACCTAAAATGGGCCTAAAACCCTTTCATGAGTGTACCCTAGTTGAAGGTTGGATTCCTTTACCCTTAGATCTTGAGATTTCATGAGATTTGCATAAGGATAGGTAGGTTTGGTCGTGCCCTTGAGCAAGGAGGGACCTAGATGTGATTTCCAATCTTGAGAGGTCCTTAGGGTGTAAAAGAGGCTAAAGTATATAAGCCCTTTTCCCTTGTAATTAAGTGAACGAATTTTCTTTCCTTCACTTCTCTTCCTTTCTTTCTCAAACGACCAAGGACAGCTCTGGAGCTCAGGGGGGACGACCAACCTGTTCTAGGTAAGAGAACCCCACCTTCTAAGCTCGAATTCATGGAGGAATTCACCTTCTAAGGTTGGTTTTATGGTTAGCTTACTTAGTCTTCTTGTTCTAGCCGACCAAAGCAACGTTTCCTTGGAGAATTCACCTCTGACCAAGTTGTGGAAGCTCAAGGACGCCATTAAAGCTTGGAGCTTGAAGGCTTGGAGCTCTAAGATCAACCTTTAGGCGGGTTTTATAACTCTAAACTTCATGCTTGATTATACATCCTTTTCTATGTATATAGTTGCTAGTTCTTCTTCTTCCCTATCTTTCCTTGCATCCTTGCAAGCAAAATCGTGAAGAACTGCTACTGTTCTCAAGGTAGAAGATAAGGGCGTTAATTTCTATGCTTATCCACGGTTTTTCACTTTATCAAACGACCTCCACCTATTGCTCAAAACGGTTTCAAACCGTTTGGTGGGCAAACGGTTTCAGGGTCGTTTGAGGGCAAACGGTCTTCAAGACCGTTTGGTCCCGTTGACCAAGCAAAGACCGTTTGGGAATCTTGTTCATAATTATGTAGGTTAATCACCCACAAAATTTGAGAGGTTAACTCCAAAAGAATCGTGAGTTATGAGCAAATCAATTAGCAAAACCAATTGAATTATGTGCTGATTTTCAACCTGATTAACTTGACCTGGTTGAGCAAACGGTTTCAAGACCGTTTGAGATGGTTGACCAAGCGTTGACCGTTTGGTATTACTGTTCATAATTATGTTTATTAATAACCCACCGAATTTGAGGGATTAACTCCAAAGGAATCATGAGTTGAAGCCTAATCAATTAGGGAAACCTAATTGGATTAAGTGCTGATTTTCAATCTGATTTAATTGAACTTTTTGGGCAAACGGTCTCAAGACCGTTTGAGTGCGTTGACCAAGCGTTGACCGTTTGGGATTACTGTTCCTAATGATGTGATATAATGACTCACCGAATTTGAGGGATTAACTCCCAAGGAATCATGAGTTGAAGGCTATTCAATTAGGCAAACCCTAATTGAAAACAGTGCTGAAATTCCAATGAGTTAAGTTGAGATTTTGGGTTGATTAGCCCAAACGGTTTCAAACGGTCTCAAGACCGTTTGGGGGTCACCCCAAGACCGTTTGGAGGTCTGGGGTCAAGTATAGTTGATCAATTGAAGGTCCAAAGGCACCAAACCATATTGCAATTAAGTATTGATGTGATGATCAACTCTATAGATCAAACCTTGATGAATTTTCACTAGAGTCCAAAGGATGGATGGGCAAACGGTCTCAAGACCATTTGGAACTCATCCAAACGGTCTCAAGACCGTTTGGGCACAACCCAAGACCGTTTGGAGGTCTAGGGTTGAGATAATCTAATGGTTTGAAGGTCCAATCGCAATAAGTTGATGAATTGATACAAATACTGATTTTAGACCTAATTGGAGTTCAACCCTAGTCCAAACGACTTGGTTTTTGGTCAAACTTTGGGCAAACGGTCTCAAGACCGTTTGGAGGATATCCAAACGACCTCAAGACCGTTTGGTCCAAGTTTGAGCCCAATTGGAGGTCAATTGATAGGTTCAACCTTGAATTGATTCACATTGTTGAATATTGATGACCATCCGATTTGAAACCCTAATTGAGAAGGATTCAACCCTAATTGGCTTTCAATTGAGGGTCAACTTGGTGTCCAAGTGATTAAGGTTCATCCTAATTAACTCAATTTAGAAGTGGTTTTCATGGATTTGGTTAATTGAGGGGTTCAACATACATATCCATGACCAATTGTAACTTTTGAACCACTTTGGAGGCCCAAACGGTTTGAGCCCATTTGGACCAAACGGTCTCAAGACCGTTTGGATCCAAACGGTCTCAAGACCGTTTGAGGCCAAACGGTCTCAAGACCGTTTGAGGCCAAACGGTCTCAAGACCGTTTGGGCTCAAACGATCTCAGGGTCGTTTGGTCCAATCGATCTCAAGTTGATTTGATCAAAAGGTTTCAAATCGATTGAGCTCCAAACGGTTTGGAAGGTCAACTCTTCCAAACGGTCAACACATCCAAACGGTCTCAAGACCGTTTGGAGCAAACGGTCTCAAGACCGTTTGAGACCAAACGGTTTCAAGACCGTTTGGTGGTTGAAACCGTTTGAAGGTTGAAACCGTTTGAAGGTGTACATGGTGGTTTGTACTTAATCAATTGATGGTGTAATTAGTTCAATGGTGATCTAATCTAAACCCTAATGGTAACCTAGGTCATTAAGTGACTAAGTGATTAGTGAGTTGACCCATGATGGTGATCATGAGGCAAATTACCAAAATACCCTTGAGGGGTCTAAAGAGGTAAAACCTTGTTCTAATCAAACCCTAATCACATGATGATGATGTTTTGGCTTATGTAAGTCAATAAGGACTTAACCCAACCTAATCTAGAGTGGTGTCATCACCATCTACTAGTGAGAGGAGAGAGAAAGTATTCCAAGAGAGAGAAAGTATCCTAGAGAGAGAAAGTACCCTTTTTAAGGTGGAAACTCAAGTGAGATACTTCAAATACACATGAGTGTGCATGATTTGGGAATGACCCACCTATGTGAGGTCATGGAAACCCTAAATATGATATCTAATGGATCTTAATCTTAATTAAGAGTCTTAATGATGATGTTTCTCTTACATGATGATGTAATGAGTACCATTCACCATGGTGTGAATAGTAAACCCTAATTTTAGGGTGATGACTTGAAAGATGAATAGTAAACCCTAAATTGTTGAATTGTTTACTATTATCTGTTGAACTAACTATGCAGGTTATTATGAGATAATGGCCATACCCAGGTATGAAATACCATGTTATATTCATTGAAAGCATGTCTTAAGCTTTATGAATAGTGAATCATCTTGATGCACTGCTAAGTGACATCTTTTGTGATTTATGGGCTGTAAGAGCCATAAACACCATCAAGGTCATGCTTGACAGATGACTTGTGATGAGATAATTGAGAACTGGTAATTGAAATGAGTTAGGCCTGCTACATTTTAGTATTCTCATATATAGCTGTGATGCTAATGTTTTTGTATGATAATATGAATACTGAATGTACCTAACTAATCAAGTGAAATGTAGAGCCCTGATCATAGATCCATCATTGTCAGAGTCTAAATGATGGTGAAACAGGTTTTCCTCAGGGAACTCCTGGATCACATACTTTTGAGTATGTGGGGTACATGGATGTGTAGAACCTTACATCCTAGTGTAGGTATTTGATGTAGATTCTTGTAGTCCGTCATACCTTCACTATAAAAGAAAAGGTGAGAGGATGATGTAGATTCTAGTAGTCCATCAGACCCCACCATAAAGTCCTAAAGGTGAGATGTATATCTACACTCCCTTAAAGACACAAATACCATATCGGTGAAAGATAAACAAGAAATCTTCTGATACTGAAGAGAGTACAGAATGCCACTGTAACTCTAAAAATAGCGAAGGACCAGAGTACCCTGGTGAGCTATTATAAAGACATCCCGCCAGATGTCAAACAATCAATCCTCTAACTGACTGAGGAAGATGAGGTCATAAGAATCCGGCTCTCTTAATGACCTATGTATGATACTGATGTGACTTCTTAGCGATCAGTTGGAGTATGAGTGGTATGCCTCATCTCCACAGGGCATAATAATGTTTGAAAAACATAAACAACAGCGTAGTATATCTGTTAGAGTTAATTACGAGTTATTTGATTGATGTTACCTTGAATAGCATAGATGTTCTCATATTTTAATATTGATTGAACTCTTGCTTATCATCAGAACTGCCAGTGAATATCTTGAAGGCTCTTATTGCTTTAGTTATTCCTTGCTTTGCTTATAAAGCCTAGTGGAGAGTTATAACTCTCGCTGGGGCAATTATGTATAATTGTCTCACCCCGTAGACTTCTACTTTTTAGGTGGTCGTCGAAGACGAAGGAACAAGAACTCAGGTGAACAATCCCAGCAACAGCAGCATCAGGAGCAGTAAATATCTCAGGTGGAGATCTAGCCTGCTTCATGGTGTAGTTAGAGTCAAGTCCTATGTGTCCTCTGTACTCTCAGGTCCTGGAGTGTTTTGGAGTATGAATTCTTGAGAGTTTTGGTATCATGTTGTATATAATTACTCAAGAAGTAATTGTCAGTGATGTAAACAGTTAAATCCTTTTTCTATGGAAAAGGTTTGTGGTTTCAGGCTCTTGTCTCGAAAAGTTTTAATTTCCCGTGATTTTTGTCTTCCGCTGTTTACCGATTGCTTCCGCACATGATTAAATCGGGATTAATTCGTGGTTTGGAGATCGGAGCCCACAAGTGCCATGCCCCTAATTCTCAGCGGCATATTAGAAATATCCGAAGAGACTAATAACTCCTGCGTTCTACTCCCCCACCTGCCTAATTCACGAGGTATCGAGTTGATAACCTTATGAACTAGCGAACCAGAAATCATGGAAGATGCAATCTCTTCTCTGAGCTCCCTAACAAAAGATGTTGTCCGCCACGGCTCTCTACCTCCATGCCAAAGTACCTCATATGTAAATGAGTCGTCAACCTCAATGCTCGAGATGTTCAAAGCATGGTCACTTGCTAGCTTCAAACCAATGGCGCATGCTTGCATATATGCAAGGAAGTAGTCAGAGCTCTTGATCCAAGCTCGGAACACAAAACAGATATTTGCATTGTGATTACGGATGACACTAGCTGCTCATATTCTATATATACCGTTGGCGTCTTTGTCCCTCCCAATCGTAATGTTCAGTTTGAGATTATGTAGATCTGGCTTCTCCCATCGCAGCAATACAATTTCCTTCATATCTGTCCTTGGTTCCTTCATGCCCAACAATTTCATTCTGTCATATATTCCATTCTCCATAGCAATAGGAAACGCATACCTCTTCATGTGGTGGTTTAGGATTCTCAAGATATATTCCCATTCATGGATGAGCGATATCATCTTACCATCATATTTAGCTCCACATCTAATGTGCCATATGCTATGTGGTATTAAGATTGCTAGATTACCTGCCAACCATTCAACTATGCTCTTCTTTTTTGCCAACACACACCTGTCAAGAAGAGATCTCATATCAAAAGGCGCCTCCATATCAATCAGCTCGTCGAATTTCCTCCACAAGAACTTGGCGGTCTGCCCCTGGAATAACAAATGACCCACATCTTCCTCCTGGGGTTCGAAACAACAATAACATCTAGATGCAAGAGGGATACCACATCTGAGCCTAATGTTATCGTCTGTGGGAATTTCTCCTCTAGCTGATTTCTATATGAACGCTGCCTCTTTTGGATACCCCGCTTTCCATATCCTCCCAAGGCTGTCTGGACCTTCCTTTTCATCATGCATCGTCATCCGCTTGGCTAAACTCATAGAAAATCTGCCACTCTTCTCAGGACTCCACACTAGCTTGTTTTCTTCATTGGATATCCATATTTCTACATCCCGTATTAACTGTATTCTTTCTTCATCCACGATCAGTCTAAGAGAATCCCAATCCCATCCATATCCTTCTATCCAAAAGTCTTTCACCAAGAACGGGTGTCTTCTGTCACTGGGTATGATCGCATGATCAGCAAGGCGTTTCTCGCACCACCATGAATCCCAGAAGGATATCTCCCCATTACCAACCACCCATCTACACAAAGGAAACATGCGAGGAAACATTTCCCACAATCTCTTCCAGAAAGGTGAAGATAGTAATCCTCTTCTCAATGTACCAGGATATATATTGTCTCGTCCTCCTGCCACATTTGAGTATTTTCTTCTGCAGAAAGATGCCCAAATAGAATCCTTTATTAGAACCTCCCAGCATGCTTTTGTAACAAAGGCCTCATTGATCGACTATAGCGAGGGAATCCCCAACCTGCCCAAAGAGAAAGGCCTAGCCACCCTGTGCCATCCAATCCACGCCTTCCTGTGATGATCCTCCCTATCACTCCACATGAATCTGGATAGTTTATCTTCAATCCGCACTACTATCCCAGCAGGAATACCCACCACCGCCGCCGTGTACACTGGTATGGATGCGAGAACATGTGCAATCAGCATCCTCCTCCCCGCAAAGGATAATAGTCTATATTTCCACGTAGCAATCTTTTCATTTATCTTGCTCATTAGGAACTCAAAGTCGGATAATCTCATCGACCCTTTCTTGATCGGTATGCCCAGATATTTCAAAGATTCTGTAG
This sequence comes from Alisma plantago-aquatica, assembly GCA_963693085.1. Lineage (NCBI taxonomy): Eukaryota > Viridiplantae > Streptophyta > Magnoliopsida > Alismatales > Alismataceae > Alisma > Alisma plantago-aquatica. The sequence goes on from OY856411.1 coordinate 107,380,923, forward strand.
CATCACTCACTCCAAGGGACACAGCCACATCATGAGCTAGCATCAGGTCCTTGCCTCCTACCACACATGTAGATTTAGATTTGTTTATTCTCTGACCAGTTGCTCTTTCGTATGCATCAAAGGTATTACTAACCACATCCAAAGATCCTTGGTCAGCTGTGAAAAAGACCACAATATCATCTGCATAGAGAAGAATGACCGGAGGCACCGCCTCCCCATGCACCTGGAATTTTGATATGGCCCCTTCTTCATATAACCTCAGGAATCTTCTACATAGCATTTCCTCAAACAATATAAAAAGAAATGGAGAAATCACACTTCCTTGCTTCAATCCTCTACTCATCTGAAAGAATCCGGCCGTTTCCTCGCCTATGGTCACCGTTGCCCACGTATTTGCAAAGAACCTAAGACATAACTTGATAACCTCCTCTGTAAGGTTGAACTTCTCCAAGACTTTCCCCAGCGTAGACCAAGTGACTCTATCGTATGCCCTCGACATATCATATTTTAAGATCACATTAGGAGTGTCTCTGCCTCTATTAATATCATGCATACGTTCTTTAGCTAACCGGATGTGATGAGATATATCCGTGCCTTTCACAAAGGCTCCTTGGTTCTTGGAAATCAGGCGTGGCATAATTGGAGCGAATCTCTCACTGAGTATTCTTGCAAGGATGTGAAGAGCGACATTCTCAATGGATATTGGTTTGACATCCTCCAATATTCTTCTAGACTCATCATTCTTTGGAATAAGTAGAATTCTGCAGCAGAAGAGACCCCTGAAGCAATCCTGTCCGCTGAAGAAGCTTTTCGCCAAGTCCATGAAGTCATTTCTAATGATAGGCCATGCCGCTGTAAAGAAAGGGAGGGTGAACCCATCCGGTCCTGGGGCTGCTGTAGCATCCATCTTTAACATCACCTCTTTGATCTCCTCTTCCTTTGGAGTCGCTACGAGAGTGAAATTTTCATCAAGTGAGACCATCTCCGGGATCGAATCTATGAATCCATCCATCTCATTTGCATCTGTATCTGTTACCTCATTGTAAAAATGCCTGTAATGATCAGCTGCCATCTCCGCCATTTGCTTAGGATCCGTAACCTGAGTGTCGTCTTGCAATAACACCCGATTGATCCTTCTTCTTTTCCTTTTCGCCTTAACAGTTGCATGATAAAACTTGATGTTTCTCTCCCCATCTTGAAGCCAATCTATTCGAGCTTTCTCCTTCCATGTCTTCTCCTCTTGGTCCAAAAGATATTATAGCTCACATTCCGCCTCTCTCAAGTTAAGCTCATTAACAGCAGTCAGATTTTCATCAAAAGCCATTTGTGTTGTGAAGACCACATCCTCTAAATCAAAAATGCGTTGTCTGTTAGCACCAAAAGTGTCCTTGCTCCACCTACGAAGAGCCTCACGAACCTTTTTGAGCTTAAGGCAGAAAACCACAGAAGGATGACCGCATATTGGATCATTCCAAGCTTGCTCGATAATATTCATGCAATCCTCATGCTCGAGCCAGGTCTTCATAAAAGAGAAGTGAGTCTTCTTTTTTTCCGTTGTCCAGGAACCGGGAATCATCATGACTGGGCAGTGGTCTGAAACCCTCGCTCTAGTAAGATGTATAGATCTAGTCGCAGGCCTTTTCATCATCCATGCTCCATTGACAAGAACTCTATCAATTCTCTGCCACATTGTCGGTGTGAGAACCTGCTTGTTCACCCATGTATATTGACTGCCTTCAAAAGGTATTTCTTCCAAAGCTGCATCTGATATCAAAGAATTAAAATCCATCATGTCTTGAAACCCAGGTTGGTTTCCACCCCTTCTCTCCCTAGGGTGCCTCATCACATTGAAATCCCCTGCAATAGTCCATCCTTCATCCCCTATAATTTCAGCCATCATCAAAAGATCATTCATATCGTTCTTCTCTCTGTGCTTTCACAGCTAGCATAGATTGCCGTAACAAATATTTTCGAGCCTTCATCAGTATCCATACTGACCGTCAAGTGTTGTCTATGTCTTCTGAAAATGCTAGGATTCAAAGCTTTATCAGCATAGAACCATATTTTCCCATCTACATCTTGATTATCGGCAGCCCAGTCAAGTTTAACAATATCCAACAACTCCACTGCTTGTTCAGCATGAAGAAAAGGCTCAAATAAACATACCACTCCAGGTTTGTACCGGCTGCATAGTCTGCTCAGAACCCTCCTTGTAGGATTATTGGATGCCCCTCTAATATTCCAGAATAGTGACTTACAGTCCATAAAAATATTTTGCACGCCTGTCCCTCTCTAACCAACCAAATCAGTGACTGTATCCTCCCTCATGCTCTGACCAGCACATATCAAACGTATCCCTGTCCCAATCGGATTGCCTTCCTCTTATATAATTCCTTCTATGAAGACGAGGTTCACCTGTATGTCTCCCCGATCTAGATTGACTTCTGCCTTCCCTTCTTCTGTATGCATTGTATCTCTCGTCCTCCATGAGAATGAAATCTTCAAGGCGCCTATTGGATAGGTATCTTCTACTTCCTTCTCTGTCTATCACCATCCTTCTTTGTTCTCGGGTTTTATGAATCTGTGTATTGTGATTCCCTCACTGTTGCGGTCTCACAGTAGGTACTGATGGCTCCGGGTTTGCAAGCACCATAGCTGATGAATCTGGCCGTGCCTCCGGTAATCTAAGAGCCTCCAAAGGAATCCCAGAATCAACACCGACTTCAGTAAGTTGTGTAGTACCTGCACGCACCGGCCCCCTAGCCAGCATACAGAAATGAACAGATGTTCTTCTTTTCCCGTACGTGAGCGATACGAATTGAGGGATGTCTTCACTAAAAGCCTCCACCAAAATAAGGAGCCCAGACAGGTCATCTTTTTCCTTCTGCCAATCAGAAATATGCACCAGATCTCCAAACTTCGATACTATCCTTTTCAGCGTTTCATCATTCTGACAAGTAAGCGGTATGTCAGCTATCCAGAACCAAAAATCCTCCTTACTTTGATGACTTTCCCCTTCAATCATATGCCTCAGTTTCATTTGTCGACCACCTAAATTTTGGAGACCTTTCATCACCATCTCCTTGGCCTCCTGCTCGCACGAGAAGAATGCTATGGCTTTCCTTTCTTCGAACCTGTATATATCCGCTGCACTGGGCCAACTGTGGTGTAGGAAAGGACCGACCTCTTTCCAAGCTACTCCATGCTGCCAAGAAATCTCTACTGCTCTCTCTAGGGCAGAAATCTTGCTCTTCCTCATCTCATCATCCGGTCCAACATCGACTGAGATCCTCTTCGGAACATGTTGAGGGGCACCCCTCGCCGGAATCCCCGTGGGCAACGGTGGGAAGACAGTCCTAGACTGGATATCTGGTGGTGGCCTTGTTTGCATGGCCTGTTGATTGCACCTCGCGGCAAGGTGACCAGGTCTTCTGCACCTATAACAAACTTTGCTCCTTCTACACTGCGATTGCCAGTGTCCACGTTCCATACAGCGGAAGCATGTGTCGTGTGGTATATTATACAGCGGCATCTTTCTTGTTGCGTTCTCCTATCCCAACCTAGGGGTAGGACCCGGATTTCCGGCCACTTCAGTAGGCTTCTCCACCGCCGTCTGCGACGTGTTATCTCCCTCCCCCGGAGATGACCTTGGTCTCGCCTGCTGATCCAGAGAAGGTATTGGATTGCTCGCATGTTTCTCAGTTGCCCTAGCCGACGTCTGGTCCTCCGCCCTCGCTGGATCATGCACGTCCGGTCCTCCGTTATTCTGCCCTGCCTCCGTCAAAGCCCTAGGCGACTGCATGTTGGTATGATCCTCCTCGTCGGTATTGCCCAGCACAACCCTAACGTCGGGTAGGACTTCCTCCGTTGGAACGGCAGTCGCCAGCAAGTTGTTCCTCCTCTCCGCAACCGCCTGTTGCGCGTGCGCTCCCCTCAAGCTTTGCCTGGTCACCCTATGCAGCAGCGGAGATGACAACATCTTCCTCCAGGGCTTAGAGACGGACAAGGGGTGGCCCCCGGTAGGCAGGATGCCTGGTCGGGGTGAGTTGGCGGCGGCGCACCGCCGAAGGCCTCCGATCGCTTAGGGATCTACCCGATTGCCTTCCAAGCGCCGCTCCGATCGCTTCTAACCTAGAAAGCCCCCCGATTGGTTTTGTTTTCCTGAGTTTCCTCTGTGTGTGGTCATGGTAGAGCAACCTTACTGCTCTTGCCTTCTTCCTGGCTTGTGCAAGGATCGTCAAGGTCATCTTGACACCCCAAGACCGACCTCTTATTCATGGGAACCCAGACCGGCCTGCTTTGTTTTTAACAACGAATATTCATATGGCTGTGAGCTTTGTTCAAACTAAAACACAGTTCCACTATCTGTTTTAGTTATCGAATGCTTCCTGTTTAACTGTACATATGCTGTTATGAATCTGTCCAATGATGTTCTATGTACCCATCATTATACTACCATACCTCATATGTATAGCTTCAACTCACACTAAACAAAACTCAACAGATTGAACCTTTCATCATGTTACCTATTCACGATATCAAGTTCACATATCTATATATAAACACACCTGAATCCTCTAACAGAACTAGGATTAAGGGGCTGATAACATTTAACCTTGGATTAGGGAATGCTGATCTATGTTAGGTACATTAAATTGGTCATCTCATCACTTTAACTAAAGTAGTCAACTACCCATGATAATGCTAAGACATCATTATATGAATCAAGGTATGTATATCTTCATTTAAGAAGAGGTATATATATATATATATATATATATATCGATTTAAAAAGGGTAATGCTATTCAATAAAATACATCGAGACAAAGAAATGAACTAATCTAAACAATTAATTTGTAACCTATAATCACCCTAACCCTCAGTAGGTGGTTTCTAGGGTGGTAGAAATGTGTCACAACATTGTATGTATGTATATATAGAGAATTATGTAATAAGAGTATAACTAGGCAATATTACATGTATTATGACCATCTAACCCATAATCTTATTAATACTACAATAAACATATATAAGGAACTAAAGTATAAATATGTGATATATATGAAAGGCACACATAACAATAATAACAACCAGAACACATAATGACCCTAAATATGTTGACCAAAAAGGGATGAGAGATCTGAGGAAACCTTTTGATTTTTCAAGAGAAAAGTAGATCCAGTTTCCTAAGGGAATAAGATTGAAAGGGCTTCAGCTTACTATAGGTAAGTGGGCCATGCCCCATGGATTCTTGTGAGTTATCACCTTTAGTCAGTTAGCCTAAATTAGAAAGTTTAGCTATGTTCTTGATAATGCAGTAGTTGGTTGCATTCATGCTTTCCAATAGATACGATGTTACATGCATAGTTATGCCTTAGAATGCTTCAGTAATGTGTTACCTTCCATGAGCATGATAATTTAGTTTAGTTGAATATGTTCAGTTACTATAGCCAAATTACACTACATCATATAAGTATTATAAATTTCTTAGATATTCATATTACTTTCAGACTCAGATATATGTTCAGAACTCAGTATTCAATATTCAGTTTTAATATATGTTCAGATTCAGAAATCAGTAAAATTAGACTAAGATAAATAGTCAGAACCTTCACATAAGATATTATTGACAAGCCATCATTCAATTAGTCCCGAGACTTCAGAGGTATCTGTTGCCAATTCAGAGGAGTGTTTACTCCAATTCAGAGATACTTTGGTACCAATTCAGGACGTAGACACACCAATTCAGAGACACATCGATATCATTTAGTGCATGTAGTGCCATTTTGTAGGTACTTTGGTACCAATTCAGAGCGTAGATATGCCAATTCAGGAGGACTTATTGTATAATAGTGGCAAAAAAATAGATAAAATTCGTAATTAAAAGATATTGTTAAGTCTTTACATTTTCTCTTTCAGTTATACTCGTGTTTAATCCTTTGTGTTACAATTCATAGACACTTACTCTAACTCTTAGATTTCCTCCTTTTGTGCATGACTGGAGACGCAGATAGTGAGTAGCTGTTCGAGGAGTAGCTTGAGGACCTCCAGATTCAGAGGATATCTATCACTGGTGGGACATTATCTTAGGCGATTCTTTCAACTTGAAGATCTCTTTTTAGTCATTTTTCTTTTAGTTCATGTTGGGATTGCTATCGCCAAACTTTAGTTTCTTTATGTCAGACTTTCTGTTTGAACTTAGTTACTTCGATTATTTAAATGTTTTAGTATGCCACATATGTGATGGTTGCCCATATTTTGTTTACTTATGTGAGTTTATACTTCTGCATATAGTAGTTGTGGTTAATAAATGGGCAGGCGTCACACCATACCAACAATGCATGTAGGCAAAACTCTCACCCGCAGGTTCTTCTCAATGACAGATTAACAAGAGAGGAAACCAGGAGAAGATGGAAGGGACAAAGGATGATGACGGTGGAAGAAAGAGGGTGCACAAACCAGAAGGAGCTGATGAGGTGTCGAATGGTTGAGGAGCTATGGAGGAACAGGTGGTAACCGGAGGGAGACGGCGGAGATAGCTGTAAAGGGAGGTGCAGCGACCAAAGCAGGGGGATGATTATACCCTGGAGGAACCATGAAGGGTGGGAGGCATGAAGGAGAAACAGGAGGCCCGACTGAGAAGGAAGAGAGGGGAATGAGATGCTGGTGCAGGAAGAGAGGAAGATGCGTGGGCAGCGGGCGGCTAGGTCCGGAAACAAATTAAGTGTTTATAGATTTTCCAAAAGACTCTGATTATGGCGGGATTCAGAAGCCTGCATTTAGCCATATACAAATATCATGATGTAACTACCCAACTACCCCGCTAAACATCCAAACCATGTGATGATAAAAGTCGGTCTTCAGAATACTAGATTTAATTACAATGTTGTCGTGAAATACTCTACCCAAACGACCCCTTAAGAGCCGTTCGCCCCCGTCTTCCAAATTACTGGGATTTGTATACATAACTCTGATCTCGTTTTTAGATCGTGGATGTAGGGGCAGGAAATTTTCATTCCGTCGGACAGTGGATGCTCATGCCGAAACTATGAAAATGGATACACACGTCCTTTCATACTACTGCCACACATAGCGTGATTCAGAAGCTCATGTTTTTGTGAGCTAAAATGCCAAATCAACTACTGAAAGGCATGACTGGATATTGATCAAACAGAAAATTTGTATATAAATACCGTACTCTGAATTACGACGGCCAAACGGTTTTCTTAGGGGATGTTTGTTATGTACAATTCAACTGGATTAATGAGAATCCTGCAGTCGACTAATCCATGTAGAAGAGTAGTAATTTACATCTGGTTCTTCTGTACTGGATTGTTGGAAAAGTTTCAGAAGAAACAGTCACGTGGAAGAGTCTTCACGCGGAATAGGTTGGTATCTGCCGTTAGGGCACGTTCGGTTGGGCTGTAAACAGAAAACATATTGTTCCAACTACCTACGATTTCCAACTTTATTCGTTTGGTTGGGTGCTACCCCAATTTAAGGTGGAAAAGCTAATTACATGGAGATTTTTTTCTCTATGGAAAATCTGAAAAACGGACCGCACACGTATACAACACGGTTCCAATTCTTGCCTGCGTTGCTACATGTAGCCGTGCCTCTTTCATCCAAATTGCTCTCGATGACGGTTCTAGTTCCTCTATCTGAACAACAGTTGCAGTCCATCTTGCTATATGTGCTACAAAACACAGTCTAACCAAACTAATGCAAACGAACAGTATGAATTGAATCCACTCAAAACCAAATGAATTTGTTGCAGTATTAATTCATTAACTTTAATTCCTGTTTTAGAATTCCGACTGCTGGTTGGTTTTACACCCAACCAAATTGGCCCTTTAGTTGCGTCTGTGCGAGAATGCGGCGCGTGTTGATCAGCGGCTATTAGTTAACAAGCGGTAAATAGTTAACGAGTGATAAATAATTATTGTGTGCGAGTCTTAGCAATGGAAAGAGCTGGACGACGGTTTGAACAGGGGTCATCAATCCAACGTCTGCTATGTGGACCAAAAGACAGGTTCCAATAAAGCAAACATAATATTTACACGGTTGGATCACAAAATACAATCCAATATAGTTAGATCAAATAAAACAAACATGCCCTTAAGATTCATAACTGCTTGTACAATTAAGATTACCCGATTATATAAATTTAGATTCAAATGCTCTAAAACAACTCTCTAAAGTACGAATAGAACAAACCTGTATTTGATATTTAGACCATAGGGCTGTTTATTTGTGTTTTCATGTGGACAAAATTGCATATGCAAAAGAAATCGTATTCTTGTTATGATAATTCAGTCAATTACATTGAAACAGGAGACAAGTGGGCAACAAGCTGCGCCGCTAGTTCTTTCTGGATGACAAAGTCAATCTTTTGAAACACTACATCCATACACTTAGGAGACATTACATTACTATTCATAATTTTTTGGACCCTCTGGCAAAGCCAATCCCCCGTCGTCTTTCTCGTATTGTATATATTGCAATGTTGATATGGGCATGAAATATTGTGATTGGTCAACTTTGGACTCGCGGTTAGGTGTTTTCATATGGACAAATTAAAATTGCATTTGCAAAAGTAATCGTGTTGTATTGCAATATTAGTATGGGCATGAAATATATTGTGGTTGGTCAACTTTGGCCTCGTGGTTAATAATTTCTACATACTTCGTTTGAGTTTTGATTAAAGAGCCCGTTGTTTCAGCACTCATACGTGCGTGCTTTGTTTGGGATACTGAAATGCTTGATAGGAAAAACCTTCCTGCAGAATGTAGTCTAAAACTGTAAAAACATCAATAGCCACACGACGTAGATGACGGGTAACTTGTATATGCTAGAAACTGTATTTAACGAGTGACCATTATTTTGTTGGGCCTACGGCCCTTTTCTTTTTCCAGCCCAATTGGGCAGCCCTTTAGGGCATGAGTGCCGCCGGCACTGCTGGGTATTTATACCCATGCCTTGAAAACAAGTCATTAGCAACACAAGAGAGTAGCCGCAAAATCGCAGCCGTAAAGGAAAGCTGTGATGGAAAAGCAAGAGCCAAGGAAGAAAGAAGAAAAAAAAGAAGAAAGAAGAAAAAAAAGAAGAAAGAAGAAAGAAGAGAAAGGAAAGAGGGTGACACTGCTCTGGTTTTCTTCCCCGGTCCACACCGAGTTCTCCATCACAACTTACATTTTTATTCTGTCCGAATATTCTCTGCAAGGATGTGTTTTTCTGAGAAGTCGTTTGGTGTGGTGACGTACTGATTCAGTATTATCTGTATCTCTTTCTCTTCCGACCCAAAACTTGAGACAAACTTTATAATCTATTGATTAATATATTTTTTCGTCCGTTTGTAATCTATTGGATCTTTCACCCCGTGGTTTTTTCCTCACACATTGTGGGGGTTTCCACGTAAATCTCGGTGTTCTTGTAGTTGTGTATTTGCTATTTTTTTCGTGCCTTGTCCATACGTGCATGTTATTCCGTATTTTTTTGGCCTACTTGAACCTTTCAAGTGGTATTAGAGCGAGGGTTGGCTACGTGGACTGGATGAATGACACATATAATATGGTGAAATTGACAACATCAAACTGGCCGACGTGAAAGATAAAGATGGAGGATTTACTTTACTACAATGATCTTTATGAACATGTTCAGGGAGATGCGAGCAAGCCAACTGACACGAAACAGGAGGACTGAACAAAGATGAATAGAAAATGCGTGAGCCTCATCTGACGCTTGTTTGATGAGTCTGTCTTCCACCACATTGCCAACAACACCAGTGTCCACTCTTTGTGGAAGAAGCTCGAGTCATTGTACGAGAGGAAGACGGTAGGGAACAAAACATTTCTGATTAAGAAGCTTGTCAATCTAAAGTTAAGGAAGATGACAATAATATCATTGCACCTTAATGATTTTAAGGGCATGGTGAATCAGCTAGCCACGATGGATTTCCTGACAGCTGGGAGACCTTGGTGATTTCTGTTAGCAACTCTGCTCCAGACGGGAAGTTGACTTTAGATTTGGTGTCCAATACTCTACTGAATAAAGAGACGAGACGACACAGCTCAATAGAGACGTCAATTTCACATGCTCTTGTTGCTGGGGACAGGGGGAAGAGTCAGAGTTGTGGCCAGGGTGGTGACAGAGGAAAGTCAAAGCACAGGTCAAAGTCCAAAAGTAAGATAGTTTGTCATTACTGCAACAAGCCATATCATATATAGAAATTCTGCAGGCAGCGCAAAAAGGAAATTAAAGAAGGAAAACAGAAAGTGACAAATGATGATAGCAACAGAGCTACAGTCGTTGCAGACACCGAAGAGGTTCTCACATGCAGAGTTGCCATGTGACATTGTCTACATATAGGTGACAACACTGAGTGGGTGTTGGAAACTGGTGCTTCATACCACATCACTCGTCACAGACACTTCTTCTACTCCTACACGTTTGGGAACTTTGGAATGACAAAGATGACTACTAAAAGCTATGCGAAAATTCGTGGGATTGGTGAGGTGCGCATTGAGACCGAGTTGGGTTATACCATCTTACTGAAGAATGTTAGACATATTCCTAAAGTTAATTATAACATCATTTCCGGCTATGGTATCGACATTCAGGGCTTTAAATATCATTTTGATGACTTGAAAACTTTTGTTACCAAAGGACAGTTGGTCGTGGCTAGAGGCAAAGTTTACTGTACTTTGTACATGATGAATATAAAGGTTTGCACTTACAACGTCAATGTTGTGGACAACTCTAGTTCTCCATATTTATGGAACAAGCGGCTTGGGCACATGAGTCAGAAAGGCTTACAAGTGCTTGCAATAAAAAATTTGATCCCCTGGCGTAAGAATGTGACTCTTGACCCCTGTAAAAGTTGTTTGCTTGGGAAGCAAAGAAGAGTCCAGTTCAGTGCTCAATGTGAGAAGAATTCTAATGTGTTAGACATGATTTATTCTGATGTTTGTGGTCCTATAAAAGTCAACTCCTTAGGTGGAAGTAGATTCTTTGTTACTTTTATTGATGACGCATCTAGGAAAGTGTGGATCTACTATTTGCAGAGGAAATAACAAGTCTTTGATACTTTCAAGAAGTTTCATGCCATGGTTGAAAGGGAGACAGGTAAAAAGCTTAAGTGCCTTCATTCTAAAAATGGAGGTGAGTATACTTCCAAGGAGTTCAGGTCTTACTGTGAAGGATCTGGCATACGGCATGAGAAGACTCTTCCCGGTACCCCACAACACAATGGTTTGGCTGAAAGAATGAATAGAACCATTATGGAGCGAGCCAGATGCATGATGAAGAATGTAAAGCTACCTAAGGAGTTTATCGGTAGCGACTGTAAACACTGCTTGCTACTTGATTAACATGTCACCATCAGTTCCTTTGGATTCAGACACTCTAGAGACTGTGTGGACAGGAAAGCCCGTTCTTATTCTCAGCTTAGAGTGTTTGGGTGCAAGGCATTTGCACATGTTCCTAAGGAGTAGAGGCAGAAGCTTGATGACAAATATATTCCTTATATTTTTGTTGGCTATGGTGATGAGCAGTTTGGCTACAAGCTTTAGGACCTAGAAAAGAAGAAGATAATCAGATCCAGAGATGTGATTTTCTTTGAGGACCAGATGTTTTCTGATACTGTGATGACAGAGCCTGAGCAGGTAAAAGATGACACTGTGATTGATGTGTCAGCTCCCTCTCCAGTCTAGCAAAATGCTGATGCAAATCATGTTGAGGATGACGAGATCCCACATGATGATCTGGCAAAGGATGATCCTGGTACAAATAGCGTCCATGATGAGGAGGTTCTTGAGTGGGGGAGCAATCTCAACCAGTAGATCTAGCAGGTCCACAGCTGAGGAGGTCTACTAGAGAGAAAAGGGCGTCTACTAAATAGTCTGATTCAGAATGGTCATTGATCACAGAAGAGGGGGAGCCAGAAAGCTACGAGGAAGCAAAGTCTCATCAAGAAAAAGATAAATGGTTGCATGCAACACAAGATGAGATGAACTCATTGAAGAAAAATGATACCTATGAGTTATGCAAACTTCCTGAAGGCTAAAAAGCTTTAAAGAACAAGTGGGTCTTCAAGCTAAAGAAAGATGTGAGTGATAACACTGTGAGATACAAAGCTAGACTCGTGGTGAAAGGCTTTGGGCATAATCAAGGCATTGACTTTGACGAGATATTCTCTCCAGTGGTGAAGATGACTTCCATTCGCACAGTTTTAGGCTTGGCAACTAGCTTGGACCTTGATATTGAGCAGCTTGATGTGAAGACAACCTTTCTCCATGGTGAGCTAGAGGAAGCGATTTATATGCAGCAACCTGAAGGATTTGCAGTGAAAGGCAAAGAACACATGGTTTGTAGATTGAAGAAAAGTCTCTATGGTCTGAAACAAGCACCAAGGCAGTGGTACAAAAAGTTTGATGCTTTCATGCTGAAGCAAGGTTACCACAGGACAGAGGCAGATCACTATGTTTACTTCAGTAGATTTTTAGGTGATAGTTTTGTTATTCTCTTGCTTTATATTGATGATATGTTGGTTGTTGGCAAGGATGCTCAGATAATTGTCAAGCTAAAGAAGGATTTGTTTAAGTCTTTTGACATGAAAGACTTAGGACCAGCCAGACAGATTCTTAGCATGGACATCAGGCGTGACAGGAAAGTAAAGAAACTTTGGTTGTCACAGGAGAAATATGTTGAGCGTGTACTTGATAGGTTCAACATGAAGGGGGCGAAGTCATTTGACACTCCCTTAGCCAATCACTTCAGACTGAGTAGAAAACAATCTCCTTCTACCCAGCAGGAAAAGCAAGAGATGGCTCACATACCCTACTCTTCTACAGTAGGAAGTCTTATGTATGCTATGGTGTGTACTAGGCCTAATATTGCACATGCGGTTGGTGTGACTAGTAGATTTTTATGTGACCCTGGTAAGGAGCATTAGAATGTTGTCAAACAGATACTCAGATATTTGAGAGGCACATCTAGTGCTTGTTTATGCTTTGGAGGGGTACCACCAGTTCTTATAGGTTTCACAGATGCAGATTTAACAGGTGATCTTGATCACATGAAGTCTATTCACTTTTGTAGGGGGTGATATTAGTTGGAAGTCTAAATTGCAAAAGTGTGTTGCTTTATCTACTACTGAGGCAGAATATATCGCAGCTTGTGAAGCAGGGAAAGAAATGATTTGCTTCAAACGTTTCTTTCAAGAACTGAATTTGACACAGGATGAGCATGTTATCTATTGTGACAATCAGAGTGCCATGGAATTGAGCAAGAATTCTTCTTTTCACTCCAGGACAAAGCATATTGATATGAGATACCACTGGTTGTGTGAAGCTGCCAGTGATGACCAGTTGAAGCTGAAGAAAGTTCACACCCCCGACAATCTTTCTGACATGTTGACGAAGGCAGTTCCTACAAAGAAGTTTGTTACTTGTAAGGAGCTCGCCGGATTGGACTTCAACTAAGGAGTCATGATGACAATCTCTCCTTTGGGCTAGAGGGGGAGATTGTTGGGCCTACGACCCTTTTCTTTTTCCAGCCCAATCGGGCAGCCCTTTAGGGCATGAGTGCCGCCAGCACGGCTGGGTATTTATACCCATGCCTTGAAACAAGTCATTAGCAAAATAAGAGAGTAGCCGCAAAAATGCAACCATAAAGGAAATAGCAGCCACCACTACTGTTGTTCTCAGTTTGTGATAGAAAAGCAAGAGCCAAGGAAGAAAGAAGAGAAAGGAAAGAGGGTGGCACCGCTTTGGTTCTCTTCCCTTCTCTACACTGAGTTCTCCATCACAACCTACGTTCTTGTTCTGTCCAGATATTCTCTGCAAGGAGGTGTTTTTTTGGGAGGACGATTGGTGTGGTGACGTATTGATTCAGTATTATCTGTATCTCTTTCTCTTGCTCTGTATTCCTCAAATTTTGGTTCTAAACTTGAGACAAACTTTTTAATCTATTGATTATTAGATTTTTCCGTCGGGATTTGACCCCGTGATTTTTTCCTCACACATTGTGGGGGTTTTCCACGTAAATCTCGGTGTTCTTGTGGTTGTGTGTTTGCTATTTTTGCGTGCCTAGTCCATACATGCATGTTATTCTATATTTTTTTGGCCTACTTCAACCCCTTCATATTTGCTCTATCTCTGAGGTATGTAGATTTCTCAGGGGATATGCAGTAGCCATCCATCTCACAACATCTTCAACCCTTCGGAAACACAACAAGTGGTTTTACTAGGGGTAGGACTCAACATAATTTGATTAATAATCAGTTAACCAAATGATTGATCTTTTTGGACGATTTGACTGATTTTGTTAATTTTTTGGTTGGTTAAATAATTAATTTATGGATTCAAATATGTTTTTTGTTTGGTTAATTGAATTAATTAAATAATTCCAATTTATCCACAAAAAAATATTCTACACATATATCTACCTATATAATTGTACTTTTATTTCAAAAACTATATATTTATAGATTGGTGCGGTTATACGAACTACATAGTGCTACATTTGCATGCAATACTACTGCAATATAATAATTATTCAAATTGTATGAGTACTATTGTACAATATTACTATAAGAAGATTATTTGGTTAACTAAATAAATCAATTGAATTAATCACTAAATTAACTAACATTAACTTGATTAAGTTATAGTTCAAAATCTCAAACTAAAAATCAACTATTTAACCGAACCTAATTATTCATAATCGACCAAATTCATTAAATGCTGAACTTTAGAGAGTCTCAAAATTTAAAGAGCAGCTTGTATCGGGTGTCAAAGAAAATCACTTAGTTACTTCCTTATATATATCCTTATATATGTATATATATCCTTATATATATATATATATATATATATATATATATATATATATATATATATATATATATATATATATATATATATATATATATATATAGTCAGGCTAGAATACACTCAAGTGTATTTAGAGTAGAATACACTCAAGTAGTTTTTCATGATGCAATATATTTTTCAAAAATCTAATCTGTTGATCTTCTTAAACATGTTGTGAATAGCTCATACGCAACACATTTGGACATTTATAGGTCATGTTATAAAGACTGCAACAAATATGCATTTCAAATTAGTTTTGCACGTCGATTTTGTTGCCCTTGGATGAGTGACTTACACTCATCCAAATGGGCTCAAAATTTGTTATAGTATGACGGTGAAGATCAACAGTTTACATTTTGTAAAAAACAGTCTTTATATGCTAATACACTTGAGTGTATTCATGTGATCTGTACAATCGAGTGTTCAAAATCTCAAACAAAAAACCAACTATTTAACCGAACCTAATTATTCATAATCAACCAAATTAATTAAATGCTCACCTTTAGAGAGTCTCAAAATTTAAAGAGCAGCTTGTATCGGGTGCAAAGAAAATCACTTAGTTACTTCCTTATATATATATATATATATATATATATATATATATATATATATATATATATATATATATATATATAGTCAGGCTAGAATACACTCAAGTGTATTCAGAGTAGAATACACTCAAGTAGTTTTTCATGTTGTAATATATTTTTCAAAAATCTAATCCATTGATTTTCTTAAACATGTTGTGAATATCTCATACGCAAAATTTGAGCACATTTGGACATTTATAGGTCATGTTATAAAGACCGCAAAAAATATGCATTTCAAATTAGTTTTGCACGTCGATTTTGTTGCCCTTGGATGAGTGACTTACACTCATCCAAATGGGCTCAAAATTTGTTATAGTATGACGGTGAAGATCAACGGTTTACATTTTGTAAAAAATACACTCTAGTGTACAGATCGCACGAATACACTCAAGTGTGTTTGCATATCAAGACTATTTTTTGTAAAATATAAACCATTGATCTTCACCATCATACTATAACTAGGCTACATATAAATTTTGAGCCCATTTGGATGAGTGTAAGTCACTCATCTAAGAACAAAAAAATCAACTTACGAAACTAATTTGAAATGCATAATTTTTGCAGTTTTTATAACATGACCTATAAGTGTCCAAATGTGCTCAAATTTTGCATATGAGTTATTCACAAGATGTTTAAGAAGATCAATTGATTAGATTTGTGAAAAAAACACTGCATCATGAAAAACGACTTGAGTGTATTCTGCTCCGAATACACTCAAGTGTATTCTAGCCTGATTCTCTCTCTCTCTCTATATATATATGTATATATATATATATATATATATATATATATATATATATATATATATATATATATATATATATATATATATATATATAGACATTTATTCAATACCCGTGCGGGTAGTCTGAGTTTTGCTACCCGTCACCCCAAAAAGTAACAATACGATCAGAACAGTAACTCACTAGATAAAAAACTAACTATGATGATAAAAAGTACCTATACGACTAAAAAAGTAAATCTAGACAGAATACACTATATATATATATATATATATATATATATATATATATATATATATATATATAGTCCACCTTCGCTGCCCGCGCGGGTAGTATTCATTAGTTACCCGTGTGATTAAATTAATCTGATATTTACATTTCCTGCCACCGTGCCTATTCTCCGTGACAATGTCTGTGTGATTAAATTAATCTGATATTTATGTTTCCTGTCACCGTGCCTATTCTCCGTGACAATGTCTATTTGTTGCATCTGGTATGTCTTACGCTCCTCGTGCTTCTTCGACTGGCCATATTCACATAGCTAGCTTCCAATCATGTTAGTGCTAGTTGTGAGGCACCGTCCCAGTGATTGACGAACGACATGGAAATGAAAAATAAATGAACATCTGGTAATAATACACTTACAAGCCATCTTGGGTGGAGGCTGAAGCTGGCATATTGACCAGTGAAAAATATGGAAGTCCTTCTGATTGGATGAAGAGGTAAAAGTTGCATAAGACGTATTCGACAAAATTTCTAGACAAAATATCATATGTAATATGGGCAGTCACATTATAATAGGTAAGAGTCAACTACAATGTAGGTGACAGTTTTATAATATGGATACTCATATTATAATAAGCAAGTGTCATTTGTAATATAGACAATCACATTGTAATAAGCAAGTCTCATATGTAATATGGACAGTCACGTTGTAATAGGATAATATTGATAGTCATATTGTCATAAGTAAGTGTCATATGTCATATGGATAGTCACATTATATAGGCAAGAGCCAACTATAATGCAGGAGACAATTTGTAATATGGATAGTCATTACAAATTATCTGTTCTGATTATAAACTTTTATTTCTTATTACAGAATGTCACCTTTCTTTACTTGTTGTCATAACTCAGTATACATCGTTAAAAAATATACATTACATTTTAGTTTTTGTATTACAAAATATTTATTTTAGTTACAATGCATTTATTCATATTACAATTTTCTTATGTGTGTTACAATTGCCCTTTACAATTTATATTTGCTCTTTACTATTTACTTTGTTTCATATTATCTATTATAATATAGACAGTCACATTGTATTAAGGAAGTGTCATCTGTAATATGGACAATCACGTTGTAATAGGCAAGAGCCAACCGTAATATAGGTGACAATTTTGTAATATGGATACTCATATTGTAATAAGCAAGTTTCAATTGTAATATGGACAATCACATTATAATAGGCAAGAGTCAACCATAATGTAGGTGACAATTTGTAATATGGATAGTCATATTGTAATAAGCAAGTGTCATCTGTAATATGGTTCACATTGTAATAGGCAAGAGCCAACTATAATGTAGGTGATAGTTTTATAATATGGATAGTAATATTATAATAAGCAAGTGTCATATGTCATATGGACATTCACATTATAATAGACAAGAACCAACTATAATGTAGGTGATAATTTTATAATATTGATATTCATATTGTAATAAGCAAGTGTCATATGTCATATGGATAGTCACATTATGATAGGCAAGATCCAACCATAATGTAGGAGACAATTTGTAATATAGATAGTCATTACAAATTATCTGTTCTGATTATAAACTTTTATTCTTATTACAGAATGTCACCTTTCTTTACTTGTTTTCATAACTCAGTATACATCATTAAAAAAATATACATTACATTTTAGTTTTTTGTATTACAAAATATTTATTTTAGTTACAATGCGTTTATTCATATTACAATTTTCTTATGTGTGTTACAATTTCCCTTTACAATTTATAGTTGCTCTTTACTATTTACTTTGTTTCATATTATGTATTATAATATAGACAGTCACATTGTAATAAGAAAGTGTCATTTGTAATATGGACAGTCACGTTGTAATAGGCAAGTGCCAACCATAATATAGATGACCGTTTTGTAATATGGATACTCATATTGTAATAAGCAAGTGTCATTTGTAATATGGACAGTCACATTGTAATAGGAAAGAGCCAACCATAATGTAGGTGACAATTTGTAATATGGATAGTCACATTGTAATAAGCAAGTGTCATCTGTAATATAGACATTCACATTATAATAGGCAAGAGCCAACTATAATGTAGGTGATAGTTTTATAATATGGATAGTCATAATGTAATAAGCAAGTGTCATATGTCATATCGACATTCACATTGTAATAGGCAAGAACCAACTATAATGTTGGTGATAGTTTTATAATATGGATAGTCATATTGTAATAAGCAAGTGTCATATGTCATATGGATAGTTTTTACATGTTTGCGGAAGATCAGTTTTTACATGTTTCTAGTGTGGAGATTGATGATCGTTCGGTCTATGGTATGTTGTGGGGAGCTGATGTTGCACCTTGGAAGATCGTTAATTTGATCAAAGAGGTGAAGGAGATCATTGCGGAGAGGGACATTACTGGATCGTTAGTGCATAAAGTTATCAATTCGATCCCGAAGGAGATAGGGAGATGGGGTATGCATTTGACTGAGCCGATTGTTGTTTCTGATATGAGGATTCTTCCTAGTAGGATTAGGGGCATGGTGTTTCTTGAGAAGCACAAGACGCCTTATGTTGTGTTGAGGAGAGAGAGGTAAGAGGGGTTTTTTTTTGGGTCGGTTTGTGCGGCCTTGTTTGATGTGTGTTATGTGTTGGTGTGTTATGTGGGGTTACCTGCGTTTCAGCAGGAGATGTATGTTTGCTTTTGATTGTGCCCACACGAGGGGAGAGGGGTGAATAGATGGTCCCCTGGCTTAATAAAAAAAAATGTCATATGGATAGTCACATTATAATAGGCAAGAGCCAACCATAATGTAGGAGACAGTTTGTAATATGAATAGTCATTACAAATTATCTGTTCTGATTATAAACTTTTATTTCTTATTATAGAATGTCACCTTTCTTTACTTGTTGTCATAACTCAGTATACATCATTAAAAAAATATACATTACATTTTAGTTTTTTGTATTACAAAATATTTATTTAGTTACAATGTGTTTATTCATATTACAATTTTCTTATGTGTGTTATAATTGCCCTTTACAATTTATAGTTTCTCTTTACTATTTACTTTGTTTCATATTATCTATTCTAATTACAGAATACTTCTTATTATTATAAACTTTTATTTTTGTGGGCATCTATATTTATGCAAATATGATTGAAAATACAATTATGTTATGAAAACTTTTTGTATAGAACAACATTTCATAGGATTTAAACAATCTGTAAAGATAACTGATATATTGTAATCAGAACAGAGAATCTGTAATGGGAAGAAGATATTTGTAACTAAAGATGACGTTGTGTATTACAATCTAGAAATGTCATTTTATTGTCACTTTTCCAGTAGGTGCGGATCAAATACGCGTTACAGATTTACAAGTCATGCCACCGGCCCATTCTTATTCAATAATTACAAAGTAATGCCACCAGACCAATCTTATTATGTAATTACAACATAATGCCACCGCTTATTCTATAATTATAACATAATGCCACTGCTTCATCAAACACGGGTAACTAATCTAATCTACCCACGCGGGCAGCAAGTAAACATCATATATATATATATATATATATATATATATGATGTTTACTTGCTACCCGCGCGGGTTGATTAGATTAGTTACCCGTGTTTCATGAAGCGGTGGCATTGTGTTGTAATTACAGATAGCGGTGGCATTACAGTGTAATTATTGAATAGCAAGATTGGTCCGGTGGCATTAGTTTGTAATTATTGAATAACAATGGGCCGGTGGCATGACTTGTAAATCTGTAACGCGTATTTGATCCGCACCAGCTGGAAAAGTGATAATAAAATGACATTTTCCGATTGTAATATACAACGTCATCTTCTGTTACAAATGTCTTCTTCCCATTATAATTTCTATGTTCTCATTACAATATATCAGTTATCTTTACAGTCAGGTTTCAACAAAAAGTACGTCTATGTGAACTTGAAGAAGCTGGTTGTCGAGCAAAGTTAGGAGTTCACGAGCGTGTGATTCGCGTTGCCATGGAGGACAAAGGAAGGTTCTTACAAAAGCTAAGGAACTGGATCAACAACAAAGTAGTAGTAATAATAAGGAAAATAAGTCAAAGTTCTTTATTATGTACACATGTTGAAGTTCTTAAAGGATGGATATTATAAGTTATTCAATACCGATGTACTCTCCAAAAGCACTACGATGAGTGAAAATTGTAGAAACTTGGTGTTGTAAGTCTTTGGTGGAGTTGAACCCACCACTAAACCAGGCATATCCGCAACCCAATACATGGTGTAATAGGTTCTTTAGATTTTTACTCAGGGCCTCTAAATACCTCTCTTCCTACCAACGCCTTCGTTACCTTTTCTTCCATCCCCTACAAATCCTCCTCACTATTATGCTTGTCCATTCCGAATCGTCGATCTGCTCACTGCCCGACTGGTCAAACTATTGTGCAAACCACGTCGTCGACCACCATGACCACAACCATGAGGTCTCTGTCAACCCATACAATTATAGATGACACTTGCTTATTACAATATGAGTATCCATATTACAAAATGGTCACCTATATTACGATTGGCTCTTGTCTATTACAACGTGATTGTCCATATTACAGATGACACTTTCTTATTACAATATGAGTATCCATATTACAAAATTGTCACATACATTACAGTTGGCTTTTGCCTATCACAATGTGACTGTCCATATTACATATGAAACTTTTTTATTACAACATGAGTATCCATATTACCAAACTGTGACCTACTTACGGTTGGCTCTTGCCTATTACAATGTGACTGTCCATATTACAAATGACACTTGCTTATTACAATATGAGTATCCATATTACAAAACTGTCACCTACATTACGGTTGACCCTTGGCTATTACAATGTGACTGTCCATATTATATATGACACTTTCTTATTACATTAAGGCATTAAAATTTACATGTAGCATTTACACTAACAATCAAGATTCGATAACTAGATAATTCTATATGAACACAAGACAAAGAAAGAATCTGTAGGTTTAAAAACTTCACATGCAAAATGGTAAGTTTATTATCCTAAATATTACAATATTGTTTTGCAAATTGAAAATACAACCATGTTTAATATTTTGTAAAAAGACTTGAGCAAAGACAATTATGATAAGGAGGAGAAAAGTGTAACTAATGTAGATGTTTGATGATATAATAGATGATCCACAAGGTGTTAAACAAAAATTTATGAGTATAAACTTTAGTACAGAATAAATTATAATAAGAAGGAAAAATATGTAATACGAATAAATAAATTGTAATGAGAATGAAGACAATGTAACCAAGGTTCACATCTTGTAATACAACCTGACTGTATCAAGAACTATATGCATATTATGTAGATTACAACTACGTGGAACATATCCTAATTATGAGTCAACGGTGAACATGTATTCAAAATAATTAAAGCTCTTGTCCTCAATTAATTTTTTATTCACTAAAAATGTATGCCTCAATGTCTCTAGCTATCTTTTCCACTATTGCATGCACTCATAATTCATTGTCGTCTAGCTACAAATAGTGGAATCATGCACATGCACTAGTAAAGGATGTTGAATTAAAAAATACTACCACCGTGTTCCATGCAATACGTAGTTGATTTCTGCTTAAGTACAATATGTGCCACCGCTACTCCATGCATACGTAAACCAAATATGTGTAATTACAATACATGCCACCGCTACCATGCAACCGTAATGGAGTTCGATTTAATTACAAATCCTGCCACCGTGTATCAATGCACGGGTAATTAACTCTGCTACCCGCGCGGGCATCCAATACATACCCATATATATATATATATATATATATATATATATATATATATATATATATATATATATATATATATACCGCATGGGTAACTAACCTTAGTTACCCGTGCATCTATTTTGTAATAGGAATATAAAATTGGTAATGAGAGAGACATTATTTATAACGAGATGACCAAATTTGTAATACAAACAATAGTTTTGTATTACAAGTCTGATTACAGTAGAAATGATATGTATGATAGTAGTTTACGTTGTAATACAAAATGAGTGATTGTATCACAAATTTGGTCATCTCATTACAAACAATGTATGTCCCATTACAAACATGTACTTTTCTATTACAAAATAGATCCACGGGTAACTAAAGTTAGTTACTCGCACGGGTAGTTAATATATACCCTATATATAGTTGTATATTTGTTATAGATATTGCAAATGTAACTATCTATACATGCAATATAACAGTTTGAAAGGTAAAGTAACCTTCTATATGTCAAAATTAAGAAACTCCAAAAAGAGTAACCCAAATAGGAGGCATGTAGCTACCTACGCGGGTATTAAATACATGTCCTATATATATATTTCCATATCCATATTCATGAATTCTCACTTTGCACTCTTATATCTAACAAAACAATCTCCAAGTTTGTAGGTGGTGTTTCAGATGTCAATTTGCTCAAGTCTAAGCTCATCATTTCACAGTCCAAAACCTCATTGTTCCTACATAGATACACAAACACACTAAAGTTACATAACGAAGAAGAGATATTGATTAGTACTAACAAAGAATGGAATAAACGAAGTGAATGAATTAAGAAACATCATCACCATTTTCTTCTTTCATGCCCCCCATCTATATATTTTTTTGGGAATATATCGATTTGAGTTTTATTTGATACATAATATAACCCACAAATGTATGTGGGAAGATCATTAAAGATACTTGAGAAAATAATCAATAAAAATTACCATCTAAGAATTTTATCAAATATTTACTATAGAATTCTATATAATTTGGGTCATGAATATGGCACAAAAAGAATGGATGTAATCGATGTTCAAATGAGAGAGTTATGGTATTTTTAGTAACATGTGTAGAATTGTCATTGGTTTGAATTTTTACCTATCCATACATACACATAGGGGTGTAAACGGTGGGGGTACGGTGCGAGTTTGACCGTACCCATACCCATACCCATCTTATTTAGCGGGTCTAGTTCCGGTTCTAGACCCGCATAATACAACACCTGGACCCGCACCATACCCGTACCTGCAATAATAGAGGGTATACGGTGCGGGTATGCGGGTAAGCGGTTCTGTAAAATATCATATTCTTTATGTAAGAGAAATGATTATGTTCTATATATTTTAATACAACAATATATTTTTATTATATAGTATGTTAACATGCAATTGTTATATTAGATAATGCTATGTTTTATACATTAACATTAATTGAGTTAATTGTTTACATTTCTATAGTCATCATTATAACATTTAACCTATGTAGAAAGTAACGTAACTTAGTAGACATTTTGATTTTAAGTTTACATATGATGTTCATTATTGTAACTAGAATAGTTAATTATTAATTATATGACTAGTCTCAACCTTATTGTGGTTAGAGTAGCATATAATCTCAAGAATTATATTAGTTAGACTACTAAAGTATGTTTTATATAACATATTATTTAAGTAGTTACTTATGTATAGCGGGTACACAGGTCTAGCGGGTATGGGTCTAAGCATACCCATTATTTGGACCCGCTTATATGTGGGTCCAAGGGTATACGAGTCCAAGGGTATGTGGGTATAAAAAATTAGACCCATGACGGGTTTTTTAAGGGTTCAGATTTGCGGGTCTGCGGGTCTACCCATACCCATTTACAGCCCTACATACACATGGCCATGCAAATTGATGATACAGTCTGATGACCACACAGACCATTGGCCTTGTAGAGTGTTGACCAAATCGATGGTCATGCAGATTTGTGGCCACATAGACCGATGGCCACAAAGAATTGATGAAAATGAGTAGCACCTCTGCCCAATACATACAATCATGAAAAACACCATACCTTTTGATATACATGTCGAAATTTGACAAAATTTGGTTCATGTTTCAATTCTTACCAAAATTAGACACCTAAACCACAGTAAAGATGTACAAGGAGGTGACATTTAGGGCTATCTCTCGAGGAACATAAAGATCAAGTAAGGACATATGAACCCAATATAGATCGATTAAAGTAACCTTAGACCAGTTGTACCTCTTCTATTTTGTCCTCTTCCTAGTCAAAGCTTGGGATGGATATAATTAAATGTTCCTACGCAATGGACTTGCTATCAAAAAATACGAGTTTTAGCATAATGAACATACATGTTTTGATCTTCTTCCTCTAGTGAGATAACACAACATTGTTTACAAGCTACAATCTACATGAGGCAGGGTTTAGTGTTTTCAACCTTGATCCAAACATGGATGTATGCAATTAGGCAATTGTAAGCCTAGATTCGAGATCTATAAGAAAAAAATCAGACAAAGGCAATTGGAAAATCTTCCTTTAATCTTAATTTTACATAAATTAATCCAAGATTGTGAAGAACATGTAATGACTTGTGTGTTGAACACTATTTTTTAATATATTGATCCAGAACATGAGATTTTAGATGAGATATTGAATTGTTTATTACATTTGTGTGCATCCAGCTCTAGAATAGATTAGCTAGAATGGATTAGCTTGAAATTGCGATGAATCTTAATAATAGAACTAAAGGCACATAAACCCCCAGGTTTGCCTTAATTTCTACATTAATAAATCATTTGATGAATATGTGATTTATTTGATGGTTGTTGTTAGTCAGATAGTTATGAAGTCCAAAGTGTATTTTCATTCTAGTATTATACAATATGCTCAATTTACCAGTCTATGGAGTTTTTTTATTAATGTCAATAATATAGATTTAAGTTTAGTGTTAAAAAATGAAAATAAAAGCCTAAAGTACATACTTAAGCTAAGAATAATACAATAGGAAATCTATCGATGAAATTAAAGAATCAACTACACATTAGATACCTCGAAAACTATAGAATCCACAACATAGGTCTACACCATGAAGGAGGAAATGTGCATATTGACTAGAAGAGACCATGATGAGGTATCCATAACATACCAAAAAGAGGTATGGGGGACTAAGCCCAATGTGGATTGTTTCCTTAAAAAGTGAGGTATCCAACATGAACTAGAGCTACAGTGGTACCTAGTATAGATGGTTCAAATACTTCTTGGCGAATCATCATTTATGGAACCACTTATGCATGTAGTTAAGAAAAGTAATTTGACTCTCTACATGAGCATCTAGGTTTAGAAGAGGAGTCAATTTTTCTAGCTAGTTGTTCATCCATCGAGGCCAGATGTAGTGAGCCCCACTACATGCCATAGAGTCTCGAGTCTACTCTAAGTCTTACACGATGAAACCATAGCTTGTTGTAATACTTCCACATGTTGTGGGACACTTCATGTGGGTCCATGGCATAATAAACAGATTAAGAGATCAATGAATAGATTTAGTTTATTTAGTTATTGTAATTATTTTCGGAATTCATGTCATTATGGATGATTTATAGGTTTCTAGTGCCATGCTTATATTTCTTTGTATTTATTTTAGTTGACAATTTATATCTAGGTTATCATGTTTTCTTGATGACTTTTCAAGCATTGAGTCGGTATCTTATACACTCTACTAAATAATTTTTAGGTACATGTCCAATTCAGTAGGAGTTAGAAACTAGTTTTCATGAGGATTAGATCAACTGAGGTCTTGAGAAGGATAGATATATTAGTTGGATGGTCTCTTATCCTTCCTCTAGTCTTGGGTATGTGAGAGTGAGGATTGAGGTTAGTTTTATAACAAGTCATACTTGATGTATGCTTAAGCTAGAACTATTTTTCTTTAATTGATTATGTTATAAAAGTCAAACTCAAATGTAAAGTTGTGATGTCTATGCTCAAAATATATGTTTTGTATTATTTTCACAAAATTCTTGATTAGTTCTACATATTTAAGGAAACAAAAATAAGGCTAATTTTCCAATCAATAATTAAATGTGAATGGTTAGCCTAATCTCACCTTGACAGGCTTAAAAGCTGGATAGTGGGTTTGGGTCATGTTAGTAGATATAATGTCGCTTATTGTTTATTATATTATGGCATTCACGAGTATAGCAATAAGCTTCCTTTTATCTACTGTGCTGGCTAATGATTAGTGATGTTGCAAATCACAATGTGATTTATAGTTTTAGCATAATAGAGGTAATGCATGTTATCATGTGAAGCTAATGATTGAGATAACTATGTAGCATATGGATTGTGAGATGTATTGTTGTGATGATCTTGGGTTATAGAAAGTCTCAATGTGTTAGCTTTGAGTGCTAAATCCTAGGGATGGGAGCGATATCCCAGTCCCCTACATTTTGATACATGTAATGTGTATGATGAGTTATATGATGTACTAAAACAAATGGGTATGTGAGGTGTCTAATAAATGTGAGGAAACTAAGTGACAAGCATATTATGACGTCAAAATGGTTGAGACTTGGATGTTTATTTATATATCTAGATCCAGATATATACTATAATGTATGAATAATATTGATGTACAAAAATTCAAGTAGTAAAATACAGACATCTTGTGACTCTACTTGTCTTCTAGGTGGGGAAATATCCACTCACTAAGCTAGAAAAAATTCATAAATGTTTCTTATACTATTTAGGTGTTTCAAGTCATGCAAGGGATGTGTAGTGTTAGTTGGGAGCTATCTTGGAGTCCAAGTAAGTTGTGTTAGATATATAAAGTCCTTTCACACTCATTATTGGTTGGAGAGTCATTGTATCACTGTTTTGCATGTTTTAGGTTTTCTTTTTGTTATCTATTAGACCTTATGAACATGTTGTAACGTAAATAAATGATAATGATATCCTATTATATGAGTGTAAGGACCCTGACCTAAGTCTTGGGGTAACCCTATTTTCTTTGTCTTAATCATGTTCTTAGAACCTTTCTCTAATATTTTGAAATGTAATTAGGGCTTGTGGAGAGCTTAATTTTCAAGTTTGAGCTTGTTTGGATGAAGTTTTTTCTTTCTGTGTTGGTTTTGGTGCAAATTGCAATTTACCCAATGTGGGGGGGGGGGGGGTTGATGTGCAGTTTTCCACCTTTAAAGTGTTCCCTCTCTCTATTGACATCATCTATAGGAGAGATAAATAGGAGGGTGCCCTATTTAAGATCTGGTTGAGGAGTTGACACCTTAAGGGTGATTAGGGTTTCCATGCATGTTGGATGTTTCGATCCATGAGTATGTTGGGTTGTCTCGACCATGGGTCACAACCTAGGTTTGTTTTGGAGGGTGTTGCGATCGAGATACCTCTTCTAGAGTGTAGGGTCACAAACCTAGATAGTCTAGGGAGGTCTTGGGTCGAGATGGTTGACTTAGCTGGGATTGTCTCGACCTAGGGTTTGTGGAGATGATTTGTCTCGACCTAGATGAGATGGTGATAGGTAGTGTCACAACCATGGATGATGCAACCTAGGAGGGTCATGATCGTGATCATGTGGGAGTCCATGGTGGTCAGACACTACCTAGAGTGTATCACCATGTCTTGCATGCCATGATTAAGTGGTGGCATGTGGTTGCATGTTGGTATTTTGGGAGTACAAGTGTCCCTTGGGTCCCTTAGTATGTTGAAACCTCACCCCTTTCTCTCTCTCATCTTCCATCTATATAATCCCTTATCCTTCTTGGTTGCAACCCTTTCTTCCATCTATCTTCTTCCTCCTTCTTTGCTTGTTCTTGGAGCTTGGTGGAGCAAGGAGGTTCATCCTTGGAGCTTGGGGGATAAATCTCCTCTTACATGTGGTGGTGGTGGTGATCCGAGCTCAACTTCCATCCTTGGTAAGTGTTTGTCTTCTATGTTGATGTTTCTTTTGATCTCCTAACTTCATCTTCCTCTCTTTTCTTGGCCCACCATGGTTCTTCCATGGTGGTCATTTTTGGAAATAAACCCCTCATCACAAGGGTCATAAACCATGTTTTGACAAGGTAGACCCAAGTGTGAAGAGGATTTCTCCTCCCTTTATCCCTTTCTATTTTGGTCCATCCAAGAGCTTCTTTGGTTCTTTCATTAGACTAGCTTTGACCTTGGTGTCTTCTCTTTGTTGAGGTCCTCTTGTGGAGCTTTTGGTGAAAAGCTTCTTCAACCCTTGGATCGTGTGCTTGGAGCTCTTGATCTTGGAGTTTGGATCTCTTGGTGGTGATCATCTTGAGGTGATTTATATAACACTAAACCTACTCTATTATTGCACTTATTTATACATTTTGTTTCTGACTTCTCTCTCTCAAATTCTTCTTCTTCATGCTTGTACTTCGTGGTAATATCTAAATTTCATTTGGTAGAGTTATCTTCCTTGGTTTGAAAGAAATATGAAACCCTAATCTTTTGAACCCGATTTGGTAGATATAGTGTTATGAAGGTTTTTCTCTAAGTATTGCTCTTTATCTTGCTCTCATGGTTTTTGTACACCTAGAGGTTGGAGGAATGTTGGGTTCTATTATGGTTATCTTGAGCATGGTTTTCTCTTCCTTCGACAAGGTTCTTCCTTGGTAGTTTCTTGACCCATGACTTAGGGTCTTGGTGACCATTTGTACGTGGCCTTTTCTTCATGATAACTATAGTTTCACACTTGGTTTCAGTTCTGTTATGGCCATATATATGGTGCATCTTGGTGTGGTCGTGACACTTTCCTCTTGGTGGTCGCAACCTTGATAGCCTTTGGTCGAGATACCCCTTTGTGGTTGAGTTTGACCTAACGATGATTGTGTGGTGGCTTAGTTACCCTTGGTGTTGACTCTTTGTTCCTAATTTGTTTGAGTTGAAACACCCTATAGTGTGTTGGGACGTGACCATGAGGGTCTTAGGTCGCGACATATGTTGGTGGTCGAGACAGTTTGGTCGAGACAGTTTGATGAGATGGAACCCTAACCATAGTGTCGCGGGTGTGACATGATCTAAGGGTTGGTCGTGACATGGAACATGGTGGGAGGTCGTGACTTGTGTGGTTAAATGGTCAATATAGGGTGATGGTAGGTGGTTGTGAAGCACATTTGAACACTTAATGATGTTTATATATAAATGATACATAAGCTACTTATGCATGTTGTTTAGAATGTTATCTAATCAACTCTAATAATGTTTCCAAATCCCTATACACTCCAAGATGATGGAAGGTGATGGTTCTAGGGTTGATGGCTGATCCTAGTCTTGTAAAATCTAACTTGCTAAGAGGAAACCCTAACCCTAATAATGAACAATGATCTTGCTTGTCTCTCTATCATGAAGGGATTATGATGTTATGTGGTTATCTCTCTTCTTTTTATTAACCTCTAACCATGCAAGTGTTATGAGCTTGATAATCATAGCTAGTGTGTGCTATGGTGAGTATGATATGACACAGGTTGAATATGCCCTTGTGAGACATGTTGAGGAACTTGTGATATAGGAATAATGTGAATGGATCCTATGACATGGCAGTGGCTTGTTATATAATATGAGATGGTTTTTTCCAATGATGAGTTGAGGGATTGATATGCAATAGCATGTGACTTTGGTATTGAAGATGTGATGAATGGAAATGATACACAAATCATCTGGTGATAGTGTGACAAGTTCACACCCTATACGTTTATACTTTCTAAAGTGTACCATGCCCTTATCTTTGTAGAGTTTTTTATGATTTAAAAAAATGGACTTAACTAATCAAGTGGAATTTGAACATATAGTTTTGCCCTGTGCCATGCATCCATCTCAGTGTCAGCACTTGCTGGATGGTGAAACGAGTTTCCCTCAGAGGAAGCATGGAGTCATATACTATTGAGTATATGCATTCACAAGATTGGATGCCGACCATACCCTGATATGAGTGCGGCTGCGGGCCATTGCATAATGATATGTTGCTTATGTGGTTTCACAGGATTGGATGTAGGCTATACCCTGGCAGGAGCGTAGTTACATACTGTAGCTCAGTTTCACTAGCGCCATGACCATCACCAAGGTGGGCTAGGACTTTCATTGTTTGACTATATATCACAGGTAGAAGTTGATTGGTATGTCTCTGTTGTGGACTCGTGTACTGACTAAGAGGTTTGGTGAGATCATGGGTTACGACTCTTCCATAGACCTGTATGGCACCAATTTCGACTTAGCAGTAGTCGGTTGGATTTAGGTGGTACGACTTAAATCCTTGAGGCATAATAAAATATGTAATCAGCCGTGTAGTATACTTGCTTAGGATCAAATATGAAAATATTGGACGAGGTCTTGCTTGCTTTTTTACAGTATAGCTGGTAGTAAACATACATGTTCTTCATATTCCTTTCATGGTGTTAAATGTTTCATAATCCATTGCTTATACTGTTAATGATTATTACTAGCTTATCATAGTTGTAGCTTTACTTCTATTCTTAAATTGCCTTATCTATGCTAATAGTAGTGTTGGTGGAGAGTTATATCTCTC
This sequence comes from Alisma plantago-aquatica, assembly GCA_963693085.1. Taxonomy (NCBI): domain Eukaryota; kingdom Viridiplantae; phylum Streptophyta; class Magnoliopsida; order Alismatales; family Alismataceae; genus Alisma; species Alisma plantago-aquatica. The sequence goes on from OY856411.1 coordinate 107,411,768, forward strand.
GATGAGATTTGGAATATCACCCTGTGGGTTTCCCACATCTTTTAGGTGGAAGTGCACAAGGAGGTAGAGATCATGCAACGGAGGATGAGCAACAACAAGAAGGATAGTAGTAGCTAAGGTTGGAAATGCTGCTTGTGGTCTTTTGTGGTTAGAGTCCTAGAGTCTTCCCTGTACACTCCGGTCTTGAGGGAACTTATGTATGTTCCTCGATGGTTTTATCGATATGAGTTTTTGGTTTATGAACCCTTGTTGTATAATGTTAGCTGTTGTACATGTTTATGCAAAGGAGTTGATATCACATGTGACAGGTGATTTTTTATGGACATGTTATAATTAACAATTCTTTATGATATATCATTCCACTGGAAAGTTTTTGGTCCCTGATGCAATAAGTTTCTTGATGTTGGTTCTTTTTGTAATTGGTTTTATTTTTTTGTGTTTTCGGTAACCCTCTGAAGAGTTTTGTTTTAATGTTGTGGCTTGAGTGTTTGCGTGAGAAAGTGTGTCACAATTGGTTGGTATCAGAGCTTTAGGTCACTGAGTCTATAGGGACCTAGAACTAGGGTTTGTGTCTATTCTTGCATCCTCCAGTCTTTCTTATAGTGATTTCTACTTATGCAGGAGAAGCAGAAAAGCTTAAAGATGTCTAGAGAACATGAATAACACATTGATGAGAGCAGTGTTGCTGCACTAGGTGGTGGTACAAGGAACCAAGAATGAGAAGATTGGGTGCCTGAAGTCCCCTAGTTTGACCCAGCCATGCTTGAAAACCCTTCCTTTCAATCTCTTTTTGGGCAATTCATGGCTGCTATGACGCATATGGTGGACATGATACCCGCATCACAACCTAGGGCACCGTTCCCAATGTGGATCTTCGGCTATTAGAAGGACCTTTGAGCGGCTTTGCCATGTTGGAGTGGTGGAGTATGCTGGGACAATTGATCCAGCAGATGCTGATCCATGGCTTACTGAGCACAAGAAAGCCTTCAAGATCCTTAGCACGCCAGAGGTGGATAAGGTGAAACATGTGTTATACCTTCTGAAGGAGAGTGTTGTCCATTAGTGGGCCATAGAAGAGGAGAAGAGACCTGAACTGGATATTGGATGGGAGGAATTATGATGTGAGTTCATTAGTCGGTACTTCCCATAAACCTATTTGGATGAGAAGATGAGCCAGTTTGAGAGGATCCGATAGGGACCATGTCTATCGATGAGTACAAGGCTAAGTTTATGGAGCTTCTTCAATCCTGTCTTCACATGGATGCCACATATGATGAGAGGATACAACATTTTGAGAAGGGGTTGAACGTTGAGTTGTCTACCCCAGTGATTTCTTTGGAGAATCAGGAGAGGTTTGCCACGTTCATAGAGTCTGTTCGGAGGATCGAGAGGTCTGTGATAGAGAAGCGAGAGGCAAGTGCTAGGAAGATGCATGTACAGTCTCAAGGATAGTCGTTAGGAGGCTTTAAGAAGATAAGGTTTTCTGCACCGCCAGGATCTTCAGTTCTCAAATGCAGTGGTCACCGAGTAAAGGCAGAGGCCGTAGCCTTCCACCTACTGGAGCTCATAACACAATGTCAGTATCAGTGATGGGGCCGTCTAGGCCACAATTTGAAACTAGAGCGTGACACAAGTGTGGGTAGGTAGGACACGTGAGGCGGGAGTGCCTAGTGAGAGACGACGAGGTGACCCAGCAACTAAGGCAGAGCCAACAAGGCTCATAGAGATAACAGTTCAATGGTACAAGAGGGTGAAGACGCGGGAAAGCGTTGCAGGCCAGGTTGTCTGCTCAGGGAAGAAGAGGACGGGGGTGACAACAACCAACAACTATATTGTACGCCATGATCCAGTCGGAGGCGGTGGTCAACCCACGAGTAGTAACAGGTCAGATGGAGTTATTTCATTCTGATTTGTCTTCTTCTTGCTTCATATCTATTTTGGTTGACCTGGGTGCAACACACTCTTTTGTTGCTCGTGAGGTGCTTGACAGTTGTCTTTTGTCTGTTAGTCATAGGAGAGATAGTTTGTTGTTAGTAACCCCGTTAGTTTATTCTACAATGTTGTAGGAGGTGTGTCCTTCCTGTGACCTTTCTTTCTTAGGGCACATCATTTAAGTGGATCTCATACCACTTGACATGCATGGATTTGATGTAATCATTATATTGAAAACCTTGAAGAAGTATAGAGTGGTCTTGGAGTGTGGTTTCAAGAAGGCAACGTTTGTAGATGGTGATAAGATGTGGATCTTCTAGGGAGATAGGAAGATTCTTCCAACGTATCTGGTGTCAGTGATGGTGGTAGGGAAGCTATTGAGATAGGTTTGTGAGGCATTCTTGTCACATGTGATGGATACTGAGGCAAGGAGTCCTAGTATTTAGGAGGTACCGATTGTTAGGGAGTTTGAGGATGTGTTTCTTAAAGAGTTTCTAGGTGTTCCCCCACCTAGAGAGATTGATTTTGAGATCAATCTAGTTTCCCATTCACAATTGATAGCCCAGATACCGTATAGGATGGCTCCAACAGAGATGGTAGAGTTGAAGAGACAGTTGCAAGAGCTACTTGACAAAGGTTTTTTCAGGCTAAGTACGTCACTTTGGGGTGCTCTAGTACTGTTCTTGAAAAATAAAGATGGGTCCATGAGGTTGTGTATAGACTACATGCAGTTGAACAAAGTGATGATAAAGAACAAGTATCCTTTGCCAAGGATAGACAACCTATTTGATCAGTTGCGTGGTGCGAAGATGTTCTCAAAGATAAACCTGAGATCAAGATATCACCAACTGAGGATCAAGGAGGATAAAATACCTAAGTCAGTTTTCAGAATGCGTTATGGTCCCTATGAGTTCATGGTTATGCCGTTTGGGCTAACCAATGCACCAACAACATTCATGGACTAGACGAACAGGGTGTTCCAACCGTTTCTTGACTAGTTTGTGGTGGTCTTCATAGATGACATCCTGGAATATAGTCATGACCACGAGCAACATAAGTAGAATCTTTATCAGGCATTGACCGTCTTAAGGCAGCAACAAATATACTCCAAGTTCAGTAAGTGTGAGTTCTGGTTGAAGAAGGTAGCTTTTCTGGGGCATGTCATATATGCTGAAGGGGTTCATGTAGATCCCAACAAGGTTGAGTCTATGATAGAGTGGGAGCAATTGAGGAAGCCAACAGACATGTGCAGTTTTCTAGGTTTGGTAGGCTAATATAGGAGGTTCATTAAGGACTTTAGTTATATTGCTTTGCCCCTAACAAAGTTGACAAGGAAGGACGTTGTGACAGAGTGAATTTAGCATTATTATGAATTAATTACTCTTTTGATCCTTGTATGTTCACTCATGAACTCAAATTATTTTTTCTTGGCTCTTAAATCAATGTCGAGACTCAAATTATAAATATGGTGATCATTGTGGATTTTATACACATTATAACACCTTAAATTTGATTAATTGATCACTTTGTCCAAAGAATGAAATTGGTCAATAAAACTTCATCTTTTTGTTCCCAAACTTTATCTAAATATTCTCCACATTTTTGTGAAGCTATGGCCCAAATTTCATCCCATTTGGACATTCCTATAATTTTCTATGAATTTTGTAAGTTTTGTTCTCAAAATCCCTTTTATTTCCCTTTTTCTGACCTTTCCTAGGTCACCAATCCGTGGCCTAAGGCAGGGAACAAACCTCGGCCCTTGGATCGGGCAGCCACGGATCGTGACTTCGATCCTATGGTTAGGAGGTTGTCCCCTACCTCCCGTAATCAGTGGAGAGGGGAGTGGCAGCCAAAAATAGCAATCAATTGACTGTGATTCCCTTTTGAAAATCAAAATGACCCGGGATGATCTCCCCGCCAAATAGAAGGCATTTACCTATTTTTCCCCCTCGAATCACCAAGTTTTGAGAATGAGAGAGGCTGTGTTTCACCTCTTGGATGCTGTGATGGACACCTACTCAAAACCCTAAATCCCAGCCTCGATCACCTATAAAAGTACCACCCATGGCTTCATTTCTCACTCACAAACCCAAACGGTGCCTTGCCTTTCTCTCCCTTGGACCCAAGCACCCGATTTCCCTCACCATTTGTTTACTGCTTGTGCGCTTCCGCCGCACGGCCCAAATTGGGCATCCCTTCTTCGCACCTTATTCACCCGTTCTTTGGCCCGCTTTGAATTCGTGAGGTGGTGGTGGACTGGGATGGCCTGTTCCCGGCCTCCCTCAATCACTATTGCTCCCAAAGCCGCCCTTTTTCGACGAGGTCCTCTGCCTTGCTTGCAGGATCGCATGAGTACTGAACGAACATGAGAAAGTCTCCAGACCGCCGACCCAGACAGGGATTTGAATCGGACCAAAAAGACCAGCGAACCACTGATTGAACCAGAAAAACCGAGATCAAACCAAAGTATCTCAACCAGCAAGCCACCTTGCTCATGTGGATTCATCTAGACCCCTCGTTCATCATCCAACGATCTGACTTTTTTGCACTTAAGGTATTATACCTCCTCTCTACTTGGAAATTCAATTAAATGTCAAGATCTTGTTTTAATTGTAGAAAATACATCCTAGCTCCAAATATTATGAACAAGTAGTCAATCTTGATCAGAAAAATCCAATGAACTCATTAAAAATACTTTTGGAACCAAATTCTCTATATATCTTTATGATATCCTTATATATGAACTCTTTTTCATTTAGTTTATCAAATGGCTCAATAATGATGTTTAACCTTTATAAACCCTAGATTTGGACTCTGATGATTATCTTGTAACCTAGATCTAATCTAGTTGAATCATATACTCTTGAAAACGAATCATTAGCTATCTAGATCTATTTACTTAATTCAATCTTGATGAATAATGAGTAATCCTGATATTGATCTTAATCTTGCAAAACCCTTGATATAGTTTTGACCCATCAATCTAATCTTGAATTCCAATTATACTAAGTATCATAATCATGGACTAGAAATTTGATGATGACTTAGATAATGACATAAATTAGGGTTAACACATATGATCCTAGAAAACCTAGGTAAGTCATTCACACTCGAAAATACTTGACACTTGAATAATGTTGGACATATTGAAATATTGATTATAAGTGAATGACCCAATGCTAAGGTTGACATAGGAGAGTGTAACCCTAATCTCGAATATTGAAACCTGATATTCTGAACATCATGATCTTGACCCTTGATCCAATCTTGATGATTTAGGATCTGACTCGAAGGGTTGACCTATTTATTCCCATATTGATTATACTCAAAATCCTCAGTGAAAGGTATGATATTATACATCCTCTTTGGTTGTATTGAAGATACTTTTATGTATCTCTTGACTGTATATTGGCTACTTACTTGGATGAGATATTGTTCCCTATGATTAGTCTTCTATTTTTCTATACTATATTTTGAAAAACATGAAAACATAATTTGCATGCCCATTATGACTGCCCGTATATTGATAATGATGATGATATTGATAATGTTGATAATGTTGATATTGAGTGCAACAACCCCCTCATTTGGAAGTGGGACTTGTACATTGGTATCCTATGTTCCTATGGTGAGAAGGAGCCTAGTGACCTTCCCCATCGCGTTGGGGTAACAGAGTCACACAAAATATATAAGCATGCTTACTTGATTACAACATAATGGGAACTCGTAATAAAAATTGAATCGTTGAATAAAAAACATTTTGTCGAATGATTTTGGTTTTGGAAATCCTTTGTTATTCTTTTGAATATAAGTCCTGCCAAGTATACTCTTTTGTTATAAATCGTTTTACTTGATTTTGATAGCACACCGTGCAATTGCATGATTGTGTCTCTATTTTCTTGATTTTAGGCAATACAAATGGAATATTGAATAAGATCGCTTCTGACTCTACATACTCTGATGATAAAGACAAATCAGCTATATCTCATATATTGGGTTAGTTGTTCTTTAAATATCCAGCTTTCGAGTTATTATTTCTTATTGTATATGCCAGTGTGATAGATCCTATCGGGCCACTCAGGGACGTGCACTTCAATCCTCTTACTACTGTATAGGAAGTTGGACTGGGATTGGGGTAAAAACGGTTCCGTGATAGTTGGTATCAGAGCTTACACACTCCCATATACTTTAAGTAAATAATTTCTCAAGTCTCTTACACCGAAGAAACCCTACAGTCCATAATGGTGAAAATTGAGGTGTCTAGGGTCAGGGTCGTGGCATAATTTCTCCTATCCGTCTTCACGGTGGCTAAGATCCCTCGCTCTACCTGGCCTTTATTGATCCAGAACTGGAACTAAAGGTTCTCTTGTGAAACCCTAGAGAATCTTCTAGCATCTCATCTCTTCTTTAAGGACTACCCAAGCTACCCATGTAGATGAAGATTAGGTAGTCTTCTCATCTCCTCATGTGGCCCTTCCTTGTGACTTTTTACCACATGATGTCTCGATAATGGGCAGCTTATGCATGGAAAAATGAACTTTGCAAAATCTTGAAAGTTGATACCATGATTTGACCTGAATTTGAAAACTCGATTTTGATCGATTAATTTTGAAACCAAATACTCATGTATGGCCTCTTCATGAAAACCAAAATTTGACCAAAACTTGACTACCTGTTTGCTATGTTTGAGGTAAACATTGATAATTTTGATTTGGTGAAATAAGGATGACTTATACCTTATACCTCATTGCTGACGAGGTCTCGATTTGATTAATTCCCATGTTGCCCTATTGTTGATGAAACCTCAAACATAGTTAAGTACACTCATATCCTATTTTGATGCACATCATGATTATGCCATCAAATTATTAATCTTAATGACTCACAAAATCATGATGTAAGACTATGATACAAAAAGTAAATTCCCTATTGACTATTGATGCCTTTTGCAATCTTGATTTTGATATGATGATATGGGCCTAGATTTTGTACTATTATGATCTAATTCCTCGAATTCCAAATTCAAATCCTTGATTTTCAAATTACACCACTACCTTGATCATGAAAGGAAAGGAATACAAAGATTAACTTGACTTTGTAAAATCTTGACATTATTACCTTATTATGATCTTGAATTTTTGATGTCATAACCTTATGGAATATGATTTAATCATGGATACTCTCCCTCTTTGAATAAGCTCAATTGATATTGACTAATGTTGGTAATGTACCAGATTAGGGTGGTAGTTGACTCATGACTCCCCTAACCTAGGTCACATCCCTATTATGACTACCTCTAAGTTTTCATCCTATTGATTATTTAGAGTTTGGAAAGGTATTCCCTTCCACCCTATGTGGACTGGTTGACCTAAGTCGAATAGGTTAAACCCATGGTTGATACTCGATCTTGAATATTGATTTGATAATGACCTTGATATATGACAATATTGGCTATAGCTTGTGGTTGACTTCCTAGATAGACCTAGGTGTAGATCATTCATCAACATTGGATACAATGATAATGAAATCTTGATATGTTGCTCGATTATTGCTTGAATATTGTTCCTCAAAATTGAATATGGATGAGTGAGCTTCCCTAAGGTCTAAATAGGAATCTAAACCCTAGCTTCAAAATTTTGGACCTATGACTTTTGGTGTCAAAAATCTCGACCCTTGATATTGATTAATACAATTGTGACTCACGATTATCAATCACAACAAAAATCCAATGTTCACATTATTTGGGTCTACAGATTACCGTGAATATATGACTTATGACTTCAAAATCCCAAAATTTGAAAATTTCAAAATGATGACTATTTTGACTCTCTTGATTTATGACTTAGGGTCTAGCTCTCATTAGGACTAGGGTGGGACCTCCCATTTATATTGAGCTCAAACATTATGATACTGAAAGTATGATGTTGTCTCAAAATTGTTGAAAAATAAAATAAAATTTCAAGTCATGGGTGTATAACCCCACCTAGGCCAATGTAGAGGCTAGGATCCTGAGATATTGGAATTGAAAGTCACCTTGTATACTTGATTCAAGAACTCTATTTTTTGACCTAAAATATGATATGTCCAAATTTGTGAACAATAGGATACTTTCCATATTTGTGACTCATATGATGACCTTGAACAATATATGCAATGACCTTGATACTCAATTGCTCGATGATGAAGTAGTGTTAGATATATGCATTGATACTTAGTTGCTTGATGATGAAACGATGTTGGTACCAAGTTGATTATGATATGGAACATGGAATCCCAATTATGATGATTGTATTACTTGAACTTTGAGGACATGATTTTGATTATTTAAGTTGAGGATACTCCAATATTTGAGGATATGATCTGGTTTTTGAATAGTCCCAATTTTGAGGTTGTTTTGAATTTTGGGGAAAAAATTCTTTTTTAATGAGGGAAGGATGTGACAAAGTGAATTTAGCATTATTATGAATTAATTACTCTTTCAATCCTTGTATGTTCACTCATGAACTCAAATTATTTTTTCTTGGCTCCTAAATCAATGTCGAGACTCAAATTATAAATATGGTGATCATTGTGGATTTTATACACATTATAACACCTTAAATTTGATTAATTGATAACTTTGTCCAAAGAAGAAAATTTGTCAATCAAACTTCATCTTTTTGTTCCCAAACTATTTCTAAATATTCTCCACATTTTTGTGAAGCTATGGTCTAAATTTCATCCCATTTGGACATTCCTATAATTTTCTATGAATTTTGGAAGTTTTGTGCTCAAAATCCCTTTTATTTCCCTTTTTATGACCTTTCCTAGGTCACCAATCCATGGCCTAAGGTAGGGAACATACCTCATCCCTTGGATCGGGCAGCCACGGATTGCAACTTCGATCCTATGGTTAGGAGGTCATCCCCTACCTCTCGCAATCAGCGGAGAGGGGAGTGGCGACCAAAAATAGCAATTGATTGACTGTGATTCCCTTTTGAAAATCAAAATGACCTGGGATGTTCTCCCCGCCAAGTCGAAGGCATTTATCTCTTTTCCTTCCTCGAATCAATGAGTTTTGAGAATGAGAGAGCCTGCGTTTTCACCTCTTGGATGCCGCCATGGCCACCTACTCAAAACCCTAAAGCCCAACCTCGATCACCTATAAAAGTACCACCCATGGCTTTGTTTCTCACTCACAAACCCGAACGACGCCTTGCCTTTCTCGCCCTCAGCCCCAAGTGCCTAATTTCCCTCACCATTTGTTTACTGCTTGTGCGCTGCTGCCGCACGGCCCAAATTGGGCATCCCTTCTTCGCACCTTATTCACCCTTTCTTTGGCCCACTTTGAATCCGTGAGGTGGTGGTGGACTGGGACGGCCTGTTCCCAGCCTCCCTCAATCACTACTGCTCCCAAAGCCCCACTTTTTGGCAAGGTCCTCTACCTTGGTTGCAGGCTCGCATGAGTACTAGACGAAGAGGAGAAAGTCTCCAGACCGCCGGCCCAGACAGGGATTTGAATCAGCCCAAAAAGACCAGCGAATCACTGATTGAACCAGAAAAACCGAGATCAAACCAAAGTATCTCAACCAGCAAGCCACCTTGCTCATGTGGCTTCATCTAGAAGCCTCATTCATCATCCAACAATCTAACTTTTTTGCACTTATGGTATTATACCTCCTCTCTACTTGGAAATTCAATTAAATGTCAAGATCTTGTTTTAATTGTAGAAAATACATCCTAGCTCCAAATATTATGAACAAGTAGTCAAACTTGATCAAAAAAATCTAATGAACTCATTAAAAATACTTTTGGAACCAAATTTGCTATGGTTATTTATGATATCCTTATATTTGAACTCTTTCTCATTTAGTTTATCAAATGGCTCAATAATGATGTTCAACCTTTGGAAACCCTAGATTTGTACTCTGATGATTATCTTGTAACCTATATCTAATCTAGTTGAATCATATACTCTTGAAAATGAATCATTAGTGATCTAGATCTATTTACTTGATTCAATCTTGATGAATAATGAGGAATCCTGATATTGATCTTAATCTTGCAAAACCCTTGATATAGTTTTGACCCATCAATCTGATCTTGAATTCCAATTATACTAAGTATCATAATAATGGACTAGAAATTTGATGATGACTTAGATAATGACATAAATTAGGGTTAACACATATGATCCTAGAAAACCTAGGTAAGTCATTCACACTCGAAAATACTTGACACTTGAATAATGTTGGACATATTGAAATATTGATTATAAGTGAATGACCCAACCCTAAGGTTGACATACGAGAGTGTAACCCTAATCTCGGATATTGAAACCTGATATTCTAATCATCATGATCTTGATCCTTGATCCAATCTTGATGATTTAGGATCTGACTCGAAAGGTTGACCTATTGATTCCCATATTGATTATACTTGAAATCCTCAATGAAAGGTACGCTATTATACCTCCTCTTTGGTTGTATTGAAGATACGTTTATGTATATCTTGACTGTATACTTGGCTACTTACTTGGATGAGCTACTGTTCCCTATGATTAGTCATTTGTTTTTCTATACTATATTTTGAAAAACATGAAAACATAAATTGCATGCCCATTATGACTGCCCGTATATTGATAATGATGATGATATTGATAATGTTGATAATGTTGATAATGTTGATATTGAGTGCAACAACCCCCTCATTTGGAGGTGGGACTTGTACATTGGTCTCCTATGTTCCTATGGTGAGAAGGATCCTAGTGACCTTCCCCATCGTGTTGGGGTAATAGAGTCACACAAAATATATAAGCATGCTTACTTGATTACATCATAATGGGAACTCGTAATAAAAATTGAATCGTTGAATAACAAACATTTTGTCGAATGATTTTGGTTTTGGAAATCCTTTGTTATTCTTTTGAATATTAGTCCTGCCAAGTATACTCTTTTGTTATAAACTATTTTACTTGATTTTGATAGCACACTGTGCAATTGCATGATTGTGTCTCGATTTTATTGATTTTAGGAAATACAGATGGAATACTGAATAAGATCGCTTCCGCACTCTACATACTCTGATGACAAAGACAAATCAGCTATATCTCATATATTGGGTTAGTGGTTCTTTAAATATCCAACTTTCGATTTATTATTTCTTATTGTATATGCCAGTGTGATAGATCCTGTCGGGACACTCAGGGATGGGCGCTTCAATCCTCTTACTACTGTCGTAGGACTGGGATTGGGGTAAAAACAGTTCCGTGACAGACGTGTCGTTCGTCTGGGATGATAGATGTCAACGTTCTTTTCAGACGTTGAAGGAGAAGTTGACAAGTGCACTGGTTTTGGTCTTTCCTGTGCAGGGGAAAGGATAAATAGTCTTTTTTGATGCATCCAGGAATGACTTGGGTTGTGTGCTGATGCAAGAAAAGCAAGTGGTGTCTTTTGCTTCCTGACAACTTAAGAAACACAAAGAGAACTACCTGACCCATGACCTAAAATTAGCTATTGTGGTCCATGCTTTGAAGATCTAGAGGCACTATCTTCATGGAGAGAAGTGTCATATCTTCATAGATCACAAGAACCTAAAGTACATCATCTCACAACAAGAGCTAAATATGAGACAACATCGCTGGATGGAGTTAATCAAGGACTACGACTGCACGATTGATTACCATCCATGGAAGTATAATGTTGTGGCATATGCATTGAGTAGGAAGTCTTGGTATTCCCCTATGGTTAGAGTCCAGTTGAATTCCTTTGTGTGCCACAAGTGAGATATGTTGGTATCCTTGCGTCAGATGAATGTTAAGCTAGAAGTTTCCTTGCTAGCAGGTTTGCTGGCACAGTTACATGTGAAGCCCACACCGAGATAACATATTAGAGAAGCACATCAGGTTGATACCGTGATACAACATATTAGTTTAGAGTTTGGCAGTGAGAAGCATGATGGCTTCCATGAGTCATATATGGTACGGTTTGTTACCATGGCAAAGTAGTGGTTCCTGATGTTGATGACCTAAGAGGGATGGTTCTAGAGAAGGCTCACTCATCCATGTATGCAATGCATCAAGGTAGCACCAAGATGTATCACAATCTCAAGGACATGTATTAGTGGACCAACTTGAAGTGGGATGTAGCAGAGTTTGTTGGGAGATGCGTTGTGTGTCAGCAGGTTAAAGTGAACATCAAAAGCCTACATGGACGTTGCATCCGTTGCCTATACCACAGTGGAAATGGGATCATGTGACTATGGACTTTATGGTTGGTTTGCCTAGGAGAACCAAGGGTCATGATTCCATTTGGGTGATCGTTGATTGGTTATCTTGCCCATATCTATGTTGATGAGATAGTGCATTTGCACGGTGTTCCAACTACCATTCTATCCGACCGAGGTCCATAGTTCATGAGTCACTTTTGGGAGCGACTAGACACAACTTTGGGTACACAATTGAGGTTTAGCACTACCTTCCACCCATAGATAAATGGTCAATCTGAAAGTACCATTCAAACCTTGGAGGATCTATTGAGAGCTTGTGTTTCCAGTTTTTAGGTAGTTGGGATGTATACCTCATCCTGATAGAGTTCACCTACAACAATAGTTACTAGAGTAGCATCGACATGGCACCCTATGAGGTGTTGTATGGGAGGCATTGCAGGTCTTCGTTGTGTTGGTATGAGACATGTGAGTATTAACATATTGAACCTGAGCTTGTACATCAAACAACAAAAAAGATCAAAGTGATTCAACATCAGTCAAAGGTAGTACATGATAGGCATAAGTCATGTGCAGATAAACTCCATAGACCTTTGTAGTTCAAAGTGGGAAACAGAGTGTACTTCAAGGTCTCTCCTTGGAAAGGTGTTCTGACATTTTGGAAGAAGGATAAGTTGGCTCCCAGGTTTATGGGGCCTTACCTTGTGGTGGCACGTGTTGGGAAGGTGGCCTACAAGTTGGAGTTTCCACTTGAGTTGCACATGCTACTTCCAGTGTTTCATGTAAGTATGTTGAGGAAGTGCCATCCTGATACAGAGTTAGTGAGCAGCCAGTAGAGGTAGATCTTGATGAAGATATGTCCTATTTTAAAGGCCTAGTGTTGATCCTCAACAAAAGAGTGAAGAAGCTAAAGAAGAAGGACATAGTGTTTTTGAAGGTTCTATGAAATCAAAATGGTGTTGAGGAAGCCACATGGGAGCTTGAGGAAGAGATGAGGAGGAAGTACCCCTCTCTTTTCTCTTAGGATTTTGGGGGCAAAATCCTTGTTAGGGGTTTATGGCTTGTAAGGAACCAGACCTTAGTATTAGGGTAACCCTATTTTATTTGTCTTAATCATGTGATTAGAACCTTTCTCTAATCTTTTGAAATGTAATTAGGGCTTGTGGAGAGCTTAAGTTTCAAGTTTGAGCTCATTTGGATGAAGTTTGTGCTTTCTGTTCTAGTTTTGGTGCAAATTACAATTTACCCAATGTACGGGGGGTTGATGTGCAATTTTCCACCTCTAGAGTGTTATATCTCTCTCTTAACATCATCTAGAGGAGAGAGAAATAGTAGGGTGCCTTTTTTGAGCTCTAGGTGAGGAGTTGACACCTTAAGGGTGATTAGGGTTTCCATATTAGGTTTTTGGGGTGACAGAGAAGGTAGCGCAAACAAAAATTTTATTCTCCCAAACCCAGAACGAAGGAATCGCGTCATCGTCTATACAATAGGAAGGATGGTTTCTAGAGGAATACCTTGTCTCGAGGCTTTCTCGCTGATGTTACCTCACTGCTTGCGCGGTCTTCACCTCCGGTCTTGGACGGTGTCTGTGCAACTCCTGGTCTCACCGGGACTGTCGGGATTGACAGCTGTCCTCCGAGAGGCAGAAGTCTCCCGCCTCTGAAGTAGTCCACACAGACCACTTGGAACTCCGATCTCCTTATCCCACAAGGAATTGGAAGGAGTCGCACCCTCCTGTCAGCATACTAGTCACTGACACACTCTCCTGCAACTAGTTGCTTTTCTGCAGTTGTCTTTCCCTTGTTGTGCCTCCCTTAACGGGTAGCACTTGCTTGGGCTCTCTCGATTATCACAACCAGAGAGAAAGAAAACATTGTAGAGCAACTAATGTTCTGAGTTGTTGTACCTGAGAAGCACCCAATACCCCTATATATAGGAGGGTCATGGGACATGGTTCTCTACCCCGGGAAATGCGGGATTAAAGCAGGAGTAGAAGGGTTCGAGATTTTCCACAAAACAACCAACTTCGCCAGCTGAACCGATCGGTTCACACCCTAAAACGATCATTTCGGACCCTGAGCCGATCGTTTGGGACCTGAGCCGATCGTCTGGGGCTCTGAGCTGATCTGTTCATGCCTGAGCCGATCGGTTCGTGGTCTTGATCCAACTCAAATTTACTTTCATATTTGTTTTCGATTAATCAAATATTAATCCTTGTCCAAATCGAATTTGTACAAGTGAAACAAATTGTATTTGCAAAATAGTCTTCTGACTTTCCAAACGATCTCGTTTGGTCACACGAATCGATCAGTTCAAAAATTGAGTCGATCATTTGATTGACACATGAGCTGATCGACTCAACACTTGAGCCGACCGGTTCATCAACCTGAGCCAATCGGTTCAACCCTGTGAGCCGATCGGTTGGGGGCAGCAGACTTGTGCAAATCAGTCAATTGCAGTTTCAATCAATCCGATACTCTAATCAATTGGTCCAACTCCTTGAACACTATGATATTGAGGTATCAATTAATTAAGTGTTTAATTGAACTACTAAACTCCTTTAGTAATCAATCTAAACATCATTTGTGGATAAACTCCTCTTCCAGGTTAAATCCTATGTGTGTGACCCTACAAGTCCATTTCACGTTGGCAGTGAAAGTCCATAACACTTATCACAATCAAAGAGTGGTGCCTAGTCGCACATCAGTGCTACCCAAGTGAAATAGAAAGTTGGAGAACAACTTTCAATCCTACAATCTGTGAATGGTGTTACAACGAATGTATAATTCCTTTGTCACTGATATCCCAAATGAACTCAAGGCATGGGACAGTCATCCTGTCAACGTTCATTCACTTTCTTGATCTCAGAGTAGATTGGAGGAGATATGTATGACATCAATATCACATACTGATTCACACATGTGTGCACGCCAATCTCAATCCCACTCGTCAAGTGGCCATGGATATCAAACTCCCTCAGGAGGGACAAATCCCATATCTATCACTCACCCCTCAAAAGCCCCATGTGTCAAAGTCATCCAATCATCACCTTTATAACAACCCATGTTTCAGGACTGCGTTTGATGATGTCAAAGTGTACCCAACGACATGTGTTGAGTGTAGTGATTTCAGGTCAAAGAATCACACTCACCACCATCACTATGAGAACTGACTGTGACTACCATGTCATGGTTCCATCTGTCAAACTCACGGTGGGTCTGTCTGATATACTTGTTCTCTAACAAGTACCTATGTGTTTGGTTTGATATCTCCATATCATGACTAATGAGATTCTATCATCAACCAACACCACAATCTAATCTTGTGTGTCATTGCTGTCTATCTACCTTCCACAATGACATCTGACTAGGGACATAATAAGAATGTACAAACTCTTAGCATCCGTATGATCTCATCGTTCAGGTCCTCAACCTGAAAGCATACGTCATTGAGTACTGTCATTTTCTAGACATTCAATCTGTTCTATCATTATCTCATATGACTGAACCAGAAAGAATTGGAAGCTTGCCGTTGATGTTTATCAAATCAATCTTAATGTATCCCACCAATCATCCCATGATTGGCTCTTAGGGCATACATACAAACAGACTCCCACTTGCACTGCGAGCCAATCACCCTTGAATCTAATTCATAGTGATCTTCAAACATGTCCCACATGTTACTGTGCTCTAGTGCTAATGTAGTGAGTTATGGCAACACCTTGCCAAAGTCAGTATTAATAGCATGTCTCTCATCTCTTCGTTGTACATCATACATATGAGATGGAGTTGCCATAATATACGATCTAGTATTCCTTTGCTAACCTTTAGCCACATTGCATGACCAAGTGCTCCTAACTTGTCATCAATGACCAGAATATCTATAAGTTCATCTTTATGAACTCCTAGATCCATATAGTATCCACTGCTATTCTCTAACACACGGATATTCAACATTTCCTTTTAAAACAGCTGATTGGAACGTTTCCAATTATCAACAAACATTCATTTTTATATATCCCATATATATTTTGCGACTATTTTTCTGTCCTTTTTGGAAGTTCGCATCAGTGTAACTCTTTATAGTGAACCCTTCCTTATTTCCATAGAACTAGTACTTCTCAAGTACTCATCAAGTTCTTATGGTATTCCAGTAACCCTTACTAGAACTAGACAGACATCCACTCTTCATGTCCCACATACGAGTTATCAGGATGAGCACATCACATTGTCATGTCCTACATACAAGATGATGAATGCATTTTATGCTTGCTATGTCCTATACATGCAAGATAATGGGATGATTACATACATGATAGATCCATATATATTCTTAGTGTTCCCATTCTTCATAAGAATTGGACACTTGGCCTTGGGATACTAACTTCATGTAACATGGATAAGTTTTCTCCCACTGAATCTGTGCATACTGAACCCTTCAATATAGATTGCCAATGTATGCTCTCTCTTTCAAGTAAAGAGGTTTTTGAGAACTATCTCTATAGATCTCTATTCCTATCACATAGGAAACGTCTCTATCTTCCCTAATTTCACTTTGGATTTCCTTTATAGAACATTTCCATTTCACATGTTGACTATATCATCAAAGTAAAGATCACAGTTCTGAGTTGCTTGTATTCAATCAATCACATTGATTAGTCCATTGTAACTTATAGACTTTATTTGCATTAATGGATTCATAAGCCTTATAGGTTGTGTCACGCACACATCCTTGTCTTATTCCTCATAGGAATGCAGTTTTAGTATCCGTATGCCAAATCTCTTAGTATTGAGTCACAATCAACAAGCATCATCCTTCTTAAAATGTTATCCATGTGTCTTAATGCTTAAGACTCATCCACACTTATGGATTTCATCCCAATGGGTGCTACCATCAAGGTCATACCTTATGGTTCACATGGAAGTCATTTAAGATGTAATGGTCATAAACCATAACTCAAAATCCGGTTCCTCATATCTAGATAGTTGACTCATCACATGACCAACTCATCGCATAGATAATTGAGGTGTATTTATCAAGGATATATGAACTCACAACTCTTTGTGATTCTTAATGTCCTTTATTAGTGTGGGGTATTCTTTATTGAAGAAGAAATTAGTTATTTGATAATCATCCTCTAACTCCTTAGAGTATGACTCCTTGTTGATTCAGACATCACCATGCCTTAATCACGAGCTCACTATGATACACTATCATAATCACTCACAAGGTTCTCAAACATTTGGTCTAAGTATTTCATTCATTGATCTCATCAAGAATTAACACTTTACCAAATTTGTACTTCATCTATGATATTCTTGAACACTTCAAGATATTCATATTGGTATTTATCTAAACACTATTTGAAGTACTAGCATTAAGTCCAATAGGTATGTAAATACATCACATGTATTATACCTAATAGGATAATCAATCTCCCACTACTACTAGTGAATATTGATCATTTATGTCCAAGAGTCTCATGTCTCTTACTGGTTCTCTAACCAAAAGAGTCTAGTTTTATCCATCATATGGAAACTAGAAATGAATTTCTCATGATTTATGCTAATTTGATTGTTTGAGTTATCAATAACTTTTAGGTATCATTTTATCTTATGCATATCAAGTACCAAAAGATAAACAAGGCATTGCCATAAAGATCATATCTTTGAAATTGAAACATCAACTTTATTAATTGCTATCATTGTCATACAATATGCAAAAATAATGTGTTTCTATCCATTGGCAAATGTGAAATAGCAGTTCATAACTCTATTACATGCCTTTTAAGGCTGAAAATAAACTAAAGGACTCCTATCTATGGCGGAAACACTTGCCCCATTTATTGAGTGCTTTACATTTTATATCTTGGTATCATATACCTCAAAATGTTACAAGTTTATTTCATGAAACCTTCAGATGGAGACGTTTTTTGCCTCCTTCTTCTTTAGTTCTTCCAGATCGATTGGACAATTCCTTTTACAATGTCCTGGTTTTTGACAATGGTGGCAATTGCCTCTCTTGGTCACGCCTCCCTTGGCCTTGAGAGTTGAAGACGACTTGGGTTGCTAGCTAGCAGCAGAACCTTTCTTAGCCTTGCCCTTGCCCTTGCGCTTGGACTTGCCTTTCTTGCTGTTGATCACCATCACAGATTTAGGCTTGTCCTTCTTCATTTGTGCCTCGACTGTCCTCAACATGCCCAACAACTCTGTCAACAGCTTGTCAAAGTTGTTCATGTTGTAGTTCATCAAAAGCTGACTGTAGGATTCTGGCAATGATTGCAGTATCACGTCAGTAGCCAGCTCTTGGCTCAGGAGAAATCCCAGTCTCGTCAGGTTCTCCACATACCCAATCATTTTGAGCGTGTGAGGACCAACTGGATCTCCTTCTATCATGACACACTTGAACAACGCCCTGGAGACATCATATCTCTCTTGCCGTGCTTGATCTTCATACATGTTCTTGAGATGCTGAATCATCTCAATGACACCCATGTTCTCATGTTGTCTCTGCAACTCGTGGTTCATGGAGCACAACATCAAGCACTTTCCATCAATGGCATCATTAGAATGCTTCTTATAAGCATCCCTTTCTGCCTTTGGTGCGGTAGGTACAAGTTTCTCTAGAATTGGAGTATCTAGGACATAGAGCTTTCGCTCTTGAGTGAGAACAATTCTCAATGTCCTAAAGCAGTCGTGGAAGTTAGTCCCATTCAGCTTGTCCTTTTCAAGGACCGATCACAATGAAAAGTGATTGTTGTTTTTTGTCATTTGTACTACAAAAGGAAATATATGCAATTTAGTCCAATACTCAATTTTAACTTATTTGATTGATTTGAAAAGTTGACGATATAATTAGGACTTTAATTAATTATCACTCCCACTATTTTTGTTCAAATCGATAGCCCTCACCATCAATTCAGAATATTGCAGTGTACAATCTTCTAGTGGGTCAAGATCCTAAAATCCTCTGAGTCATGGACCAGCTAGGGCTGTCACCCACAACTTAGATCTTCCAGGTAGGCAACTTTTGCCAATAGCATCATATGAAACTCTTGAAAGATGTCATATGCAACTCCTTGTCATGATCACCTCCATGCCTCAAGGTGCTAGATCCTATCTAGGTCACCTTGTTAAGTCCGACCCAAAGCCAACACAATGAATATGCACCCTGCTAGGGCAGACCCACATATTCATCCTTCATGCTTCCATGAGATAGATGGTGCACCATGCTAGGGCGTGCCCACACTTGGCCGATCAAGCTTTTCACGTGTGTCACATTTGGAAGGCATCTAAAACTTTAATATTTAATGAGGGATTTGGTTTTTATAGGTACATATACATATCCAATCACCTCAATATATAGTACATATCATATACATGCTATATCCCATTGAAAACATGCGAAACGATAAAAGCAATGATTATGGACATCCTAATGTGATTCCTCGAGCCAAGAGGAATCACGGTCATCTAGGTCTATGACGTGTATTTTACTACGCACTTAAACGCAAGTATACGCGTCGAGTAATATAGGCCTTGTGAGGCCCGAGTCGAACTCAGGGATACGTGAATTATTGGAGACTTCTACTAACTAATCGCAATCAGCTAGGCCGATTAACAAAGTAGGGTTTTGTTGTTGAAATTAAAAGAAAATAAAAATCCTACAAAGAAAACAATCGATTAAAGGTTAATTTAATCAATTCAAAGGGATATCTTTAGGATGGCGGTTTCACCGCGGGTCAACATTGTATTAGGTTTTATATAATTCCTCACTCTTCTCTCTCTATCCGGGTAGTGGCCTGAAAACAGAATTACCCACTGTCATGGTGTAAGTCACTACTTAGGTTTAGGTTGATTCCACCGTCGTAGTAATCATTCCCCTAAACTAAGTGCATTATAAACGGTTCCTCAGTTCCCACCATTAATTTTACAACTCCTTTGTCAAGGGTTTTATTAATTAATGTAGATTTCGTCTCTTTTCAACCGTTAATCCTTCTGTCGAAGTGACTAAGGGCATTAAGTTATTATTATGGTGATCAAGCATAACAATAGAAATGGAGAAAACGAATCTATACCATGGATTTGAGAAGGAAAATGTGAATTATCAATATAAAATTGTCATACAATGCATTCTCGGGCTACTCCCAGTCCTAAAGATGGAGGGTTTTAGCCTCTCATGTTCATCTCACACGAATACATGGTAGAAATAGGGGAATTCATAAGAAAAATGTGAAACAAGTGGGAAAACCCCTAAACGGAGAAGAACCGGTAGATCCTTGGCGTAGAACACGAGCTTCCCCGCCTGTCGGTGGTGGAAATCATCTTCGGCAGCGTCCGAATCACCCGAGATGAGCTTCTGGCCTCCGTTCTCCTTTCTCTCCTTCCTCGGCACTCGTGCAATCCAAAATTGAGATCCTCCTCTCGTCTGGGCGGCCGTCATTAGGTATAAGTCCCTAATTAGGTCGTCAAATAACAACAGCCGTCCGATCGAGATCAAAACAGATCCAACGCATATCTGCCGGTGTCGATACCATCGACGCGGGTCGATGGTATCGACCCAGCGGACTAGCAGCAGCTTTCCTTTCTTTTAGTCTGAGCGCCTGTTGTCATCTCGATACCATCGACTTGGGTCGATGGTATCGACTCTCTTTAGCGTCGGTTGTTGTCGTTTAGCGACGCTGTAGCTCTCCATGTGTCGATGGCATCGACTTGGGTCGATGGTATCGACAGTTTCCTCGCCAGCAATCTGAAGGGATCTCGATACCATCGACTTGGGTGTCGATGGTATCGACTCTGTGCTGCTCTTCTCGTCTGGCAATCTGTGGCTTGGTCGATGGTATCGACTTCCGTCGATGGTATCGACGGAAGCAAATACTTGTTTTTCCTGAAATCTCACAACAAGATCAAGTAAATCCACACAAATAATAATATTATGATAAATAATGCTCAAAATAGTAAAACAAAGGGGATTTGACATAATATGAAGGCAAAGACCGAAATGAGTGAATTATGCAATATTATCCATAAAAATGAGTAATTAGAGCACAAAACACATATGAAAAAGGTCTATAAATGCAACTCAAAATCATCGCATCAAACTCCCCTAAGCTTAAACATTGCTCGCCCTCGAGGTGGATTAAAAAAAAATATGAAGTGGAATGATCACAAGATTAAGTGACTGAACCTTAGAAGAATATTATGTGTCCCTCCTTATTGACATGTGTAGTAGTTCAAAGGGTTCTCTCTCTTATATCCAATTAAGGTCTCATTACCATTTGATTAGGTTAGGCTCAAACAACCGTTACTATCCACTTTTCATGAGTCAATGGGGGTGTGGGTGTGACATATTGCTTTAGAGTTGACATAATCAATCATTTTCATAGGACAAGTTTCCCAAGGACAACCAAGTCAAGCTATCCAAAAGACACAAAATTTTTTAAATTCCCTTAACATTTCCCATGAAAACAGCGAGATGACAATTTTTAAGACATCCACGGTTACACTAGATAGATGTGGATCCTAAACAAAAACTAAAATTGCAAGAACAAATAACAAAGCAAAAACTAAAAATAACAAAAGAAAAGATAGAGCTGTTCCAGCTACCCCCCTAAGCTTGATTCCGACTATGGCCTCATAGTCAAAAACAAACCTAAGGGTGGAACAGAGATACCCTGATCAATCCTGTGGAGGCGGAGGCGGGTACTGCGGGGCCGTAGGATCCCAAGACGGATACTCCCCCTGGAAGCTTGGATCATAGTGGGTCCTCGGTGGAGGCTGTGGATAACCTCCAAAGTAGTCCTGACTCCAGTAATGGTCATAAAAGGGCTCCTGCTGCATCTCCATCTTGTGCAACCGGTTGTGTATTTGCTCTTGGTTGGCGAGGATGAGACGCTCATTCTCGAACATAGCCCGTTGATTATCAAGTATCCGGCTCGTAGTATCATGAATACCAGTATACATAGACATGTGCTGCTGCTGAGTCTGCTGTATATCCTGCAGCATCGTGTACATTCCCTGCATGGAGTAGGGATCCTCGGCTGGCTGCGAGGGCTGTGGTGATGGCAGCGGGGGCTGAGATGATGAAGATGCACCCGGATGCATCCTAGGACGCTTCCGTGGTGCCACACGTGCACGAAGAGGTGTGAAAGCCTCCTCTTCCTCTGCAGCCTCGCCTCCTTGCTCGTCGTTGCCGCCTTCTTCTTCGGAGGACTCGATGGCTATGATTGGCCACCGGAAATGCTGCGCACCCTCGATGTTGAAGACGTCGTCCGGCAGTGAGCGCTCCTGGTAAGCTTGGTTGACGTGGCAATGTGTGTACGCCAACCCATCCCGGAGAAGGATAAGGTTTGAACGATGCAAGTGTTGCACGTTCACCTTACTCTTTGTGGAAATCGGAGTCATGGACTGAAAATTCAGCCCCAAGTATGACGCCAACTTGGTGACGAGCCCACCAAAATGGATCAGAGCCTTCCTTGTACTCCTCTTCACCGCCAGGACACGCTGTAGCCAGAATGCCCCCCAGTTGCATGGTTGTCGCTTCAGGAGTGCGTAGAGGAAGAAGAGATCGCTCTCCTGAAACTTGCTCAACGCCAAATCACTCCGAGCGAAGAACATCAAGCTCAACATCCTATGAAGGACCCGGACGAACGGGTGCTCAAAATCTGCTACCGCTGCATTATGGTAGCTCACAGTCTTTCCTGCCGGCACTGTAACTAGCTCGGTGAAGATCTTGTCGTAGTCGGTGCGGGAATCTGGGCGTCGGTGATCATGTTGGGAGTGGTTCCAGTTAAAGATGTTGTTGAACTGGACCAGCGTGATGTTGTAGTTGTTGTTGAACAGCCGGAAGGACACCCGGCCCCTGATCCACTCACGATCCGACGCCACCATGTCGTTGGGCACGACGCAGACGTCGAGGGACGCCATAAACTCCGCCACCAATTCCTTGTAGGTGGCCCATTCTCCGAAGAACGGCTGCCCATCCGCATGGCGCTCCAGCTCGCCTGGCCTTATGCTGGTGTGGCGTGCTTGTCCGTGAAGCACATAGGCCAAGTTGGCCTCGAAACCAAGCTCCTGAAGCATGCCACGGTCCACATACCGAGTCGGCTCAATCTTCCGCTTCATAATCTCCTCGTAAACCTTCCTCGCCTCCATGGAAGGGTGAATCAGGCGTGGGTGAGGAACGGAAGCGGTTGGGGGAGGAACAAACTCCTCGATCTCCATGGGATTTGCGCGCGATGACGAAGCTCCGGCGGCATGCACCATGGTTGCGAGAAGATGGGATTAGAAAAAGAGAGCTCGGGGAAGATGGAGAAGTGATTCTCCGCTCGGTGAAGATCTTCACTCGATGTCGCTTCTCTTTAGTCTTGGAAAGCTCGGGGGAGTGCTCGGTGCAAAGGAGGATGCTCGCTCTGAAGGTGTGACGTCAAATGACGTTGCAAGTCTCCTTAAATAGACTTGGCCGGCACCACTGTTGACCCGTCGATACCATCGAAGCGGGTCGATGGTATCGACACGTCTCGCGGGTATCCGCCTCCCTCGCGAGTATCGACGGCTGACGTTTGCTGGATCGAGAAACCTGGATTGCTGACGGGTCGATACCATCGACGGGAGTCGATGGTATCGACGCAGCACCCGGATCGCTGACGTGGATCTTGCGAGCGTCGTCGATGTCTGTGTGCGGATTAGTGACATGTCCATCGATACCATCGACGGGTGTCGATGGTATCGACTTGCTTTTATTGTGACACCGCCGTTTTGTTGCATTCACCCTGTGATGATGTCGATACCATCGACGAGGCCGTCGATGGTATCGAGTTGACTGAGCAAATTTCGTCTGAACTTCTCCATAGATCTCGATGGTATCGACTGGGGTGTCGATACCATCGACACTTTCATTGCGACCTGCCTGTGACCATGTTGATACCATCGACGGGGGTGTCGATAGTATCGACGCAGTGCGATTTTTGCATCAATCAACCTGCACCCATGTCGATACCATCGACCAGTGTGTCGATGGTATCGACCCTGCCTGTGCCTGCACATTAAACAAACGGATCAAGGTATCTTCTTTAAACTAAAATTTAAACGAAATAAAAGCAATCTATAACTACAACTAAACTATCCTAATGTACCAATGGTTGGGTTGCCTCCCAACAAGCGCCCTTATTTAACGTCTTAGGCTAGACGGTGTGACAATCATCATCTTTTCACCTTGGGAACTGCACTTAGAGGATCATTCGGTAATTTGAATTCAACACGATCTCCTCCAATGCCAAAAGATAGAGTACCTCTCCCTAAAGCAGTAACAACATCTGCTATTGCTTGAAACGGTCTTCCTAGAAGAATTTCACAGCCTTGGAGCGATGGCATATCAATAACAACAAAATCCACCGGGAATATGAATCTATCCACTTTGACGAGCACATCCTCACACACTCCATATGGTCTCACGATAGACCCATCTGCCAATTCAATTGTTGCGGCCAACTTCTTTATCTCTTTTAACCCCAACTTTTGAAATGTCACCAAAGGCATGAGATTTATGCTAGCGCCAGAATCACATTGCGCTTTAGGAAATTGTTGACCACCTATTGAGCACGGTATGTAAAAACCTCCTGGGTCCTTTCTCTTCTTTGGTGAACTCCCGTGAATCATAGAGCTCACTGTCTCATTCATCCAATAAATTTCATCGTCTTTTATCTGCCTCTTCTTATTGATGATTTCCTTGATGAACCTCCCATAGGCGGGTACTTTTTCGATCATCTCCACTAATGGAATATTGATGTGGAGTTTTCGGAATATCTCCAGGAATTTCTTAAAATGACGATGCTCTTTCTTTGACTTAGAATTTACCGGATCTGAAACATCAGCTGCATCAGCACGCCTGTGAGGTGGCACATACACGCTTTTCGGGGGTACCTCCCCTAAGCTTGCTTCAATCACTCTCTCCGACATGGGCTTTGGCGAGACATCCTCAATAGTAGCAGCTTGTTGTGGTTCCTCTCTCGCCTTATATGTCTCCACATGTGCACAAACAACTTGCACTTGTTCTTCCTGCCTAGGTGGAGATACAATATTCACAACTCTTTGTGATTTTCTGAAGAAAGGGTTTCCGCCCGGCAATCCATAGTACGTGCGTGGATATGGTATCGCCGGTGTTGCATGCACATTGAAAGTCATTTTTCTTTCTTCTACAACTTCTTGCACCTGAGATTCCTCCTTAGTGCTTACCACAGATATGTACTTGACTTGTTGGTGTGCCTGAGCCACATTTGCATTCTCGGCTGGTTTCTGTTGATTGGCGTGCTTGATGGCCGCCACTTCACTCGAAATCTGTGCCACGGTGGTTTCCAATGCCCGCATTTGTGCTCCATGGCTTTGCAGCGTCTGCCCAAACTTGGTTAGAATATCACCTTGAGATTGCAATTGTTTTCCAAACATGGCCATCATCTCTTGGTTTTGCTGGACCATTTGAGTTAGTAATTCAGTGTTCTTGTCCTCGGCTTTCTTGCTGTGGCTTGGCATCCGGATCCTGTAGAAAATTGTTCGGATCCTTCCATGAAAACTTTTTATCTTTCCTCCATGCATAGTCATTGTTTCTATAGCCCTGTTGTTGCATGAATTTCACTTGGGCCTCCCCATCATCAGATGCATCCTCCTTAGTTAGCACCTTATTGGCTAGAAGATCTAACTTATCATTCAGCTCCCTCACTATTTTGGATTCACCAGCAGCCTTGACATGTTCCACAGCCCCTCTATCACCCCACGACTGTTTCCTAGCCATGTTTTTCAGTATCTCCCAACATCTGATATCCGTATTATTCAGAAAAAATCCGGATCCGGCTGAATCAAGATTACTTCTATCGTGCTCGGAGAGAGCAAAATAGAAGATTTTCACTTGTGTCTCCTTGTCCAATCCATGATGTGGACATCTCCTCAACATGACTTGGAATCGCTCCCAAGTCTCAGAATAAGTTTCACCCGCCTGTTGGGTGAAATTGTGGATCCTCCGGATCATATCATTGGTCTTCTCAGGAGGGAAGAACCTCTCGAAGAAAACCTCCACCATATGATTCCATGATTCGACAAACTCATCGTCGAGGTTATGTAGCCACTCACGCGCTGCTCCTGCCAGTGAACTTGGGAACAACTTGAGATACAACGCATCTTGTGGAAATCGGTCTATCTTCACCATATCACAGTTCTCCACGAACTGGCTGATGTGGGCAACCGGATCTTCATTTTTCAGCCCGTGAAATGCGTTGGATTTGACCAAATTAATCAGTTTTGGGTCGATCTTGTATGTCGGTATGTTGATCGCCTGCTTCTTTATGGGCCCCTTTGATGCTGAGGAAGAAGACGCCTTGATCTTCTCCCATATTGTCTGTGCTTCAGCCATTTCTTCTGCTTGTTCTTACTCTGATTCAGAATTTATATCACTTTGGTACTCCTGCTCGTAGTAGTCCTCGTCCTCTGGTCCCGGATGTGGGATCTCAGGTGTGCGATTCACGTAGTCGGTACTACGCGTATGCACCATGCAAAGTACCTGAAATATGAAAATCGGGGTTCAGTACAATGCTTTGAACGAGTAAACACAATTATAGAGAAATATAGGAATTTTTAAAATTGTTTTAAAATAATTAAAAAAAAATGTGGCCTAGAGTGGCCGCTCTTAGCACTCAAAGTGCCAATAATTCGCTGTATCCCCGGCAACGACGCCAAAAACTTGACGTGTATTTTACTATGCGCTTAAACGCAAGTATACGCGTCGAGTAATATAGGCCTTGTGAGGCCCGAGTCGAACTCAGGGATACGTGAATTATTGGAGACTTCTACTAACTAATCGCAATCAGCTAGGCCGATTAATAAAGTAGGGTTTTGTTGTTGAAATTAAAAGAAAATAAAAATCCTACAAAGAAAACAATCGATTAAAGGTTAATTTAATCAATTCAAAGGGATATCTTTAGGATGGCGGTTTCACCGCGGGTCAACATTGTATTAGGTTTTATATAATTCCTCACTTTTCTCTCTCTATCCGGGTAGTGGCCTGAAAACAGAATTACCCACTGTCGTGGTGTAAGTCACTACTTAGGTTTAGGTTGATTCCACCGTCGTAGTAATCATTCCCCTAAACTAAGTGCATTATAAACGGTTCCTCAGTTCCCACCATTAATTTTACAACTCCTTTGTCAAGGGTTTTATTAATTAATGTAGATTTCGTCTCTTTTCAATCGTTAATCCTTCTGTCGAAGTGACTAAGGGCATTAAGTTATTATTATGGTGATCAAGCATAACAATAGAAATGGAGAAATTGAATCTATACCACGGATTTGAGAAGGAAAATGTGAATTATCAATATAAAATTGTCATACAATGCATTCTCGGGCTACTCCCGGTCCTAAAGATGGAGGGTTTTAGCCTCTCATGTTCATCTCACACGAATACATGGTAGAAATAGGGGAATTCATAAGAAAAACGTGAAACAAGTGGGAAAACCCCTGAACGGAGAAGAACCGGTAGATCCTTGGCGTAGAACACGAGCTTCCCCGCCTGTCGGTGGTGGAAATCGTCTTCGGCAACGTCCGAATCACCCAGGATGAGCTTCTGGCCTCCATTCTCCTTTCTCTCCTTCCTCGGCACTCATGCAATCCAAAATTGAGATCCTCCTCTCGTCTGGGCGGCCGTCATTAGGTATAAGTCCCTAATTAGGTCGTCAAATAACAACAGCCGTCCGATCGAGATCAAAACAGATCCAACGCATATCTGCCGGCGTCGATACCATCGACGCGGGTCGATGGTATCGACCCAGCGGACTAGCGGCAGCTTTCCTTTCTTTTAGTCTGAGCGCCTGTTGTCATCTCGATACCATCGACTTGGGTCGATGGTATCGACTCTCTTTAGCGTCGGTTGTTGTCGTTTAGCGACGCTGTAGCTCTCCATGTGTCGATGGCATCGACTTGGGTCGATGGTATCGACAGTTTCCTCGCCAACAATCTGAAGGGATCTCGATACCATCGACTTGGGTGTCGATGGTATCGACTCTGTGCTGCTCTTCTCGTCTGGCAATCTGTGGCTTGGTTGATGGTATCGACTTCCGTCGATGGTATCGACGGAAGCAAATACTTGTTTTTCCTGAAATCTCACAACAAGACCAAGTAAATCCACAAAAATAATAATATTATGATAAATAATGCTCAAAATAGTAAAACAAAGGGGATTTGACATAATATGAAGGCAAAGACCGAAATGAGTGAATTATGCAATATTATCCATAAAAATGAGTAATTAGAGCACAAAACACATATGAAAAAGGTATATAAATGCAACTCAAAATCATCGCATCAGTCTACATCACATGCAACATGTACAAGATGAGGTTCTATAGCTTTCCAAGTGGATCAACTCATCACATGAATGAGCTGCTCACCCTGGCCGGTCGTTTGGGTGCCACCATCCGATCGGTTGGCTCCTCCAACCAATCGGTTCACCTGGTTGTCGTGCATATCCTCATGGCTGCCACCCAATCGTCTCGCTCCATGAACCGATCATCTACTGATCAGTTCAGACCTTGAACCGATTGTCTAGAACACCAACCGATCGGTTCATGCCTTGAACTGATCGTCTCAGTGGTCGTCAGATGTCCTTCGTTCTTTGACATAACAGGAAATATAAAAGGATCTATCCTATTTACATTTAAATTGGGAAACCCCGAGTTACATTTGGGGGGAGCAAAGGTAGGAAAAAATCTCGAGTTATATCGAGTTACATCAAGAATAAGGAGGCAGGGAATCGGTGCACAGACCGAGATGCAAGCAACCACATACAACCAAGCACACAAACATAGGATTTATTGGCCATAACCACGCTATACATCCACCACAAAACTCGTTTAAGGGTGACGCGTATCGAGTGCATTCATATTATATATCATATATGTATATTGGGATTTGTGGATTTAGGATTGGACATGCATAAAGCCTATTTTATTCACATCGTATGCAATAAATAAAGGCGACAAACCAAAATTGATCAAATCGATAATCCTAAAGTATAGAGCAGTTGATGTGGCTCTGATACCATTGTTGGGTTTTTGGGTAGACAGTGAAGGTAGCGGAAACAAAAATTTTATTCTCCCAAATAAAGAATGAAGGAATTGTGTCAACGTCTATACAATAGGAAGGATGGTTTGTAGAGGCATACCTTGTCCCGAGGCTTGCTCGACGACATTACCTCGCGTCTTGCGCGGTCTTCACCTCCGGTCTTGGACGGCGTATGTGCAGCTCCTGGTCTCACCGGGACTGTCGGGATTGACAGCTGTCCTCTTAGTGCCAGAAGTCTCCCGCCTCTAAAGTAGTCCACACGGACCACCTAGAACTCCGATCTCCTTGTTCCACAAGGAATCATAAGGAGTCGCACCCTCCTATCAGCGTACTAGTCACTAACACACTCTTCTACAACCAGTCGCTTTTCTGCAGTTGTCTTTCCCTTGCTGTGCCTCCCTTATCAGGTAGCACTTGCTCAGGCTCTCTCAGTTACCACAACCAGAGAGAACGACAACTTTGCAGAGCAACTGATGTTCTGAGTTGTTGTACCTGAGAAGCCCCCAATACCCCTATATATATACGAGGGTCATGGGACAGGGTTCTCTACCCCGGGCAATGTGAGATTAAAGCAGGAGTAGAAGGGTTCGAGATTTTCCACAAAACAACCAACTGCGCCAGCTGAACCGATCGGTTCACACCCTGAAATGATCATTTTGGGCCCTTAGCCGATCGTTTGGGACCTGAGCCGATCGTCTGGGGCTCTGAGCCGATCGGTTCATGCCTGAGCCGATCAGTTCGTGGTCCTGATCCAACTCAAATTGACTTTCATATTTGTTTCTGATTAATCAAATATTAATCCTTGCCCAAATCAAATTTGTACAAGTGAAACAAATTGTATTTGCAAAATAGTCTTCTGACTTTCCAAACGATCTCAGTTGGTCACACGAATCGATCGGTTCAACAATTGAGCCGATCATTTCATTGACACATGAGCCGATCGACTCAATACTTGAGCCGACCGGTTCATCAACCTGAGCCGATCAGTTCAACCATGTGAGCCGATCGGTTGGGGCAGCAGACTTGTACAAATCAGTCAATTGCAGTTTCAATCAATCTGATACTCTAATCAATTGGTCCAACTCCTTGAACACTATGATATTGAGTTATCAATTGATTAAGTGTTTAATTGAACTACTAAACTCCTTTAGTAATCAATATAAACATCATTTGTGGATAAACTCCTCTTCCAGGTTAAATCCTGTGTGTGACCCTGCAGGTCCATTTCACATTGGCAGTGAAAGTCCATAACACTTATGACTTCACAAGAAAAGAGCGGTGCCTAGTCGCACATCAGTGCTACCCAAGTGAAATAGAAAGTTGGAGAACAACTTTCAATCCTACAATCCGTGAATGGTGTTACAGCGAATGTATAATTCCTTTATCACTGATATCCGGAATGAACTCAAGGCATGGAACAGTCATCTTGTCAATGTTCATTCACTTTCTTGATCTCAGAGTAGATTGGAGGAGATATGTATGACATCAATATCACATATTGATTCACACATGTGTGCACGCCTATCTCAATCCTACTCGTCAAGTGGCCATGGATATCAAACTCCCTCAGGAGGGACAAATCCCATATCTATCACTCACTCCTCAAAAGCCCCATGTGTCAAAGTCACCCAATCATCACCTTTATAACAACCCATTTTTCAGGACTGCATTTGATGATGTCAAAGTGTACCCAATGACATGTGTTGAGTGTAGTGATTTCAGGTCAAAGAATCACACTCACCACCATCACTGTGAGAACTGAATGTGACTACCATGTCATGGTTCCATGTGTCAAACTCACGGTGGGTCTGTCCGGTATACTTGTTCTATAACATGTACCTATGTGTTTGGTTTGATATCTCCATATCATGACTAATGAGATTCTATCATCAACCAACACCACAATCTAATCTTGTGTGTCATTGTTGTCTATCTACCTTCCACAATGACATCTGACTAGGGACATAATAAGAATGTACAAACTCTTAGCATCCGTATGATCTCATCGTTCAGGTCCTCAACTTGAAAGCATATGTCATTGAGTACTATCATTCTCTAGACATTCAATCTGTTCTATCATTATCTCATATGACTGAACCAGAAAGAATTGGAGGCTTGCCTTTGATGTTTATCAAATCAATCTTAATGTATCCCACCAATCATCCCATTATTGGTTCTCAGGGCATACATACCAACATTCCATGCATGTTGCATGTCTCTATCCATGAGTATGTTGGGCTGTCTTGACCATGGGTCACAACCTAGGTTGTTTTGGTGGGTGTTGCGGTTGAGACACCTCCTCTAGAGTGTAGGGTCGGGACCTATATAGTCTAGGGAGGTCTTGGTTTGAGATGGTTGTCCTAGCTGGGGTTGTCTCGACCTAGGGTTTGTGGAGATGCTTTGTCTTGACCTAGAACAAAGTGATAGGTACTGTTACGACCATGGATGATGCAACCTAGGAGGGTCATGACCGTGATCATGTGGGAGTCCATGGTGTTCGAGACACTAACTGGAGTGTATCACCAAGTCTTGCATGTCATGATTAAGTGGTTGCATGTGGTTGAACGTTGATCTTTTATTAGGATAAGTGTCCCTTGGGTCCCTTAGTATGTTGACACCTCACCCCTTTCTCTCCCTCTCATCTTCCATCTATATAACCCCTTATATCTTCTTGCATGCAACCCTTTCGGCCATCTATCATCTTCCTCCTTCTTTACTTGTTCTTGGAGCTTGGTGGAGCAAGGAGATTCGTCCTTGGAGATTGGGGGATCAATCTCCTCTTGCATGTGGTGGTGGTGGTGATCCGAGATCAACTTCCATCATTGGTAAGTGTTTGTTTTCTAAGTTGATGTTTCTTTCAATATCCTACCTTCATCTTCCTCTCTTTTCTCGGCCCTAGACCATGGTTCTTCCATTGTGGTCGTTTTGGGAGAGAAACCCCTCATTATAAGGGTCATAGACAATGTTTTGACAAGGTAGACCCAAGTGTGAAGAGGATTTCTCCTACCTTTCTCCCTTTCTCTTTTGGTACGTCCAAGAGCTTCTTTGCTTCTTTCCTTGTACTATATTTGACCTCAGTGTCTTCTGCTTCTTGAGGTGCTCTCATGGCCGAATATGGAGATTTTGGTGAAGCTGCTTCAACCCTTGGATCGTGTGCTTGGATCTCTTGATCTTAGAGTTTAGAGATCTTAGGGGTGATCATCTTAAGGCAGGTTATATAACACTAAACCTACTCTATTATTGCACTTATTTATACGTTTTATTGCTAACTTCTCTCTCTCAAATAATTCTACTTCATGCTTGTACTTGGTGGTAATCTCCAGAGTTTGTTTGATAGAGTTATCTTGCTTGGTTTGATAGCAATCTAAAACCATAATCTTTTGTACAAGATTTTGTAGATAATGTGTTATGAAGGTTTATTTCTATGTATTTCTCTTTATCTTTCTCTCATGCATGGTGTTTTTACACCTAGAGGTTGGAGGGATGTTAGGTTCAATTTTGGTTATCTTGAGTACAATTTTCTCTTCCTTGGATAAGGTTCTTCCAAGATCTTTCTTGTCTCTCCCTAAACCATAATAATGAACAATGATTTTTCTTATCTCTCTAACATGAAGGATTATGATGTTATGTGGTTATCTCTCTTTTTTTATTAACCTCTTGTTGGCTAAATGGACATCTGTAAATCCCTTTGTTTTGATAATGACAAACATTTCATTCTTGTTAATCTAACGTGCTACTTGAGTGTTGCAGGAATAAGGTGGATGACAAAGCAATTAGGGAAATCCATATGCTTACATATTTATATTTTCATGAAATGTAATCACTTTGTAAAAACTTGTACAAATATATAATGTACAAGTACTTAGATTTCATGTAAATCAAGCGTTAGATTCTCCCTAGCTAAACATCACATTTAGATAGGTCATCCCCTTCAATAGTGTCACATATGCACACTCATACACATACTTAGTGCTTTAATTGAAAAATTGAAACAAGGTCAATCTCGGTCGACTAACTCCTCGACCGAGACACTCTCGGTCGATAATCTTCTCGACCGAGAAAGACCCAAGTAGCCGTTAGACACAGCTGACAAGGTGGTTGGCAGTTGAAGATAAACGTTGCATACACTTGATCCAGAGAGCCTGTCGGTCGACAAAAGTTCGACCGAGTAGGTGTCTCGGTCGACCATTTCTCGACCGAGATGGACTCTGACAGCAACTGCAGAATTAATTAATTAGCCGTTGCTAAATCAACAAACTTGTACCTAACGGCTAGATAAGCACTTAGAAACCCCTAGAAGGTGTCTAGAACGTCCTTAAGCACTTGTAGGACATTCCTATAAATAGGACATGCCTTAGGACACCTAAACACACTTGTTACACTTGAGAAATCTTTGAGCATACTTTGAGCAACCTGTTTGTGAGCAAATTGAGCATAGTGACAATTGGCTACTTCTTCTCTTAGCTCAAATTTCGTGTCCTATAGGCTAGCATCTCCTATCCACTGCAATTACATTTCCATACACTTTGGTTAGGAGATCTACACGCTTGATCTAGGCAAATCAAGCCTTGTGCTACAAAAGGATAAGTTGTAACTTCTATTTTCTTTCTTGTTCTCTATTGTTGTTTGTACTCTCCTTGCTACTCCTAGGTTGGAGGCAGCGGGTTGGAGAGGTTGAAGATCTTCTTGGTGAAGAAGGGGACCTTGAGCTACTTCAAGAAGGCTGGTGCAACGGGAGGTTACTTCTAGAGAGGAAGGCTACTTCAAGGGGGAGCTTGGAGTTACTTCAAGAAGGCTACCTCAAGTTGTTGCATCTACTTCAAGTGAAGGCTGTTCAAGGGGTGTAAAGAAAGTATTGTATTTTGTGTAAATCCTTGTGAAGGTAATAAAATTAATACTTTCAAAATCCCGGTTGGGTAAGCAACCGGGTAGTGGACTGACAACTTTAGTATTTGCTAAAGTTGGAACCACTCTAAACACCTGTCTCCTTCTTCCATTCTTCATTTGTGGTTGTTTGAGTTAAATAATTGCTAAAATATTTAAAAACTCTATTCACCCCCCCCCCCTCTAGTGTTTTTCAATTGGTATCAGAGTAGGCTTCAAGGAACCCTAACCAGGTCTTGAAGAATGGAGGGTGATGGTGATTACAACCACAACAAAAGGTGCAGCCTGAACAAATCTACAACATGCTGCAATTGGTGCTTAGGAACAAGCCACACAACATCTAGCTACCCATGGAGATCAAAGAAGGAAGATGAGCACAAAGACTGTCTTATTGCTACAACTAGTGAATAAGAAGAAGAGGTAAGTCTTTTTGATTTATCTAAAGAAGAACTAGTTGCTAGTCTTGAAGAAACACATAATAAATATGTTGAGTGCAAGAAAAAATTAAAGAAATCTAATAAAGCAAATGATGAATCACATGCTAAACTTCTTGCTATTACATCTGAAAATGAAGATCTTAAAAAGATCATTGAAGATCATGATATTAAGATAAAATCTATAGAGGCAGATTGCAATCTTCTTTCTTTAGAAAATATTAATTTGCAAACTCAAGTGAACGATCTTAAAAAACAACCCATCTTGTGCACTCATCTAGATTATGACACTATTGTCAAAGAGAGAAATTCACTGTCATCTAATCTAGATCAAGCAAAACTTGATATCAAGAAAAGAATGGATGAGATTGCTAAATTACAACAAGAAGTAAGTAGTTTGAGTAATAATGGCATCCTTGATAAAATATTGGATAATCCCTATCATCAAATTGGGAGAAGAGGACTAGGTTACAAGCCTAAAGGGAAATCCTATCAACAACCTAGTTGGAGAAAGACACAAGCACATCAATCTATATATGTACCTAAAGGAAACACATCTTTACCCAAAAACAACATAGAACACAACCATAGAAAAAGATATGAGATTGACTCGATATGTTGTCATTACTGTTTGCGTCTTGGTCACTATTCCTTTTCATGTCCTTATAAGAAAAAGGATGTCGAGTTAGTTTGGGTTCCGAAACTTCCAAACTAAATGAACTGAATTAAGTTGAGATATGACCAAGGACCTTAGTTGCATATTTCTATGTCTATCTCAACTCAACAGAATAGGATAACAAATTAAAATCAAATACCTAAACATCTAACTTGCATAATTGTGTTTTACCTAGAAACAATTAACAGTAAACATTTCAGAAATCTTGTCGGTCGAGAAACTGTCGACCGAGAGAACCTTCGGTTGAGAAATTGTCGACCGAGCAGGTCACTGATTTTCAGTCTGAAATAAATCTGCTGAATATATTTTAGATTGGTCAAATTATTATCTACTTGTCGTTAACTGTTTGCACATGCAAAACAAAGTATACATTCTGAGAATCATCTTTGAAAACTTATATGAGATCAATTTGCTTTATTCCCTAAATGACTTAAAACTGAAAATTTATGAATCATATTAATTTAAGTTAAATTACAGCTCTTTGATTCATTGACATAGAAATCATATATTGAATCTCATGTTGTTACTATTTTTTCATTACATCATGAATATATTTTCATTATTCAAATCTTCTCTAGATAACGTTGATGCTTGATTGATGATACATAGGCAAGCAAAATGATTTGTTGGTAATATGTTGTTTTTAATGCTTGCAACACATAAGATAAATATCTCTCTGTTGGTATCCTTTAAGACCCGCAATATTAATCGTGCTTTCAGAATCTTATTAGGATACAAAAAGAAATGAAATTTAATATTCATGAAAAATCAAGGACAAATGTTTTCATATTGAGTATTATTTAAAATACTTCAAATTGATATCAAATTAAATTACATGCAGACATTATACTTCATATATGAGTATTCAATTTGAAAATCTGCAAAATTCGCCTCTTGGTTGAAATAAAATTTGACCAAGGGGCGCTATGGTCGTAGTCAAAGTCGACCTAAAATAAGTTTGACACAATAATTATTTGAATATCATTTTATATATAAAAAAATTGTGATTAAAAGAACAATTAATCTATGATCACAAAATTGTCCAAATATTGGCAATAATAATCACAATATTACTCCCTTAGAAAATATATATATGCTCTACAAATTTAATCTATCATTTGCATTAAAATCAGCTTAAAAAAATTATACTCAGTAAGTTTGTCGGTCGACGAATTCTTCGACCGAAAACATCTCGGTCAGCCTATCTCTTTCGACCGACAAGTCGACTGTTGGGCGGCCGACCGTTGGGATATGACCATTGGAATCCGACCGTTACCGTTGCGCGGCCGACCGTTACAAGTCGACTGTTGGACGGCCGAGTGGCGCGTCTGGAATATGACCGTTGCGGTCAATCGGTCGATAAATTGTCGACCGACCTGGTCACTGGATTGCTATAAAAAGGACCAAAAATGGGTCATTTCTTCACACTCTCATATTCTTGCTTCCATAGCTTCTCTCTAGTGCATTCTTGTGCAACTCTTTAGTCTCTTCATCCCTAAAACTTTCTTGCTTCTTCTCCACCTTAAAACAAAGAAATGGCTTCATCCTCTACACATGGAAAGAAGAAAGTTGCTAGAAAGAAAGGAAGGGAGGCTACTCCACCATTGACGATCATCAACGACATCCCCTTCGTCGAAAGAGATGCTGGTGATCGCTATCTCAGGCTCTCCTCCAAGACTCCTCTTCCACGACGGCCGGTTGACGTCTTGGACTTCCTCAGCATCGTCGACCTGGAAGATCTTTTTGAGGTGCAAAATTTGAAAGAATTTCTTAACCCTTCCTTCCCTTCCTACTCTTCAAAAGTTGTAAATGAGTTCTATGCAAACCTAATCTCCCATTCCGAAAATGACCATACCTTCTTCTACTCTATGGTCAATGGGTATAGCTTTCGATTTACTGAAGAGGATATTCTTGACATGCTCAACATCGACTTAGATGAATATCAAGACACTCTTGACCTCACAACTGGAAATCCACTCAATACATTTTCCCAAGGTGATCATACCGTCGGTCTTAGTGACATTAAATGAGCCATTTTTCAATCTAATACTATGTGTCACGAAGATAGGGGTACCTACTATGCCATTAATCTCAAACCTGCTGCTAGGATTGTCAATCTTATTATTTCCACAAACATACATCCTAGAGCAAACAAGTCTGAAGTTCCTATTTTTCGCATGTGTTTAATTTATGCTATTATCAAACGTATTCCCGTAAATTTTATCTGCATAATCCTTAAGAACATGCTTGAGTTTTCTGGAAATCCCCCATATGCTGATTTTGTATGCCAAATCACTCAACACTTTCTTAAAACACAAATTGAGGATATGGGATACACATGGGAAAGAAGACCACAAAAAATAAGCAAAAACACAGTAGAGAAAATGGGAATTGATTTTGGTCACAAGAGGGCTAGGACGGAAGGTGAGACATCTACTCAAGATATACCACCACCACCTCCTCCTACCAACCTACCCTATGATCCCATCCAAAACACTCTAACCTATGTTGCTGGGTCACAATATCATCTAAGTAAACAACTAGATTATAACCATCATGCCATGACATATCTAAACCAAAGAATGCAAACCCTTTCTCCAAACCAACCAGACGAATATCCTTATTCTTTAAATCCTGGCATGCTCAACCCATATAATCCTTCTTACAACTACTACCAAACTCCACCTCCACCATCTACAGATCTCACGCACACTCAGTTTTCATCAATGCAACTACAAGATATTGCTGCTCATTTCTGATTTGATCGTGTTCCTACCTTCTTGGAGGCGTATGCCTTAACCAAGACAGGTGCTCTGGAGTGGCAAAATTTGGTCCAATATTATGGAGCTGAGCCTTTTCTTGGGAAAGACCCTGATATTGATGTAATTCTTAAGTCTTTCCAGTGAGATTTGGAGTTGTATTAGTTGTAATGAAATATTTGCATAATTGTAATAAAAGGGTTATCTCTACATAATTTGGTTATCTTTCCATGTTTGTAACAATTCCATGTTCGTAATGAAATTGGTTATCTTTACTTCTTATAATGGATATCTTTTTGGCATCATTCGAATATGGCTTATAAGACTATTATAGTAGAGCATACAAAATAAGGGGAGTAATACATAAAAAAAAATAAAAAAGGATGCAATCCTTGCAAATACCTAAAATTTAAAGTTGTGGCTAAATTGACCATCTATTGCAAAGCATTCATACCTTAATTTGGGATCTCTATCTAAGGGGGAGCATAGTATAAAATTAAGGGGGAGAAGTAATATCAAATATTCAACTTGGATATCTTTTTGAAATGAAAAAGGGGGAGAAAAGAATATAAAATAAAATCAAAAATATAAATAAGTTTCATAACATCTCGGCCAGCACTCACTTGCAAAACAAAAATGGCTACAAAAGGTAATCTCCAGGTATGAAACTCATATGTTTTATATTTCCTTCCCTTATATTTTGGAAATGTTTGTCATCTTCAAAAAGGGGGAGATTGTTGGCTAAATGGACATCTGTAAATCCCTTTGTTTTGATAATGAAAAACATTTCATTCTTGTTAATCTAACGTGCTACTTGAGTGTTGCAGGAATAAGGTGGATGACAAAGCAATTAGGGAAATCCATATGCTTACATATTTATATTTTCATGAAATGTAATCACTTTGTAAAAACTTGTACAAATATATAATGTACAAGTACTTAGATTTCATGTAAATCAAGCGTTAGATTCTCCCTAGCTAAACACCACATTTAGATAGGCCATCCCCTTCAATAGTGTCACATATGCACACTCATACACATACTTAGTGCTTTAATTGAAAAATTGAAACAGGGTCAATCTCGGTCGACTAACTCCTCGACTGAGACACTCTCGGTCGACAATCTTCTCGACCGAGAAAGACCCAAGTAGCCGTTAGACACAGCTGACAAGGTGGTTGGCAGTTGAAGATAAACGTTGCATACACTTGATCCAGAGAGCCTATCGGTCGACAAAAGTTTGACCGAGTAGGTGTCTCGGTCGACCATTTCTCGACCGAGATGGACTCTGACAACAACTGCAGAATTAATTAATTAGCCGTTGCTAAATCAACAAACTTGTACCTAACGGCTAGATAAGCACTTAGAAACCCCTAGAAGGTGTCTAGAACGTCCTTAAGCACTTGTAGGACATTCCTATAAATAGGACATGCCTTAGGACACCTAAACACACTTGTTACACTTGAGAAATCTTTGAGCATACTTTGAGCAACCTGTTTGTGAGAAAATTGAGCATAGTGACAATTGGCTACTTCTTCTCTTAGCTCAAATTTCGTGTCCTATAGGCTAGCATCTCCTATCCACTGCAATTACATTTCCATACACTTTGGTTAGGAGATCTACACGCTTGATCTAGGCAAATCAAGTCTTGTGCTACAAAAGGATAAGTTGTAACTTCTATTTTCTTTCTTGTTCTCTATTGTTGTTTGTACTCTCCTTGCTACTCCTAGGTTGGAGGCTGTGGGTTGGAGAGGTTGAAGATCTTCTTGGTGAAGAAGGGGACCTTGAGCTACTTCAAGAAGGCTGGTGCAACGGGAGGTTACTTCTAGAGAGGAAGACTACTTCAAGGGGGAGCTTGGAGTTACTTCAAGAAGGCTACCTCAAGTTGGTGCATCTACTTCAAGTGAAGGATGTTCAAGGGGTGTAAAGAAAGTATTGTATTTTGTGTAAATCCTTGTGAAGGTAATAAAATTAATACTTTCAAAATCCCGGTTGGGTAAGCAACCGGGTAGTGGACTGACAACTTTAGTATTTGCTAAAGTTGGAACCACTCTAAACACCTGTCTCCTTCTTCCATTCTTCATTTGTGGTTGTTTGAGTTAAATAATTGCTAAAATATTTGAAAACTCTTTTCACCCCCCCTCTAGTGTTTTTCACCTCTAACCATATAGGTGTTATGAGCTTGATAATCATAGCTAGTGTATGCTATGGTGAGTATGATATGACACAAGTTGAATATGCCCTTGTGAGGCATGTTGAGGCACTTGCGATACATGAATAATGTGAATGGGTCCTATGACCTGGAAATGACTTGTTACATAATATCATATGGCTTTTTCCAATGATGCGTTGAGGGATTGATATTCCATAACATGTGATTTTGGTATAGATGGTGTGATGAATGGAAATGATACAAGAATTATGTGGTGATAGTGTGACAAGTTCACACCCTATACATTTATATTTTTTGAAGTGTACCATGCCCTATCTTTGTAGAGTTTGTTATGATTTTATATGTTTTAACTTGATTTATGTAAAAGGCATTCAAATGGACTTAACTAATTAAGTGGAATCTAAACATATACTTTTTCCCTATGCCATAGATCCATCTCAGTGCCAACCATTTATTCTTTGAGTTCACATTAACATTTCCCATTACTCTGTCTTGTAGGGCTCGTCGGGCATTTCTATGTAGCAAGAAGCTCTGTTCAATCAATCTCATAGGGAACTGAAGCAAGAAGAACTATCGATAATAGCACCTTTCTTTCTGGATGGTGAAAAGGGTTTCTCCTTAGAGGAAGCGTGGAGTCATATACTGTTGAGTATATGCATTCACAAGATTAGTTGTGGGCCATACCCTGGCAGGAGTGCAGTTGTGGGCCGTAGCTCAGTGATATGTTGCTTATGTGGTTTAATAGGATTGGTTGTGGGCCATACCCTGGAAGGAGTGTGACTATAGGTCATAGCTCAGTTTCACTAGAGCCATGACCTGTACCATGATGGGCTAGGACTTTCACTATTTGACTATATGTCACAGGTTGTAGTTGACTACTATGTCTCTACTGTGCACTCATGTACTGACCACGAGGTTTGGTGAGGTTGTGGATTTTGGCTCTTCCATAGACCTTGTATGGCATCGATTTTGACTTAACAGTGGTCAGTTGGATTTAGGTGGTATGACTCAAATCCTTGGGGCATAATAAAATACATAATCAGCCGTGTATTATACTTGCTTAAGATCAAATACAAAAATATTAGATGAGGTCTTGCTTGCTT
The DNA here is from genome assembly GCA_963693085.1 of Alisma plantago-aquatica. NCBI lineage: Eukaryota > Viridiplantae > Streptophyta > Magnoliopsida > Alismatales > Alismataceae > Alisma > Alisma plantago-aquatica. Next base: position 107,453,030 of record OY856411.1, read on the forward strand.
TTGTACAGTATAGTTGGTAGTAAACAAACATTGTTCTTCATATTCCTTTCATGGTGTTAAGATGTTTCATAGTCCAATTGTAATTGCTTATACTGTTAGTGATGATTACATGCTTATCATAGTTGTAGCTTTACTTCTATTCTTCAATTGCCGTATCTGTGCTAACAATAGTGTTGGTGGAGAGTTATATTTTCTACTGAGATTTGGAATCTCACCCCGTGGGTTTCCCATATCTTTTAGGTGGACATGCACGAGGAGGTAGAGATCGTGCAACGGAGGGTGAGCAACAACAAGAAGGACAGTAGTAGCTAAGGTTGGGAATGCTACTTGTGGTTAGAGTCTTAGAGTCGTCCTGTACACTCATGTCTTGGGGGAAGTTATGTATGTTCCTCGATGGTGTTATTGATATGAGTTTTTGGTTTATGCACCCTTTTTGTATAGAATAAGCTGTTGTACATGTTTATGCAAAGGAACCGTGATCACATGTGATAGGTGGTCTTTTATAATGATGCTTTATGATCTATAATTCCGCTGGCAAGTTTTTGGACACTAATGTAATAAGTTCCATGATGTTGGTTCTTCTTGTGATTGGTTTTAATTTTTAGCATTTTTGGTGATCCTCTGTAGAGTTTTGTTTTAATCTCGTGTCTTGTGTGTTTGCAAGACAAAGGGTGTCACAATAAAAAGCACATTTTGTTGTTCATACAACATAAGCATGCTAACTTGTGACACCATATATATGTAAGACATTTTCTTATGCTATAAGATCCTTCCCGTGTTAAACATATAAAAACACCGCCTATATGTTGAGACCAACTTTATATGTTGTGATAAACTTTATATTTGTTGAGATGGATAGTAGTTGTTTTAGGTTAAGCCCAATTGATATGTTCGAGTTATATGTTTATGATTACTATGGGTTTGGCTGGTCTAGTCATGATTTGATTGATTTTTTTGGTTTTATGATGTGATTTGGGTTTAGTTACCTCTTTAGACATGGCTTTTAGGGTTAACTAGGTAAATCCACAATGTGGGCAGTAATACTTGGTACAAGAGCTTAGGTTAGGGAGTGTATAGGGGAATCCAAGACAGATGGACAGAGTTCCAATCAAGGGTGGATGTGTGATATGTTGAGTGTGGTGGCTAGTGGAGTCACTTATGTTGCTTTTGTTTATATCCAGTCTAAAATGTCACTTTCTACAACCATTTGATGTCAAAATTTTCTTAATGTATATTTGGCTGATGGAGAAGAAACTTAGGAGGGAGGATAACAAAATGTACATGTGCATCCATCTCGTCCTAGGGTAATTCTCTGTGAGTAGTGAATGTATTCCTTATTGGAAGTTGTTTCTTTAGGGATCCGTGGATGTGAGAGGTGCAACAAAAGCATAAGAAATGTAAAAAATCCACATTCAAAGGAGCATATCTCATTAATAATAATATATTAGGAACAAATATTGTTAGATATACATTGTCTTGAGTAGATCTAGCAATGTTTCTCACAACAAATATAAGATCCAAGAATGTCGATGATGTTCTCCAAACACATTCATAAAATCATATGCATATCTATGTCATCCATTTGGGTGGGGAACTCCATGTCACACTCCAAGAGACCTTTCCATTGGACACATACTAGTATTCCACAACTCTCTCTCTCCTTTAGGTAATTATGGGTAGAGTTCACATGTTAAAAGGTGTAACAAAAACCCTAACCGTCACACTCCTTTATATAGGAGATGTAGGGAGGCATAATTTCTAATAAAACTTAGAAATGAAAAGGCAATGGTTGCATTTTAGCATCCTGCTATCAGTTGCATTAGCCCAGTTGGGTGCCTGACTGGGTCAGGATGATTTTTAGAATCCTACTTGGGATTTCCAGTTGGGCAATTGGGTTGGGTTAGGACTTACTAGATCTAATAAGTTGATCAAATAATTCAGTTTAATCAGACAACTAGACCAAGCATTCAACCGATTGGCTAATTTTATCTAGTTGGTCAAATGGGATAAGTAGTCATCCGCTTGGGTGGATCTCAACTTGGTCAATCAACTGGACATTCTGGTCGATCGATTGGTCTATCCATTCAGGAGAATGGACTTTCTAGTCAGGCGATTGGATCTTCCAGTCAAGGTAATGGGCTTGCAGTCAATCCTTATTGAACTAAATAATTACCTAAACCTTATAGTAACCAATTAATCGTATATACATGATTATTGTAATGACCCCCTCCCATTGCTATCCCCTATTTAGGAAGACCGAGAGAGCAAGTGTCATTATCATATTTACATGATCGAAGTTTAGCAATTGCCCAAAAATAATTATAAATGTCTTTGCATGGAAAGGAGTTAGATATCAATATGAAGATATATTCTCCACTAAGGGGTTACATGAAATGGAAATATAATGTTTTTAATAGGAAATATATCTAACTATCTGAATCCTTTAGAATAAATTTAGATCTTTTCTTTTGATGTCTTTTCTTCTCTGGATAGCCACCTTTCAACATTAATTACAATTTAACCTAAAACATCATGAACACAAAACATAATCAGTATATTGAGATATACTGGTATGTGGGGGAAAATATTCTCATGTAAGTGTGACAACATATTCAACCATAGAAGAAATTATTATTTCATAAACAAAATTTACATTTTCATCATAACTTCTCAACCTTGATTTACTCAATCTCTGGGATACCTCTCTTAGGGTTTTGTCCCTATAGTGTATTTGGGCCACCTTTTCAATCTGGAGCTTGGTTCCATGTTGGTCTTCCCAATGTGGAGCTTGACCTCTTATGACCTTCCCAATCTGGGGCTTGATCCTAGTCATCTCAATGACTCTCTCTCATTCTTTCTATTTTTCAGACTTCCAAAGTTGGTATGAGGGGTTCGAGGAAGTTATTCATATATCATGTGATACTCATATGGGCCTTATACATTACAAGAAAGTAAATAAATATTCAAAAATTTAGTTTGCAATCCTTTCGGGAAACTTCAGAGAACATGCAAGTCGATAGGGCGAGTAGTCATAGGTGTAACCATATACATTTCTTAGAGTTGAGTTAAAGTCCAATTAAATAAGAGCACCTATAATAAACCAAGTAATCACCCTAAAATTAATGCATAACACCCAATTATTACCATTTTGTTCAGAAAATCACATTAAGACTGACTTGGGTTCCAAGTTAGAGTTTTGGGGTCCAATTAGGGGTTCGTTCGGTTTTTTTCTTCTCAAACCCTAATTGTCACATTTAATGCTTTTTAACTTACAAACCCTAATTTTGGAAACATATGAGTTCCTTAAATTAGTTTAGATCAAGAGTCCTTAACTTAGTTTAGATCAAGATGTCCCTTTTTATCCAAAACGATTAGTCTTTATCCATTATAATCATTTAGACAAGTTATGATCATTGGAACTAAGGAATTAGGATTTTTATGCTCTTAATACATTAACATTATGCCCTTTTGGAATTCAAGGTATAATTAGGTTTTGTAACTAATTTTAGTGGATTCTACCTACTTGTAATTTTTGGTCAAAGGATGGATTTTTCATCAATTTTACAAGATCTAGCTATTTGTTTTTATTTTTGGTTAGAGAGGCAAGGAAAATACCGTATTTGAAAAAATAGGTGAGTGTCAAATCCCTGGTTGTCATTGACCAATATATAGATCACATGACTTAGGTTATATCCCCCACTCACCCCGCTTTGAGCTGAGGTGAAGCCTTGATCGTTCGATGAGGTCGTTGGTCTATGATGGACTCCAATCCAACAGTCCACCATTTGCCCCCTTCCCAACCTTTTGCTTCACTCATGATGGTGCTCGTGATGGAGATGCTTACCAGAGAAGAACAAGTGAGAGAGGGAGTGAGATTCCTGGGGCAACGCCTTGCCATTCAGGAACCTGTTCTTCTGGAGAAGTCAAGGGATGGGTATTATAGGGTATGTGGTGGGGTCTAGGGCTTAGGATCTAGGTTGAGATAGGGTTTCTAGAGAGGGCCCTCCCTTGGCCCACAAGCTACCGTTTCCTCTCTTATCACTAGGTTTTGTTTACAAAATTTCAAGACAAAGTCAATGGTTTTTTTGTTTCTTGATGAAGTGGGGTGTGGAGAGAGATACAAAGTGATATTTCTTTGTGTATATAGAGTACTTTCCCAATCTGACTCAGGTAGGTGACAACCCATAGAGCGTCAGATCATGATTCAATGACCGTCTGCATGAATAATAAAGGCCAAAATCTTGTTTCCCAAACTTAATTGATTGTGACATTTAACACATCATCTAATATTTTCCTCCACTTTAGGAAAAAGTACTTATTCATATATCTCTCTCCTTTTTTCCTTTTAATCCCAAATTTTAAAGGAAAGTCTTAATCAATTAAATCTGAGTGTGAGGAATATCTAAGATCAAATTAGAAAATTTGATATCACTTTTTTCCCCTCTAAGTCTCCCCTTTATTTGATTTATTTAAGGCATCAATTAATTCCTTTTTCTCCCCCAAACTTGACTATATTTCTTATTTGGATATATTTTCTCATTAGATATAACATGGAACTGAATCTAATTCCTTAGTTGCCTTTATCCTATTATTTTCTAGAAAACTCCACACAATTCCATATTTAAGATATTAATTGTCCATTACCTTTAGTAATTCATCTATTATTGGATTTCCCTTTTTTCTTTATCCATTATTCATTAATGGATTATTTAAAATAGTAAAACTATGAAATTCATTACAAAGGATAATTTAAATTTTAAATCCATACTTTAAAACAAGGTATACCAAATTTTCTAATAGATCCATAACAATCCAATATCTTCATTCAAATATATGTATAAATACATGTGAGAAATCATGTTATAACATCCTTTCCCTCTTATAGAAATTTTCTCCTCAAAATTCAACTAGTCATACAAAAAGTTTAGGATGAAACTTTTCCATATCCATCTTTAGCTCCCATGTGGCTTCATCCTCACCATGGTGTTTCCAAATAACCTTTCATTGCTAAGGTATTCCCATAGAGACAATCATGTGATGATTGACATGGCATATAACATAAAGGATTTGATTAAAGGCAAGATTCCAATTCATAATGTTTCATTTAGTTATGAGATAATGAGGAAACATTATGAATGTCTAAAGAATGACAATACTCAATGATGTATGTCTTCAAGTATGTGACTTGGAGGATGAGATCATATGAATGTTAAGAGTATGTACATTCTTATTATGTCCTTATTCATTTGTTACTATGGTAGGTAGAAAGACAAAGTGTAACACACAAGACTAGGGTGTGGGTTGGTTGATAACAAAATCTCATTAGTCATGATATGGCAATATCAAACCAAGCACACAGATACATGTTAGAGAACAATGTATCAGATAGAACCACCTTGAGAATGACACATGGAAACCATAATTTGGTAATCGTACTCATATCTCATAGTGAAGGTGATGATCATTATTCTTGGACCTGAAATCACTGCACTCATCACATGTCATTGGGTACGCTATGACATCATCAAATGCAATCGTGAAACATGGGTTGTTATAACGGTGATGATTGGGTGACTTTGACACATGGGTACTATCTGTGAGTGATAGATATGGGATTTGTCCCTCCTACTGGAGATTGATATCCTGGCCACTTGATAAATGAGATAGAGAAATGTATTGCATGCACATGTAAATCAATATATGATATTGATGTCACATTATCTCAGTTAGTCTACTCTTGGTTCAAGGAACGTGGATTGAATGTTGAGAGGATGACGATTCCATGCCTCGAGTTCATCTTGGATATTAGTTACAAAGGAATTATACAATCACTACAACACCTTACACAAATTGTAGGTTGAAGTTGTTCTCCAACTTTCCATTCACTTGGGTAGTACTGATGTGCGACTAGGAACCACTCCTTGCTTGTGATGTCATAAGTTAGTTATGGACATTCACTGCCAACATGATATGGGACCTATAGGGTCACACACCTAGGAAATAATCTAGAAGATATGTTTAATCTTGAATGATGATTGGATTGATTATTAAAGTGTTTAGCTACTCAATTCACCCAACAGATTGGCTGACTGCACTATCAAATGACCATCTCACAAGGTGAGACGATCGTTTAGAAGTGCCAAATGAGCATTCAAATGTTGACATGGAAATTTGGGCCATCAGGCTAATAAAAAATAAAATGGTCTAAGATCTTCCCAAACAAAGTTGTGAATGGACCAGTTCATTATCATGAATTGACCATTTTAGATCAATTTGGCTCGGGTCAACTCGACTCACAAGTCAACCCTTTAACATCTGTGAGATTGCTCAGTTAGGCTGGAGGAAGGTTTTATATATTTTCTCAAATTGTCTTGATTTCACAATACTTTTGGTGCAAGAAATTAATGTCTAACATTAATGGGAATCAAATTTCCAATTTTGTATGTGATTGGGAAACTGCAAAACGACCATCTTATAGTACGAGACGACCATCTAGGTCACCAGATGACCATCTCATGGTTTGTAAGTTGCAAAAATTCAAGATCTTCCAAACCCTTCCACTCCCACACTGATCCCGAACAGACTGGGAACCCTGGACCTAACCCCGCCTATAGATAGAGGGGTACTAGTGGATTTCCAGACTACAACAACAATACAACTAAGGATTAGTTGCTTTGACAATTGTTTTCCTCTATGGTTGTGGTAACCGAGAGAGCCCAAGCAAGTCTTACCCGACAAAGGAGGAATAGTGATGTGAGAGAACAACTGAGGATCATTATTGGAGGAGAGAAAGTTGGTGACTAGTACACCAACAATAGAGACAACTCCTTCCTATCTATTCTAGTTGAACAACAAGAGTTCTAGTTGATTTGTGTGGACTACTCTAGAGGAAGGAGTCCTTTGGACGCTTCTAGCAGAGTAAAGTCATCCTACAGTCCATGGAAATACCACATGAATCACTACAGAAGTTGTCCTGTTTGTTGTTCATGGTGAAGACAAGGAGATGCACAACCACCGTCCAAGAGCAACTAGTTGACAGTTGCATAGAAGCGAGTTGTTGTCGCTGGACTAGGACCATGTATACCTCACTGAACCATCCTTCCTATTTCATAGTGGTTGATGCGATCTTGCTGTTATATGGGAATATAGATAGATAATTTTTTTGTTTCCTCTATTATACTCTGTGCCCATATTTCCCAACACTTTTACCATCTCAATCTTTTTATTCTAGACCACCTTCACCTTGGTGTCCAATATCCTCACAGGTGACTTAGAGTATGTCAACCTCCCTTGGAGTTCTATTGGTTCAATGTGTTGGGATATACCAGAACTAAGTAAGCATCATAAGCAAAAACAATTACTATCTGTATTCCCCATAACAACAAGATTACATCAACAATTATATAGTGGGAAGGATGGTTTAACGAGTTCATTCTTGGTCCTGGAGAAAGTCCAGTGACTATAACTCGTTGCACTAATTATGCACTCTATTTGCACTAGAACTTGTCTACAACAACTCTCAGTTGCTCTTGGATGGTGTCTGTACACCTCCTGGTCTTCACCATGAACAATAGACTCAAACAATGCCTGTAGTAGCTCCTGGTCTCACTACGGACTGTAGGCTAATGTTGCTCTTCTAACGACGGGTAAAGGCCACCTCACCTCTATAGAAGTACACATAGACCAACTAGAACTCATGTTGTTCTAGTAGAACAAGCAGGAAGGAGTTGTCCCTCCCGTTGGCATACTAGTCACCAACTTGCTCTCCTACAATTGTTTCTCCCTTGCAGTCCCACCCTTTAGTGGGTAGGATTTTCTTGGTCTCTCTATTGGTTACCATAACCAAAGTGGATTATAATTGTCAGAGGCAATTGAGTTGTGTTCTGGGAAGCCCCATGTACCCCTCTATTTATAGGAGGGGTTAGGGTATGGATTCCCAATCTATGTGGGAGTGGAAGGGATTGAAAGATCTTGATTTTTCACAACCTGTGAGTGTCAAACCGGTCGGTTCACATGCGAGCTGATTGGTTCACAACCCAAACTAGTCATTTCACCATGTTTCCCAATTGCATATGAATTGACAATTCATTTTCGATTAATGCTAAACATTAATTCCTTGCACCAATCGAAGGGAGTAAGTGAAATGATCAACTTTTCTTATAAATTCAGGAAAGTCACCAGAACCTTTGGTTGGCATGACCAAGCCAATCGGTTCACTAGGTGAACCAGACATCTCATCCGAAATGATTTGATCGCTTCACCCAGTGAGTTGATTGGTTGGTGCCCTGATTCATGCAGAACTCAACCAATTCAGTTCTAATCAACCTGACACTCCAAACATCTATCTCATCGCATGAGTCCATCAGTTGATAGTCTTGTCATCTGATTTGTGACTTGAATTGAATACCTAAACACTTTACTAATCAATCCAATCATTATTCATGATTAAACTCCTCTTCTAGATGAGTTCCTATGCGTGTGACCCTATAGGTCCCATATCATGTTTGCGGTGAATGTCCATAACTAGCTTATGACACCACAAGCAAATAGTGATGCCTAGTCGCACATCATTGCTACCCAAGTGAATGCAAAGTTGGAGAACAACTTCAACCTACAATCTGTGTAAGGTGTTATAGTGATTGTATAATTTCCTTTGTCTTTGATATCCGGAATGAACTTAAGGCATGGAATTGTCATCCTCTCAATGTTCAATCCATGTTCTTTGAAGTAGAGGAGACTATCTGAGATATATGTAACCTCAATATCATATATTGATTTACATGTGCACACACATGCATTTTCTCAGTCTTGCTTATCAAGTGGCCAAGATATCAAACTCCAATAGGAGGGACAAATTCCATCTACATCACTCACAATCAATCCCCATGTGTCATAGTCATCCAATCATCATAGTTATGGAAACCCTTATTCAGGATTACATTTGATGATGTCAAAGTGTACCAAACGACATGTGATGAGTTTCGTGACTTTAGGTCTAAGAACTACAATCACCACCTTCACTATGAGATATGACTATGACCACCAATGATGGTTTCCATGTGTCACTCTCAAGGTGAGTCTGTTTGATACAGTATTTGTGTGCTTTATTTGATATCACATATCATGACTAATGAGATTTTTTCATAAACCAACCCACACTCCAATATTGTGTGTTATTGCTTTCTATCTACCTTCCACAATAAAAACCAACTAGGGACATAATAGGAATGTGCATACTATTAACATATGTATGATCTCATTGTTCAAGTCTCATACTTGAAGACGTTCTTCATTGAGTATTGTCATTCTTTAGACATTCATAATTTTTCCTCATTATCTCATAATTGAGTGAAACAGAATGAATTGGAAGCTTTCCTTTATAGTTATTAAACAAATCCTTTATGTAATATGCTATGTCAATCATCAATGATTGGCTCTTTGGGCATACCATACCAACAAACTCCCACTTGCACTTAGAGTCAATCACCCATGAATCTCATTCTTAGTGATTTTAACACGTCCACCATGTTTCTGTTGCGCAAGTGATAATCCAACATTTTAGCAATATTTTGCTAATGTCGATATATTGCATGTTTCTCATCTCTTAGTCGTGTGATGGAATTGCCGTAATATGGTATCTGATATCCCTTACCTAACTGATAGATCCTTTGTTGTCACACTATCTCTACCGAGTCATCAATGGTTGGAACATATTTTGCTTCATCCATATGAACTTATAGATCCATATAGTATCCATTCTTGTGTTCATATTACCAAGATATTCAAATTCTATCGTACAATAGAATTAATGGCTTGTATTTCAAAACCTTTCCAACTCACAACTTTTTTCTTAATATTAAACATATTTTATTGTGATCAATTTTGTCATTCTGGAAGCTTTCATTGGTGTAACTCTTTACACCCAACTCTTCCTTGCTACTATACTCTAGCAACTTATCCTTAAGTACTTCACAAGTACTATTGGATGTATTTAATAACATTCCAATGACCTTCATTGGAAACTAATATCATCTTGTCATGTCCAATACATACAAGATTATATGGGATGAGTACATTGTATGACATACATGATAGATCCATTTCTAGTGCACATGGCATCTTACTCATGTCTTTCTCATTCTTCACAAGAATTGGGACTTTAGGGTTCATGAAAGACCAATCTGGATTCTCTCTCAACAAATCCTTTGTGATGAAATCTTTAGCATCTTACTATTGTATATGCTCATGTTAGGTTGTGAAACTTTTAAGAATTATCTATATAGATCTTGATCCCTGTCACATAGGAAGTTTCACCTAATCCTTCATTGTTGAAGGTGTTTTCCATGTCAGTTTTCAATACTTTCAATATTGAGATATTATTCCCCATCAATATGTGGAATATTCATATACTCTCCCACTAAATATTTTGTAATCACATATTTCATCTTTTATCTTGTCTCAAGTCAAACTCTTTGATTATCTTATCAAGAAAAGATCCCTTCTCTGAGATTCTTGTTTCAATCTCTCAGATTGAACTTTGTAGTTTATGGACTTTATTTGCATTCATTAAGTTATAAAACCTTTAGGCTACATCACATACACATCCCTTCATTTGGTTTTAAACTTCTAATTCCAAATCTCATAGTCTAACTAGCTGCAACAACAAGCATGACAATTGGTAAAGGGATTTCTTCATGTTCAACAATTTGAACTGTTTTGATTACCTTTGCAACCAATATATCCTATTATGTTGTCCATGTTGGTCTTCTAATGTAAACCGAAATTCACCTTATGGGTTTTACCCCCTTCAGGTAGTACTAGTAAGGTCATGCCTTGTTAGTGTACATGGACTCCATAATGAATTTAACTGATTTCTCATATTATGGTTCTCAACAACTCCTAGTTGATTTTTTAGCTCATCATCTCATGACAAACATATATGAGCTATTAGATTCACAATCCTTTAATCTCACATATATTCTACTAGAACTATGAAGTTTTGTGTTACATGAGCACCCTGAGATTCCAAAACAATTTGTGTTTCTCACATGTTCTCATTGTACTTTCTTGTTGACCTTGGACCCTTCGAGTTCTACTTTTAATACCACTTATTCTTTTGGAACTCAGTTAGCCTATAAACAAAACATTTTTGTTATTGGATTGGAATAAATAGAAACATCATGATTTGTGGATAATCCTTTCAAGAAACTACTTCCTTTATAAGTTTTCATCCTTAAGACATATTGGGACATTCCCATATCATATCACATATGATGCCTATTAAACAATTTTAGATGGTATTTAGTTTTAGTATTAAGTATATATCCATGAGGAGATTAGAAGACTAGATTAAATGGTAATCATATCATGACCCGTCATGATGCAATTCCTTCAATCTGACACATCATCATGTCTAGATGGATTTGACTTGTGATATATTATCACAGTCCTTTTAGAAGGTCCTCAAACTAATGATGTAAAGTATCTCAACATTTTATCATATCAAAGTTTCTTAATACCTTTATCATATTTATACTTCATTGATAATGTCCTTGAACACTTCTAGAGATTTATGTTTGTATTTCACCAAATACAATCCTCATTTCAACTGATATCTTTAGCGTATATAATGAAGTATAAGTAACGACTCTAGCATTTCTTCTATAAGACATTCATACATAAATATGTAGAATAGAGTGATTATCCTCCAACTACATTTGGAGAAGGGTGATGTGTCATATTGCTCATATTTAAGACTTGCATGTCTCCTATTGGTTAGTAACCAAAAGAGTTTAGATAACCATCATTTAGGATTCTATTTATGCATTTTTTACATATGTGCATTAGAAGAAAATGCTAAAGGCTGTTTGAGTTATCAAATATAGACCTTTGGCATTTATGTTATAAACATTGCCATATAAGATCACATCTTTGATACAAAAACATTAATAACCTTTTATTGATTTATCATCCTTGTCATACAAGATGCATAAAGTAAATGTTTCTATTTATTGGCATAATGAATTGGCAATTCAAATAACTCTATTACATGCCCAGTGGTCTAAGATAAATTTCAAATGTAGACTAAAGCTTCAACAACTCTTTCTATGCCTTGTCCATCTTTTTACTTTCATAAAGGCTTTACTTTTGGTCAGATCCTACACATCACATATGTCAGATCTCTATCTGGTATCACATACCAAGATGAAGAAGTAATCAAATTTATCTTGTAACATTTATACCTGAAGTAGAGGCCTCTGCCCCTTTCTTCTTATTCTTTGGTTCTTCTAACCATAGGGGGCAATTTCTTTTCCAATGTCCAGACTGGTGACAATGGTGATAATCATCTCTTTTCTTTACTCCTCCCTTTGCCTTGAGATTTGAAGACTTGGGATTCTGATCAGCTTTAGAACTCTTCTTAGCTTTGCCTTTGCCTCTAGTCTTTCCCTTTATCTTGCTGATCATCATCACAAACTTGGGCTTTTCTTTCTTTATTTGTGCCTCAACTGTTCTCAACATTCCCAATAACTCAATCAACGGTTTGTCAAAGTCATTCATGTTGTAGTTCATGACAAACTGACTGTATGACTCTAGCAGGGATTGTAGAATGACGTCAATGGACAACTCTTGACCCAAAGGAAATTCTAGGCAAGCCAGGTTTTCCACATACCCAATGAGCTTGAATACACGAGGACCTACTGGATCTCCCTCTTCAATGTTGCACTTGAAAAATACCTTGGAGACATCATATCTCTCTTGTCTTGCCTCACTTAGAACATGTTCTTAAGATGTTTGGCCATCTCAATAACATCCATGTTCTCATGCTACCTCTGAAACTCATAGTTCATGGAGCATACCATCAGACACTTGACATCTATGACATATTCAACATGCTTCTTGTAAGCATCCCTGATAGCCCTTGGTGCATTAAGAAGGGGTTCATCTGGCTCTGTCGTCTCCAAGACATAGAGCTTGCGCTCTTGTGTGAGAATGATTCTCAGCGTCCTGAACCGGTCAAGGAAATTGTTCTCATTTAGCTTGTCCTTCTCAAGGACCGATCGCTGAGGAAAGTGGTTGTTGTTTGTTGTTATTTGATTTTACAAAACAATTTGCAATTTTTTTGAAACTCAATTTTGATTTGATTTGATTTGATTAAAATTGACAATATTAATTAGGTCTTTAATTAAACATCACTCTCATTATTTTATTCAAATTGACAACCCTCAATTATCAATTCGGAAAATTGCAGTGAACATTTTTGTAATGAGCCAAGATCCAAATAATTCAACTATTAAGCAGTGATGTGCGTATTTTATATCATCTTTTGGACCACTTTTGGTTGCATTTCCCAATCATTTTAACCCAATAATCACTCTTAATCATGCTAGATTTTCCATCTTCATTGTTGTCTTTACTTGCTCTTTGGTTTGGTTTGTAGTACAACAATTTGGCACCAAAACGATGAGAAAATGCCATCATGACACCCATCAACACATTCCCCAATCATCCAAACATTCAAAAAATCATTATTGCTGAAACTGATAAAGACACCCCATGTCTTAAATAAGACACATTGAGTCTCAATCCAAAAATTGAATGTAGAACTCCCATATTTTTAACAACACGTCGTGTTTTATTAAAGACACGCCGTGTCTTATTAAAGACACATTGTGTAACCTTCCAAAACTCGATCTAGACTTTAGTTATTGCATAAGACACGCCATGTCTTATAAACGACACTTCGTGCGACTTATAGATTTTTCTCAAACGCGAATGTAACTATCTCACACTTATATATACGACCCCAAGCCATCTTGGGACAGTTATCATGGACTATTTTGGACCTTTTGGAGAGGGACTCAAGCAAGGGAGAGAAAGGAGGAGTTGGAGGTGTTCCAAGGGAGAAAAGTTGGTTTCTCGAGAGAGAAACTTCTTCTTCTTCCTTCTTCTCCAAAAATTGTAGCAAGGATCTCCTTTGTTCTCTTCTCTTCACTCAGAAGTGAAGCTTTATGGAGAGTTTATAGCAACAAGGGTGGAATTATGACTCCTTGTTCCAAGTCTATCTTCCTTCTTCCATGGACGTCTACGTTTATTTCCTTCTATTATGATGTCTAGAACTACTTTCTACTATTTGTATCTACTTTTTACAGCCATGGATGAGTAGATCTATTATTCTTGAGTATGGGGGAGTAACTCCCATGTCATAACATTTTTGAACACAAATTTCATATATAATGCTAGTTGTTGCACTGTTCTAAGGTTCATCTATGGTTAATTCCTCTTACATGCTTTTCTAGCCACTTTGTATGTATGGTTTCTACTCTTTGTATAATCTGAGAAGATGTGCATAGGAGTAAGGAGATGTACCTTAGCTGTACTACTTTCACAACGGGAGTGGCTGGGATGTGTTGGGGAACAAACATTTGTAGTTCAAATCTAAGTATATCCATGGGAGTGGTATACAAAGTTAGGACTTCTCTACACTATCGAGAGGTGGGTGTACAATACATGCCTCTCTTGTGTTATTGCTAGTGTTCTTGATCTTTGTTGTTCTTCATGTTATGTTGTTGATGTGAAACCCTATCCTTAAGAACCCCTAATCCAAATCGATCCTTAATACAAGTGTTCTCTATTTTAGTTCATTTCCTTTTAATTGCTTAGTTAACATAACAAAACCCCTCTTGTTAAAAAGATCTAGATTGTTGAAGTTCAATACTCTTGCACCTAGCAATATGTCACTCCTTGGACGACCTCGATAATACTACACACACCCGTATACTTGTGGGGTAGTGTTTGCATTTATAAATATTAAAACTTGCGCACACAACCAACAAGTTTTTGGCACCGTTAATGGGGAGCATCAATATTTTTGTTAGAGTAAGAACTTATGAATAGTAAGTGATACTAGATCACACCATCACTTGTCATATCCTCCATTTCTTTTCATCGTGATAATCATCATTATCATATTTTTGTATCTTACATTTTTGTTTTTGTATTTCACTTTTCTTGTTTACTTGCATGTCTATATGCGGAAATTGAAAAGGGGTCTTTAACCTTCCACATTTCTAGACCCCAAAACTGAGCACACTGTTTGCAACCTTCAAAAAGCAAGGATGAGTGAACCTCAATCAGATTTGAAGGACTCACAGTCATCATCACCAACATTTTCACCACCATCCTCACCATTCCAATAAGAAGAAGAAATCACAGACGATGATCGTCCCCTTAAAGACTTCAATGTTCCAGCTGCTAAAAAAATCAATGGGGCTATCAATATCCCACTGATCGAGGAAAATGACTTTGTATCAGCCCCACAATTATACAGATGATACAATAGAACTATTTTGGAGGGACGCCAATGGAGGATCCAAACCTCCACATTGCAGAATTTCTACAGTTGCTTAGCACTTTCAAGATAGATGGTGTTCCTACTGATGCAGTTTGTCTTCTTCTTTTCCCTTTCTCTTTGACAGACAGAGCCAAGGAGCGTCTCTATTCTTTTCTAGGAAACTCCATCAACAGCTGGGATGAACTCCTCAAAGTTTTCTTAGCCAAATACTTTCCACCAAGTAAGACCGCACAATTGAGGATTCAGCTCATCAATTTTCTCAAAGGCATGGAGATACCTAGTATGACACATGGGAAAGGTTCAAAGACCTTCAACGTCTTTGTCCACACCATGGTTTAAGCAATTGCTTTCGATTGGAAATTTTTTATAATAGCATATTCTACAATACAAGAATATCTATTGATGCTGCCGCAAATGGTGCTTTAATGAAAAAATCATATAGGGATGCTTATGCCATTATTGAAGACATGACACTTAATACTTGCCAATGGAATCCTGACTGGAGTAGCCAACCTTCTTCTTCAAGCTCTATTTTTGGAAAGCAAGCTACTGAAGTAACTTTTAACGCATGTCGATCAATGGGACACACTCCTTCTTCATGTTTTTCCACACCATCACAAATTGAAGAGATACCAGAGATCAACAACAATGTCAACTGCAATTTCATCCAACAACAACAACATTTGCAGCCCAACTCGAGTTTGGAGTCCATGCTTGAGACATTTGTCTCAACTCAAATTCAGAAAAAAATCACGAGCTTCACCAACAAAGGGAGCTTCTAAAGGATGATATTTTCAACTTTCTTCTAAGGTGGATGGGATTGCCACTCAGACTAGGATGTGGTAGAATCAAATTGATAAACTAGCTCTTGCCAATCAAAAATCACCTTTTGGTTCCTTGCTTAACGAACTAGAGATGAATTTAAAGGAGGCATTCATGTCAGTTACCTTGAGGAGTGGAGCTGCTATAGGAGAATCTTTTTCACCATCAAAGACAATATCATATGAAGGTGTTGACTCCAATGTAAGAAATGATAATGCAGTTGAAAAAAAGAAATCTGCACATACTCCACAGGATGATTCTTCAAGCAAGATAAATGTCATTTTTCCACAATGTATTGGCACATTTCTTGGTGACGAGAAAATTCTCTTTGAATCTAATTTAAGTTATTTTAAAGAAGAGAATGAAGGAAAAAACAACATTGTTGTCCAGAAGACTATTCCTACTACAAATCATAAGCATACATCTTTGTCCCAAATAAAAACTAGACTAAAAAAGAGGTGTAGATCTATGGTGCAACAATTCCCTATCTCAAATCAGAGCACAAGCCCTCCACCTTGACAACTCCGCCATGATGAGGTACCCAATTGTTATTCTCTTTGTTTGATTTCTACAGTGAGGGCACTATAGATTTCAAGCTTAGGGGGGTGCAACCGACCTTTACTATAGTTTTATTTCCCTTTTATCATCTTTTTCTTAGCTCTTGTTTTAGTTTATGTTCTTCTTGTGGCAAATCCAATATGATATGAGGCTTATCTTATATAAGTGGATTGAATCATTTCTATTCCAAACTGATTGTCCTCTTTTGTTGAGAAATATCACTTGTAGAAATTGTAAAAGGCATGCATTAATCAAATATAACCTTTTGGCCATAAATGCGTGCTTAACTTTGGTTTATGCTTCTAGCCTAAACATTCATCTTTAACATCGTTGATTGCTTAAAACATGTAATGGTTTTAATTTCTGTGAGTAAATCAACTTTACAACATCATTTAGAATACATGATGACCTTACCCAGCTCTTAGTGCATTTTTGACCACTCTTTCAGTGAAAAATTTTCAAAACAAATGAATGAAATCTAGATAATGTTGCAATTTAGTTGACTCTCCTTTGTTATGAAAAAATAAAAAAAATCTTTCGACTTGTTTCATCCTCATACCCCATAAAAGATGGCTATCCCACCCACATATCATGCTAACCTAGTGTAAGTCTGATCTGGCCAGGATGGTTAGGTGGTATGTCTTAAAGGAGGGGAAAATACCCCAACCGACACTCCATATGTGTATAAGCCTACTGTAACACCCAGATTTTTATATCACATAAGCGGAAGCATTTTTTTTTTCTTTTCTGGGAGTGTCACAAACATGATAACCATTGCAATAAAAGTAAATGAAACACTTTGTAAAACTGTAAAACTGATTCATACATAGCTTTTTGTCAACATAAAACTACATCATGATTATGCATAAGTTCATAATAAAAAGAGGTCAATGCTCAGGATCATCTAGGTAGATGGCACCCCACTAGGCAATCTTGAAAGTCTCTTAGGCCTTTGCTGGTCCCTTTGTTCTTCAATCGCACCAAACCTGCGGACATCGCATCCCCAGTCATGCATTGGGAAAAACAGTCGTTAGAGTAAGTGGCATGAGTATTCTAAAATGCACATTACTGAAGAGCTAACAATGTTACAAAAATATTCTTGGACACTATAAAACTGATAGCAATTGTTGGTTAAAATCTGAAAACATAATATCTCTTGACTTCTTTAACTCTTATCTTTCTACTCTATCTTTTTGGGAGACCTATACCATGGGTCTCATGACATACATCAAAGTGTCTAGGTCATACTTATGTCATCTGCATTCCTCTCATCACACTCATGGATGAGATTATAGACATACTCTAATCTAAAGTATCTTTTACTTACGATTTTTATCTTTTGTGGCCACCATTATACAATAAGTCCTCCTCTGTTGACACCGAAGTGTCCTCTGTGGTGCAACGCACCCTCTGTTGGCACAACGTGCCCTCTGTTGACACCAAAGTGTCCTCTATGGTGCAACGCACCCTCTGTTGGCACAATGTGCCCTCTGTTGGCATAAATGCCCTCTGTGACACCCGCAGTGTCTGGCGCAGCGCGCCCTCTGAATCGTCCCGGGACTCTCTGGTGAGGACTTATTATATAATGTATTATGTGAAGGTTTTGAATTAATTATCTTAAGTCTAATCTTACTAAACTCTGAATCTGAACTTATCTGAAACTGAGTACTAAACATGTACTAAATTCTGAATCTGAATCTCTACTCTTAAATTCTGAACTGATTCCATTACTGAATCTGGATCTGAAGTTGAATCTTTTATTCTTAAATCATGAACTAAATCTTTTATTGAATGTGAATATGGATCTCAATTACTTCATAATTAAGATTGGGTCTGCAAACCTTATCATGTATCTTTATTCAAAAACTAGCCACTCACATAGTGAGTAGTCTAAGTCTGAATCTAAATCTCTTATTCTTAAGTTCTAAACTGAATTCAATACTGGATTTGAGCATGTATCCCATTATTTGGGTAAACCTTATTCTAAAACTCTGATTTGGTAAGATTACTTCATTATACCAATTACATCATACATAAGTCTAATGTCTTATGAGACAAGATCTGAAATGAGTATAGAAACACTAAGCATACAAAAGTAACTTAAGTAAAGTGTATAGATAAAGTATGATATATGATTCTTGGCAAGATAACTTCATTCTCTATTAAGACCTCATAAAATCTGATCGTAATGGACTTAAGTCTTAAATCATAAACCATAGAATAGAAACCTTAGAAAATCTTAACTTACATCTTAATCATGCTCAATTTATATAAAATATCATTAAGTCTAATCTCAATACATTCGTATGAACTTAAATCTTAAACCTTAAAGTAGAAATCATATAGATTCTCATCGTGCAACTTAATCATGACTTAATGTCTCATCATTTGATAATATCCTCACAAACTCATGTTGCTATATCTTTAATCCCACTAGTACATTTATCCTGAAAATTGGGTCATGGTGTACCATGTGCAACACCATATTCTCACATAATACTTAACTTTTAAACACCAACCTTATTAAGGAATCTATTTCACTTCTTAATTTCTTAGATCGCTACATATATAAGAAACCTTGATGACATGTTCCTACTTGAAATCTCAATGTGTGATTACATCTATATGTAAGGGATATGATACAAATATATTTTCTTATTCTTCTTATGAACTTAACTCATGATCTAGAATCATTCCATGACATACCACTACTTAAGGTATTGAGCATATGAAATTCTATAATCATAAGCACATACAATCTTTCTTACATATTTAACCTAGAATGTAAGACATGAAGGTCTTATCTAAGAAGCATGTAAATGTACTTGGTTCAATAAACATAAATACTCATGGGCATGAACCACTTACCTGTAGTAAGCCAAAATCCTACTCTCACTGCTTCTCGGTATATTGGACCTGACTCTATCCTGAAAATCCAAGGGTTATGTCAGATTCACATCCTTTCTTTTTGATCAACATCTTTAGGGTCATACATTTTTCATCGAAACGTGCGATTAGGTGTACCCTTACACAGAGTATATTAGATTAGCGTACTAATGTATTTTTTTTTTTAGATGTTTCTTTAATAATCATAATAATATTAGAATCCATAGTCTAAGTTCATTGTGCAAAATAGCTCATTTATACAATGCTAACTCATACCATGGTTTATATGCATCCAAGTCGTTATTATTGTCATTAATACATAATATTCATAGAGCTTAGGATTATACATATAATATCCATGTTCTAACATTTTATCATATATAAGCTAGGATTTGAACTATTTTCTTAGGGCCATTAGGATAGTCATATTATACATATTAATCTCCTAGTTATATACTTAGTACATATATCTCATGTGTACAGTATAGTGACGTAACCTGAACTGGATAATTTTGAGATTTCAGATTATCATCCCTGTCTGTTAGGTGATAAGTACGTATTCTGTTAGATAGTAAGTACGTATTCCGGTAACAGTTCAGCCTTGTTCTCGTTGAGTTCTTGCTGTAGTCGAAGATATAGTGGAGCAAATTAAAATAACAAAGCGGCAAGGTGATAAAGTAGAACAATACAGAAGCAAGACTCCACGGAAACGATAGCAAGACTCCACGGAAACGATCGCTCTCAAACGATCGCTCTCAACCTGCAGATGGAAAACGGACCTGGTTCTATAGCAACATAGGGCCATGCTTAACAGACCAGAGGCGTTGAGACACCTCCGATGGTCCTTGCGCAGGCCAAACAAAGGCCAGAGCAGCGAAGCTGCCCAGCCACAGCCGCGCACAGGGAGACGAGCGAGAAATGCCGACGAGCAAACAGGGACTCACGTCCAACACGCAACGAACCGTTCCGATCTCAGAGACGAAGAAAAATGCGGCGAGGTAGTCCGTGGGGAGCAGGGCAGCGGCGTCGGCCCCCCTCCGTGCCAAACCAGGCGAGAACAAGGAAAAAATAGGAGGAGTACAGACCTGCGGCCGAGGCTTGGGAACAGCAGGACAGTCTCCGCGGATGAGAGGGCGCATCCTCGTCGCCTGAAACACGACCATGTAGGGCTGGAGTCCCTCCGGCGGCGGGCGGCCAACAACAGTTGCCGCGGCTCTACAGGATACGTTGAACCAGCACTTCGCAGCCCAGGGGGAGGCCGGGGGCGCGTTCTTGGGATGCCATAGATGGTGCTGGAGCAAGGAATTTCAGCGAGGTGGTGTGAGGGTCGAGTATGACGACGGAAGGATGGAGGTTGAAGATGGAGTAGGCAGCGGGTGTCTAAAGCTAGTGCGGCGAAATTGACGGTGGGGAATGGTTCAGGGAAGTTCTATGAAACTTTTCGAACGACCAGGAAGACGAACGAAATGCTAGAAGTCGAGTTGCAACTTGGCAGCGGGAAGAAAGCGGCGGCCGAGAAGGGCGTTTCTTATAGGGACGTTTTTAGGGTTCGGGCAATGGGTCGTTAGTTACGGTTTGGTCTCCCGAAGACAGAGCATCTTTCGATTTCGAAAATGAGCAAGTAAATCGCGAGATATTCGCAATCAAGCGGACTGCCTTGTTTCCTTTTTGGACCAAGGTAGGAGAAGATGGTCCGACGGCTGAGATTAGCCTGTTTCAAACGGACAAGATCCAATGGCTTGGAAAAATCGACTAGGGCAGAAATAGCCTTTATTAAGAGATTTGCATGCATTTAAAACTCTTACTTTCCCAAATTTATTTCCCCTATCAAATAAAGTCCGATGGGTCCCAAAATTTGACCAGGCGTTCCTAAAAATGTCTAGAATATTCTCCTATCCTTAATTTCCACGTTGGGTCATCAAATAAATAGATATAACTAATAGTTTATAAATCTTTAATAATGCATAACTAATTATTTATAAACCGTTAAATACTAAAATTTTGGGTTTTCTCTTATTTATACGTTGTCTTTGAGAAGGAAATTTTTTTAGCACCAAATAGAAATCAATATTATTTAAAATGACCATTTTTTGTAAGATATGACCGTAAAGGATGTAATATAAGGGGAAATTGTAATTAAATAACTAAAAAAAATAAAATGAGGATGTTACAATTCTAACCACCTTAAAATAAATTTCGTCCTCGAAATTTCTCTAGGCTACTACCCACCTTAGGGTTCTGCTTATGTCTTCATTTATTATAAGGCACACTTATGTTAAAAAAAATTGCATGAAAAGAAATATGTAATGTGTTTTCATAAAAAGAATTATGTGAGTATTATCTATTACCTTGGTCTACTTCTCAACTCATACTTAGGGTTTATGAAACTAAACTTGGCTCTATACTTAGGGAATCTACCTCGACCTTCTCATGAATTCCTAGCATTAGGCATAGTTGACCATCTAATCTTAGGTCTTTCAGGTATCTCCTACACCTCTAGATATGTGGTGATCAAGCACATACCCACAGATGTGAGATCCTGTCATGCTATCTCTCACTAACCTACTAACATATGTGTCCCATACCACATGGACTAGTAAGAAATGAGATATGCATCAAAGTCTAGTGCTTATGACATTCCTCTTCTATCCTCAATTGGCTGGCCATAACCATTGAGAATGGAGAAGCAACATCATTAGCTAGGGTTAGGTTGAAACATGAGACCTAGAATATAAACATCTCTCTCGGACATCTCTATTTCTTCTAAGGTGAAAACTATGGGTCATTCTATGTCATTGTATCTTTCTATGGGAATCTATCCCTAAAGACTAATCTCTTATCTCTTCATTCTAGGGAGACTATGAGAATCATGTTTGCCTAGTGGCCATTTACCAAATTGCTCTGATACCATATTGTAACACCCAGATTTTTATATCACATAAGCGGAAGCATTTTTTTTTTCTTTTCTGGGAGTGTCACAAACATGATAACCATTGCAATAAAAGTAAATGAAACACTTTGTAAAACTGTAAAACTGATTCATACATAGCTTTTTGTCAACATAAAACTACATCATGATTATGCATAAGTTCATAATAAAAAGAGGTCAATGCTCAGGATCATCTAGGTAGATGGCACCCCACTAGGCAATCTTGAAAGTCTCTTAGGCCTTTGCTGGTCCCTTTGTTCTTCAATCGCACCAAACCTGCGGACATCGCATCCCCAGTCATGCATTGGGAAAAACAGTCGTTAGAGTAAGTGGCATGAGTATTCTAAAATGCACATTACTGAAGAGCTAACAATGTTACAAAAATATTCTTGGACACTATAAAACTGATAGCAATTGTTGGTTAAAATCTGAAAACATAATATCTCTTGACTTCTTTAACTCTTATCTTTCTACTCTATCTTTTTGGGAGACCTATACCATGGGTCTCATGACATACATCAAAGTGTCTAGGTCATACTTATGTCATCTGCATTCCTCTCATCACACTCATGGATGAGATTATAGACATACTCTAATCTAAAGTATCTTTTACTTACGATTTTTATCTTTTGTGGCCACCATTATACAATAAGTCCTCCTCTGTTGACACCGAAGTGTCCTCTGTGGTGCAACGCACCCTCTGTTGGCACAACGTGCCCTCTGTTGACACCAAAGTGTCCTCTATGGTGCAACGCACCCTCTGTTGGCACAATGTGCCCTCTGTTGGCATAAATGCCCTCTGTGACACCCGCAGTGTCTGGCGCAGCGCGCCCTCTGAATCGTCCCGGGACTCTCTGGTGAGGACTTATTATATAATGTATTATGTGAAGGTTTTGAATTAATTATCTTAAGTCTAATCTTACTAAACTCTGAATCTGAACTTATCTGAAACTGAGTACTAAACATGTACTAAATTCTGAATCTGAATCTCTACTCTTAAATTCTGAACTGATTCCATTACTGAATCTGGATCTGAAGTTGAATCTTTTATTCTTAAATCATGAACTAAATCTTTTATTGAATGTGAATATGGATCTCAATTACTTCATAATTAAGATTGGGTCTGCAAACCTTATCATGTATCTTTATTCAAAAACTAGCCACTCACATAGTGAGTAGTCTAAGTCTGAATCTAAATCTCTTATTCTTAAGTTCTAAACTGAATTCAATACTGGATTTGAGCATGTATCCCATTATTTGGGTAAACCTTATTCTAAAACTCTGATTTGGTAAGATTACTTCATTATACCAATTACATCATACATAAGTCTAATGTCTTATGAGACAAGATCTGAAATGAGTATAGAAACACTAAGCATACAAAAGTAACTTAAGTAAAGTGTATAGATAAAGTATGATATATGATTCTTGGCAAGATAACTTCATTCTCTATTAAGACCTCATCAAATCTGATCGTAATGGACTTAAGTCTTAAATCATAAACCATAGAATAGAAACCTTAGAAAATCTTAACTTACATCTTAATCATGCTCAATTTATATAAAATATCATTAAGTCTAATCTCAATACATTCGTATGAACTTAAATCTTAAACCTTAAAGTAGAAATCATATAGATTCTCATCGTGCAACTTAATCATGACTTAATGTCTCATCATTTGATAATATCCTCACAAACTCATGTTGCTATATCTTTAATCCCACTAGTACATTTATCCTGAAAATTGGGTCATGGTGTACCATGTGCAACACCATATTCTCACATAATACTTAACTTTTAAACACCAACCTTATTAAGGAATCTATTTCACTTCTTAATTTCTTAGATCGCTACATATATAAGAAACCTTGATGACATGTTCCTACTTGAAATCTCAATGTGTGATTACATCTATATGTAAGGGATATGATACAAATATATTTTCTTATTCTTCTTATGAACTTAACTCATGATCTAGAATCATTCCATGACATACCACTACTTAAGGTATTGAGCATATGAAATTCTATAATCATAAGCACATACAATCTTTCTTACATATTTAACCTAGAATGTAAGACATGAAGGTCTTATCTAAGAAGCATGTAAATGTACTTGGTTCAATAAACATAAATACTCATGGGCATGAACCACTTACCTGTAGTAAGCCAAAATCCTACTCTCACTGCTTCTCGGTATATTGGACCTGACTCTATCCTGAAAATCCAAGGGTTATGTCAGATTCACATCCTTTCTTTTTGATCAACATCTTTAGGGTCATACATTTTTCATCGAAACGTGCGATTAGGTGTACCCTTACACAGAGTATATTAGATTAGCGTACTAATGTATTTTTTTTTTTTAGATGTTTCTTTAATAATCATAATAATATTAGAATCCATAGTCTAAGTTCATTGTGCAAAATAGCTCATTTATACAATGCTAACTCATACCATGGTTTATATGCATCCAAGTCGTTATTATTGTCATTAATACATAATATTCATAGAGCTTAGGATTATACATATAATATCCATGTTCTAACATTTTATCATATATAAGCTAGGATTTGAACTATTTTCTTAGGGCCATTAGGATAGTCATATTATACATATTAATCTCCTAGTTATATACTTAGTACATATATCTCATGTGTACAGTATAGTGACGTAACCTGAACTGGATAATTTTGAGATTTCAGATTATCATCCCTGTCTGTTAGGTGATAAGTACGTATTCTGTTAGATAGTAAGTACGTATTCCGGTAACAGTTCAGCCTTGTTCTCGTTGAGTTCTTGCTGTAGTCGAAGATATAGTGGAGCAAATTAAAATAACAAAGCGGCAAGGTGATAAAGTAGAACAATACAGAAGCAAGACTCCACGGAAACGATAGCAAGAC
The DNA here is from genome assembly GCA_963693085.1 of Alisma plantago-aquatica. Taxonomy (NCBI): domain Eukaryota; kingdom Viridiplantae; phylum Streptophyta; class Magnoliopsida; order Alismatales; family Alismataceae; genus Alisma; species Alisma plantago-aquatica. The sequence goes on from OY856411.1 coordinate 107,478,476, forward strand.
TCCACGGAAACGATCGCTCTCAAACGATCGCTCTCAACCTGCAGATGGAAAACGGACCTGGTTCTATAGCAACATAGGGCCATGCTTAACAGACCAGAGGCGTTGAGACACCTCCGATGGTCCTTGCGCAGGCCAAACAAAGGCCAGAGCAGCGAAGCTGCCCAGCCACAGCCGCGCACAGGGAGACGAGCGAGAAATGCCGACGAGCAAACAGGGACTCACGTCCAACACGCAACGAACCGTTCCGATCTCAGAGACGAAGAAAAATGCGGCGAGGTAGTCCGTGGGGAGCAGGGCAGCGGCGTCGGCCCCCCTCCGTGCCAAACCAGGCGAGAACAAGGAAAAAAATAGGAGGAGTACAGACCTGCGGCCGAGGCTTGGGAACAGCAGGACAGTCTCCGCGGATGAGAGGGCGCATCCTCGTCGCCTGAAACACGACCATGTAGGGCTGGAGTCCCTCCGGCGGCGGGCGGCCAACAACAGTTGCCGCGGCTCTACAGGATACGTTGAACCAGCACTTCGCAGCCCAGGGGGAGGCCGGGGGCGCGTTCTTGGGATGCCATAGATGGTGCTGGAGCAAGGAATTTCAGCGAGGTGGTGTGAGGGTCGAGTATGACGACGGAAGGATGGAGGTTGAAGATGGAGTAGGCAGCGGGTGTCTAAAGCTAGTGCGGCGAAATTGACGGTGGGGAATGGTTCAGGGAAGTTCTATGAAACTTTTCGAACGACCAGGAAGACGAACGAAATGCTAGAAGTCGAGTTGCAACTTGGCAGCGGGAAGAAAGCGGCGGCCGAGAAGGGCGTTTCTTATAGGGACGTTTTTAGGGTTCGGGCAATGGGTCGTTAGTTACGGTTTGGTCTCCCGAAGACAGAGCATCTTTCGATTTCGAAAATGAGCAAGTAAATCGCGAGATATTCGCAATCAAGCGGACTGCCTTGTTTCCTTTTTGGACCAAGGTAGGAGAAGATGGTCCGACGGCTGAGATTAGCCTGTTTCAAACGGACAAGATCCAATGGCTTGGAAAAATCGACTAGGGCAGAAATAGCCTTTATTAAGAGATTTGCATGCATTTAAAACTCTTACTTTCCCAAATTTATTTCCCCTATCAAATAAAGTCCGATGGGTCCCAAAATTTGACCAGGCGTTCCTAAAAATGTCTAGAATATTCTCCTATCCTTAATTTCCACGTTGGGTCATCAAATAAATAGATATAACTAATAGTTTATAAATCTTTAATAATGCATAACTAATTATTTATAAACCGTTAAATACTAAAATTTTGGGTTTTCTCTTATTTATACGTTGTCTTTGAGAAGGAAATTTTTTTAGCACCAAATAGAAATCAATATTATTTAAAATGACCATTTTTTGTAAGATATGACCGTAAAGGATGTAATATAAGGGGAAATTGTAATTAAATAACTAAAAAAAATAAAATGAGGATGTTACACCTACATTAGCAGCTAAGTGTCGGAACTCGTAATCCATTGTCATATCATTTTTAGGAAAAAGAGAGTACAACTAAAATTGTCAATTTTAACGAATATTTCATCATTTGTATCATTAATAGTTGAGAATTTTGAGTTTTACATCCACTAATTGTTTGGCTTGGTCATCCAAATTCTACTTAGTGTTTTTAATTGATTGATTCATTTAAATTGTGACCACCCCTGGTGATCTAAAAATCTCCTTCTTGGGTGTCTAAGTTGAATTGATGGCTATGAGTATAAACATGTCGATCACGGTTGGTTTGGTCTTATACACATCTTTCATTTCATTTGATCTCTGCAAGAACTTGAAAATTCCTTCTTTTGTGTTTCTATGCACTTTTTGCTTGAGGACAAGCAATGGTTTAAGCTTAGGGGGATTTGATGTGCATATTTTATATCATCTTTTGGACCACTTTTGGTTGCATTTCCCAATCATTTTAACCCAATAATCACTCTTAATCATGCTAGATTTTCCATCTTTATTGTTGTCTTTACTTGCTCTATGGTTTGGTTTATAGGTACAATAGTTTGGCATCAAAACGGGGAAAAATGTTGTCATAACACCCATCAACACATTCCCCAATCATCCAGACATTTATAAAATCAATGTTACTGAAACTGATAAAGACACCTCATGTCTTAATTAAGACACCCTCTGTCTCAGTCCAGAAATTGAACGCAGAACGTCCAGATTTGAAGCAACACGTTGTGTTTTATTACATACACGTTGTGTCTTATTAAAGACACGTCGTGTCTTATGAAAGACACGTTATGTAATCTTCCAGAACTTGATCTAGACTTCAGTTATTGCATAAGAAACGTCGTGTCTTATAAAAGACACGTTGTGCCTTACAAAAGACACATAGTGTGACCTGCAAATTTCACTCAAATGCGAACGTAACTTTCTCACACTTATATATACGACCCCAAGCCATCTTGGAACAATTATCACAGACTATTTTGGACCTTTTGGAGCGGTACTCAAGAAAGGGAGAGCAAGGAGGAGTTGGAGGTGTTCCAAGGGAGAAACTTCTTCTTCTTCCTTCTTCTCCAACAATTGCGGCAAGGATCTCCGTTGTTCTCTTCTCTCCACTCAGAATTGAAGCTTTCTAGAGAGTTTCCAGCAGCAAGGGCGGATTTGTGACTCCTTGAATGAAGTTCCAAGTCTATCTTTCTTCTTCCACAAACATCTAAATTTATTTCCTTCTATTGTGATGTCTAGCACTACTTTTTACTATTTGTATCTACTTTCTACATCCATGGATGAGTAGATCTCTTATTCTTGGGCATGGGGGAGTAACTCCCATGTCATAATATTGTTGAACACAAATTTCATATATAGTTCTAGTTGTTTCACTGCTCTAAGGTTCATCGATGTTTAATTCCTCTTACATGTTTTGTTGGCCACTTAGTATGTATGATTTTTGCTCTTTTTATAATCTGAGAAGATGTGCATAGGAGTAAAGAGATGTAGCTTAGCTGCACTACCTTGACCATGGGAGTGGCTGGGATGTGTTGGGGAAAAAATATTTGTAGTCTGAATCTAAGTATATCCACGGGAGCGATATACAAAGTTAGGACTATTATACACTATCGGTTGGTGGGTGTAGGATACATGTCTCCCTTGTGTTATTGCTAGTGTTCTTGATCTTTGCAGTTCTTCATGTTATGATGTGGATGTGAAACCCTATCCTCAAGAATTCCTAATCCAAATTGATCCTTACTACAAGTGTTTTCTTTTTTAGTTCATTTCCTTTTACTTGCTTAGTTAACATAACAAACCCCCTCTTGTCAAAAAGATCTAGATTGTTGAAGTTCAATACTCTTGCGCCTAGTAATACCTCACTCCTTGGATGACCCCAGTAATACTACACACACCCATATACTTGCGGGGTAGTGTTTGAGTTTATAAATGTTAAAACTTACACACATAGCCAACACCCGACCAACGCCAACGTCTATAATTAATCATTACTGCAGTCAATGTTTGCCGATTGCATCATATGCAATTCTTAGAAAGATAACATGCACAACCTTTTGCCATAATCATATGTATGCTTCTAGTGCTTAATCTCATTAAGACCACACAATTAAGCCTGACCCAAAAGCCGACACGATAATAATGCAACCTCTTGGGGGCCCCACACTATTACCAACATATTTCCATGAGATAGATAGTGCATCACCCTTGTGATGCCCACACTTAGTCGATGAAGCTTTTCATGTGTGACTCTAATGGAAAGCATCTTAGAATTAATATATTTGATTGAGGTATTATATATATATTTCATATATATATATATACATATACATACCCAATCACTACATACTAGTACATATCATATACATGCTATATCCCACAACATAAACATGTAATATAAAAAAGTGATGTTTATGGCCATATCTACTCTAATTCCTTGGAGCCACAAGTAATTACTACCACCTAGGTCAACATCACATCACATGCATGAACGTGTTGTTAGTGTAGATATGTGCTTGCCAATCCGGGTTGACCGATTCAACCGTTGAATCAGCCATCTCGCCTCTTGGCTGGTCGGTTGGTCACCTGAAACAATCGATCGAACTCCTATCCAACCAATCTCTAAAAACCTCTAGACAGTCATTTGGGCCCACCAACCGCTCAATTTGTTCCCATGGTAAACTCTCCTTGGTCCTCCAGTCGGTCGACTTGGCTCTTGAAGCAGTTGGCCCTCCTGACGCTGATCGTCATCTTCGTCTCTACAATAGAGGAAACTATCCTATTGCTATTAAACTTATTATATGGTAAATAAAGACCTTGAGTTACATTCCAGGGGAGCAAAGGTAGGAAATAATTAACTTTTACATTGGGAAGAAAAACATAGAGGCTTGATATGCAAATCTCGATAAAATAGGAACAAAACCAAACCATCTAACAAGACACAAATATTAGTTTATAGGCCATAAGCATGCTACACATCCACCATAAAACTTCTTTTAGGATGACACATGTAAATTGCATGTATATCATATATATATGCATATATATAAGTTTGGGATTAGATAGTATTCACATCGTATGCAATAAATAAACTCGATAAATAAAAAATTCGATCATATTAATTATCTCAAAATATAGTAAATTGACGTGGCTTTGATACCACTGTTGGGAAATACCGGATCCAAGTACGTAGCGGAAACAAAAAAATTACTACTTGTATTCCCCATAACAACAAGATCACGTCAATAACTATGTAATGGGAAGGATAGTTTTCCGAGTTCATACATGGTCCTAGAGCTAGTTCAGTGACTATAACTCATTGTGGTATTTGTATACTCCTAGTTACACTAGGACTTGTCTACATAAACTCCTAGTTGCTCTTGGACGGTGTCTATGCAAATCCTGGTCTTCACCACGAACAACATACTCGAACAATGCTTGTGAAGCTACTGGTCCCACCAAAGACTGTAGGGTGGTGTTTCTCTCTTAGAGACAGACAAAGGCCACCTCTCCTCTAGAGAAGTCCATACTGACAAACTAGAACTCATGTTGTTCTAGTAGAACAAGCAAGGAGTTGTCCCTCCTGTTTGTTTACTAGTGACTAACTTTCTCTCCCACAATTTTTCTCGCTTGCTATCCCTCCCTTTAGCGGGTAGGACTTGCTCGGGCTCTCTATTGGTTATCACAAGTAGAGAGGACAACAATTTCCAGAGGCTATCGATTTGTGTTATGGGAATCCCCCAACACCCTTCTATTTATAGGAGGGGTTAGAGTCTGGGTTCCTAGTCTACGTGGGAGTGGAAGGGATCAGAAGATCATGAATTTTTGCAACCTTGGAGTGCTGAACCGATCGGTTGGCAACCGAACCGGTCATTTCACATGCGAGTCGATCGGTTCACAACCCTAATCAGTCATTTCTCCATGTTTCCCAATCTCATATGAATTGACAATCCATTTCTAATTAATGCTAAACATTAATTCCTTGCACCAATTAAATTGAGAAAGTGAAGCAATCAAATTTTCTCACGAATTTGGGAAAGTCACCAGAACCTTCGATTGGCATGACTGAGCCAATTGGTTCACTATGTGAACCGAGCATCTCATCCAACCTGAGCTGATTGGTTCACCTAGTGAGCTGATCAGTTGGTGCCCTGATTCATGCAAAACTCAACCAATTCAATTCTAATTAACCTGACACTCCAAATGATCATCTCATTGCATGAGCCGATGGATTGGCAGTCATGTTAGCTGATAAGTCACTTAAATTGAATACCTAAACACTTTAATAATCAATTAAATAATCATTCATGATTAAACTCCTCTTCTAGATGAGTTCCTATGAGTGTTACCCTATAGGTCCCATATCACACTGGCATTGACTGTCCATAACTAGCTTATGACATCACAAGCAAAGAGTGCTGCCTAGTCGCACATCGGTGCTACCCAAGTGAATGCAAAGTTGGAGAAAAAATTCAACCTAAAATCTGTGTAAGGCATTACAATGATTGTATAATTCCTTTGTCTCTAATATCCAGAATGAACTCGAGGCATGGAATAGTCATCCTCACACGTTTAATCCATGTTTCTTGAAATAGAGAAGATTGTATGAGATATATGTGACCTCAATATCATATATTGATTCACATGTGCACGCACATGCCTTTTTTAGTCTTTCTTAGCAAGTGACCAGGATATCAAACTCCAATAGGAGGGAAAAATCACATCTACATCACTTATAGTCAGTCCCCATGTGTCACAATCACCCAACTGTCACCATTATGGCAACCCTTATTCAAGATTATGTTTTATGATGTCAAAGTGTACCAAACGACATGTGATGAGTGTAGTGACTTCAGACCTAAGAACCACAATCACCACCTTCACTATGAGAGATGACTATGACCACCAATGATGGTTTCCATGTGTCATTCTCAAGGTGGGTATGTCTGATACACTATTCTCTAACAAGTATTTGTGTGCTTGGTTTGGTATCACATATCATGATTAATGAGATTTTGTCATCAACCAACCCACACTTCAGTCTTGTGTCTTACTACTGCTTATCTACCTTCCATAGTAACAATTGACTAGGGACATAACAATAATGTACATACTCTTAACATCCATATGATCTCATTGTTCAAGTCACATACTTGAAGACATACATCATTGAGTATTGTCATTCTTCAGACATTAATAATGTCTCCTCACTATCCCATAACTAAATGAAATAGAATGAACTAGAAGCTTGCCTTTATAGTTATTAATGAAATCCTTTATGTAATATGCCATGTCAATCATCATATGATTGGCTCTCTGGGCATAACATACCACACAATGTTCAACACATGGACAAGATCCTTCACATAGTGCTTCAAATCAGACACATGGAACACATCATGCATCATACTATAATGCGGCAGTAAAGCTAGATGATAAGCGACATCACCAATATATTCCAAAACTTGGATCGGCCCCACATTTCAGGGAATCAACTTTCCTCTATCTTTAACTATAGCTCATAGGGGTCGGACTTTCAGTAACGCATGATCACCTACAATTAAGTGCAAAGCTCTCCTCTTTGCATCAACATACGACTTCTTTTGATCCTGGTCTCTCTTTAGTCTTTGCTTGATCAAAGTCACCTTTTCAACATATAGATGTAGTTCCTTTGACCTAAGCAAGGTCCTCTCACTAACGTCATCCCAATGAAGTAGTCACAGCCATAGCCTCCCATAAAGATCTTCATACAGAGGCATCATGATATAGGCTTGGTAACTATTGGTATGGGAAAACTCAGTTAAGGGAAGATATTTCTCCCATGATCCACACCAAATTTATAACACAAGATCTCAATAGATCTTCTAAGGTCTGGATTGTCCTTTCCGACTTTCCATCAATTTGGGGGTGATAAGCTGTGTTGAATTTCAGCCTCATATCAAGTTACTCTTGAACTTGTTTCCATAGCTTTGAAGTGAATTTAGGGTCACGATCATAGATAATTGAACTCACAACACCATGCAAATTAACTATCTCTCTAGTGAAAAACTCATCTAAATCTGATACCTTGGCAGTGGTCTTCAGGGCAAGGAAGTGCGATGACTTAGTTAGGCGGTCCGCCACAACCCATACCACATCATGATCTTTTCTCATCTTGGGAAGGCCCACCATAAAATCCATGGTGATATGGTCCCGTTTCCACTTGGGAATCTGAATAGATTACAGTAATCCAACAGGTTTTTGGTGCTCATCCTTCACCATCTAGCATGTAAGACAACTAGCCACATACGAGGATATGTCTCTCTGCATTCCTGGCCACCAGAAGTATCATTGTAGGTACTTAAACATCTTAGTGGTTCTAGGTGTACAACATACTTTGATCCATGAGCCTCTTGCAAGGTATGAGTCTTCAAAGGTGAATCCTCAGGAACCCAAATACAATTTTTATATCGGTCCACCATCTACACCCACCAAGAAGTGTGTTTGAGGCTTCTCCATCAAACCCTTCATCTTCTCTAACTCTAGGTTCACTAATTGGGCTTCCACAAGCTTGACAACATGTCAAGCTTGATGTGGATATTGGCCAGATGGATTCTATCTACCAAAGGCTATGGGTCCATCTAGCAAAGTCCTCCAATCTCTTCTACTGGTTAACCAAACTAGCTACACAAACGAGATGTTTCCAACTAAGGGCATCAACTACCACATTGGCCTTACCAAGATGGTAGACTATGGTGAAATTGAAATCCTTTACGTATTCCATCTAACACCTTTATTGTAAGTTTAGGATCTTATGGTAGGTGAAGATGTCAAAGATGGCCCCATGCAGATAATGTCACTCGATCTTCAATGCATAGACAATTACCGCAAGTTCCAGATAATGGGTTGGGTAATTCAACTCATTGGGCTTGAGCTATCTATAAGCAAAGGCAACCGCATGCTTATTCTTCTCTGACACACATCCTAAGACCATGTTTGATGCTTCGATGGAGTTGACGAACCCATCATTACCTGAAGGTATAGTCAAAATAGGGTGATGGAGCGTCCACTTATGTGGAATTGCATGCACCGACTAAAAATCCTAAAGATAGTAAGTCTTTAGGTTTAGCCTTGCATATACTAGATAGAGAACTCCACCCACGTATGCTAGGATACATGGAAGTCTTATCGTAGTATAGTTAAGGGTCGAATCCTCAGGACAACGGTCTTGTTGCAAGCAACAAGATGGAAAACGTTAAAGTTTCACTTAATCTCTTACTAGTAGGCACTTAGATCGAAAGTTTAGTTTTGTTGTTTTAAACTAAGAACATGCAAAGTAAAGAAAGAAAGTAAATCTAAGGAGTTAAACTATGATAAAAGTCACTAGGGTGTGATCGGTTTTTCACCACCACTACACATGGATCAACACATGCAAAGCAAAACATAACCTGCAAAAAGTGTCTAGTCAGTTAGTATCTTTGTAGACTTAGCTTCCTTTCGGAGAGCTAACTACGAGAAGTGTGGGAATGTTTCAACGCCAGCCATTCCCGAACAAATGGTCACTTACTTTGCATCATTCCCCTCGTGAAGTGTGTTCCTCGACTTACCAAGGTTGCACTTCCATACGTCAAATGATTCCATTTCATAGTATGAAAGTGCAACAAATGATAGTGAGTTTACTCCACTCCTTGAGATACACTTCTAGATACTGAAACAGATGCATGGTGGATACACGCACCAAGAACCAACATACAAATGAGTTTCAAATCTAGTAGTACAAACATAGATAATTCATACTAAAAGATAAAAGATAACACAAGTTGGTGATCAAGAAACAAGAATCCATTAAACGTTTGATGTTGAACCGAGAAGGTAAAAACTCTATATTGCAAACTATGGATTACATTTACATGATATGAAAGCATGGGTAGCAGGGCTACTCCCCGCACCCTAGTGAGAGATACTACTCGCTCATGACTAGGGTAAAGAAGGAAGCAAGAAGAGAGAGAGAGAGCATCATCCCCACAAAGGAAAGAGGAAATTCAACCCCTTGGAGAGAGAGAAACGATCCACCAGCTTCACAGGTTGCTTGATGATAAGATCTCCCTCTTCCCACCTTCTTTGGCGGAGAGAGAGAAAGCAGCTTTGAGATGTAGTGTGGGTCTCAGCCTGGCAGCCCCTAGGCGGAGGATGGAAGTCGGATTTGCTCTGGAGTGATTGAGGCAGCCTTTGGACGTCTGAAAAACTCTCTCATGGTGGAGGACCCTTGAGGTCTTATTTATAGGCCTTAAGTGAGGTCCAAACGGTCTTGAACCCGTTTGGCCCCTGAACCCGTTTGCCCTTGCCTCCATGCAGTCTTCCAGATCATTTGGTTTTATGCGGTCTCGAGACCGTTTGACCTTATGTGGTCTTGAGACCGTTTAGCCTTCATGCGGTCTCGGGACTGTTTAGCCTTCATTTGGTCTCGGGACCATTTAGCCTTCATGCGGTCTCGTGACCGTTTAGCCTTCATGCGGTCTCGTGACCGTTTAGCCTTCATGTGGTCTCGGGACCATTTGGCCTTCATGCGGTCTCGGGACCGTTTAGCCTTCATGCGGTCTCGGGACCGTTTAGCCTTCATGCGATCTCGAGACCGTTTAGCCTTCATGCGGTCTTGGGACCGTTTAGCCTTCATGTGGTCTCAGGACCGTTTGACCTCAAACAGTCTTGGGAGCGTTTGTCCTTAAACGGTCCTGGGACCGTTTGGCCTCAAACGGTCTTGGGATCGTTTGGGGCTTTTGTAATTTTTTTTTTGTGTTTTTCTGCAAGGATAAAGAAGAGAAAAGTTAATCTATTGATGTGTCAGCAATAAGGTAAAAAGTTAATGATTCTTTCTAATTTATGTAAGAAAGAGTATGGAAAACTAAGGAAAACTAATAAGATAACATCACAAAATGGGAGGTTATCATAGGGGCTAAGGTAAGCTTTTCCTTTAACTCCTGGAATCGTGCTTCACACAGATCAAACCAATAGACTTTCTCATCCTTCCGTGTGAGTTTAGTCAAGGGCAAAGTAGTCTCTAAGAAATATTTTATGAGTCGTTGGTGATACAAGGACAATACTAGGAAGATGCAAGTATCATTCTTAGATGCTATCCATTCTCGAACAATCGCCGGTTTAGTAGGGTCCACCAATATGTTCCTACAGATATAATGTGCCCAAGGAACATAACTTGGTCTAGCCAAAACTCACACTTTGAGAATTTCTCATGGAACTTCTGCTTTCTCTAGATATAAAGGATCTTAGATAGGTTCTCATGGTGTTGTGCTAGGTCTTCAGAGTAGACTAGGATGTCATCTATGAACACTATGACAAAGGTGACAAGGAAGGACTGGAACACACTATTCATGAGGTTCATGAACACACTTAGAGCATCAGATAACCCAAAAGGCATAATAAAAAACTCATAGTGTCCATACTGGGTTCAGAACACAACTACTTGGGATATCTTCACTCTTGACTTTCAAATGGTGGTATCTAGGTCTCAGGCCAATCTTTAAGAAAACTCAAGCAATTTTAGTTGGTCAAATAGGTCATCTATGCAAGGTATATAATACTTATTCTTAATGGTAGTTTGATTTATCATTTTGAATTCTGTGCACATACAGAGTGATCCATTTTTCTTCTTTACAAAGTGGACTAGTGCTCCCCCTGGTGATGTGCTAGGTCAAATGAATCACTTGTCTAGTAGTTCCTGCAATTGCTTCTTTAACTCAAGCAATTCAGTGGGAGCCATCCTATATGGTGCCCTAGAAATCAAGTTTGTCATGGGATCTAGCTGTATTGAGAAGTCTGATTCTCTCTCCATGGGTATTCTTGGCAAATCAACCAAGAAACATCAATATACTCCATGACTACCTCTATTTCCTATAAGGATTGCACCTTTTGCTCTAGCTCAGTCACTACATCTAGGTACGCTACACAACCTTTAGCTACCATTTGTTCCACTACATCTAGGTACGCTAGACAACCTTTAGCTACCATTTGTTCTACTTTCATGGCTGACGCATACTAGACGGTAGTGGCATTTTTTCTACCTCTAATGGTAAAGGATGCATGACCATGTCTCTCTATCCTTATTTTCTTTTCCATACAGTCTATTTTTGCACTATAGTTATGAATCCAATACATTCCTATTATGTCATCAAAATCATGCATATCAAGCAGGATAAAATCAGTAGGGAGTTCATTGCATATATATTTAAAAGGAATGACTAATGTCTTTAAGAGGGACGAAAAGAAATGACCATTAGGGATAGTGACTTCTAAGACATATCCTAAGTCTTTTAAATCCAAACGAAGCATAGTTGTGATAAGTCTCGAGATGAAACTATTAGTAGAACCAGATTCAAATAAAGGTCTAACAATATGGCCCATTATATAAAGCAGTCCTACATAGTATTTATGGGAATCAAACTATTATGAACTTCATGGTAAAGGATATAAAATGGATCTCTAAGGATAGTTACCTTCTATGAGTCTATTGCCATTGGCCTGAGCTTCTTGATTATCAATATTGAAGCCTATCGATGCTCACCTATAGCTGGGACTGCCTCTAGGGGTGTTGTATCCATTGGTTGGGCTGCCACTGGGTTGGGACCTCGATGGTCAAGGAAAGGATAGTTGGATTTAAAGTGTCCTTCTTGCTAACAATGAAATCATACTTTCTCCTCAAAATGACACTTTCCAGGATGTGTCCTCCCATGGTTGCATCACCTTGGAGGTGCCCCATGCTGGTGATTCTCACTAAGGGGTTTCTCTTTTCCTCCATTCATAACCTTGCCATGATGATGACCTTGGGCTTTTCTATTATCAGTTCTTGGGCTTTTACTACCTTGAGTGAAACCAAGATACCCCTTATGCGGGTTCTGGGCAGGCCTGACAATCCTTTCCGTGTCTAGGGTGAAGTTGAGGGCCTCAATGAAGTTTAGGGGTTTACTTTCCATCACATGTGGCTTCAGTAGGGGATGAAGGTGTGAATGAAGTGTTCCACTCACCTCTCCTCAGTCATCCTATAGGTGAAGCATTCTAGGAGACTAAAATTCCGAGCATAGCTCGCCACTATCATGTTGCCCTGATAGAGGAGAATGAACTACTTTTCCTTCTCCTTCTTGGCAGAGTTGGGAATGAACCTTGCAGTGAAGCTAGTACGCAAGTGACACGCTTTTTCCGTGCGTAAAATGCAAGTGTGTATAAGAGTTGCTGCATTAGGCTTCTGTGAGTCCTTTGTTCGCTCCATGAGTTCGTAGAAGAGGTGCTGCAAACTTTCCACAGAGGGCGTGGTAATCCACATCTGTCATGTCCTCTACTGGTTTCTGGAGGACCAAAATGGTGTACATCCAGTAGAGGACGTGGAAGCCACAATCATTGGATTGGCGAATTTGCTGGGGGCACTTGTGGCTGAAGGCTGGGGGTTTGAAGTGTTCTTTATCATACGCCCGTGTGTGCCGACTCAAAAGATCGTGTAATTTGTCAGCACACTCCTTTGCCACCTCCTCCGTTGGCGTCCTTGGTGTCGTAGTGTATACTCTTTGCTCTGGATCGTACTGGTTGTCGGAACTATTGTAAATTATTGTTGTTCCTTCATGTAGGTTAGTTGCCAGTAGCATCCAGTGTTCTTGATGAAGGAAAGGAAGCATGATGAACTTTGGTTGGGTGGTGGTGGAAGTAAGTTCAACATTTAGACTCATTATGAAGGAGTCTAGTGATGAGGTGGTGATTTGTTCCTCTGGGGGGGTTCTGATTCTGGGTGGGGTTTTGATGTTGGCATCCCCGACAGCTCTTGTTCCTGCAAAAGCCTTCTCGAAGGTCGTTTGGCAAGAATTTTTGTTGGTTTTGCTGTCGGGGCTGTTATGCTAAGCTCCGTCTGTCCCACTGTTGCTTTCTTTTCGGCGATTTTGACCGAAGATATGAGTTTTGCAAGCTCGTCATCTGAGAATAGGAGCTTGTTCTTGTCATAATCAGCAAGTTCTGGTAGTGGGATCAACGTTCTGAAAGATTTTGTTGTAGGACAGAAGACATAATGTAGCTTGCCATCCTTTTCTTTTATGATGAAGGAGTTCTTTAAAGTTTGTTCGTTGGTAAGGATGTCGCCCTTTGTTTGTGTGCATATGGGTAGAAATCTATCCATCTTAAGGTATTTGATAATATATGTGATATGACCACCCATGCAAATTTCTTTCCCCAGGGCGAAAGCTGATAGTTTTTGGATCATAAGACGTCCAATGTTGACTGGCATCCCATTTAGGATGGACCAGATAACAAAGAGGTCTGATATGATTACATTTCCTCCTTCTAACCTAGGGAAAAGTGCACCAGCAAGGATTTTGTGAAGTGTTCGCACAAAACCCGATTGAATGTTTGAGGCTTTGCATGTTTTTGCCTCATAAATTGTTATCCCCGTTAAAGATTTCCAGAAGTTGTGTTTGTTGAACTGGGGGTTGTCTATGGCAACAGCCGTGGTTTTCTTTAGTTGCTCCTGGTTATCAATGAAGATTTCATTCAGCATGTGTTCTGTGATGACAACTCTGTTGCCAAAAAGCTTGGTGACCAGCCTACGGTCGCCTCCATCCCGTGTTCTATCCATAGCATTTACTGCTTCTTTTTCTAGGAATGTGAAGAATTCCGTTGTAGGTTCAACATAGGAGGTTTCAGCGACAAAGCAGAGTCGGGATAGATTTGAGTTATCAAGCAGTGTGAGGATTCTATTGTAAATCCCCATCTTCATAAGTATGCTGGGGCATATATATTTTGTTGTTTTCAGAGTTTGTTTGATAGATGGAAGGGTATGGATGTGAAGGCTTTCTGGTGGTGGTGCTGTGGTGGTGAAGGGAGGAAAGATAGGGACGGTGATGGTGGCCGGAGTGGTGGTGGTGGTTGATGGAATCAAACCTGCTAGGGTTTGCTGCCTAGCGGTGGTTGGGTGAACCTGCTTTCGTGCCCTCTTCTTAGGTTGTGGTGCGGAGGTGGTTGCCTGAGCCTTTCGCTTTCCCTTTGATTTTGTTGTAGGGGATTCTGCCTCATGTGTAGGTTCGTATTCTGAGCCTTCATCATCATCGGAAGATATTTCTTCCACTTCCTCTTCAGGTGCCTCTGCTAGGCATTTGTTGATCCGGTCAATTTTGCATAGTACTTCCATGATCTTGACATTTTGTGGAGCCTTCCCAGTCTTGTTGTAGTTTTCAACGACCTGCTGGAGCTTGGCACAGTTTTCTCGGAGTTTCTCCTCAGTCCAGAAAGGGGCATCTTCGGTTCCTGTTGGTTGCTTTGTTGGTGATGCCATTTCTAAAAGGTGGAAAATCATGGGTAAGAACAACATGTATAGAAAAGAATTGGATTTTTATTTATGTTTATTTGGTTTTATGTGTATATATTTTTTTGTATTTTTAGAGATTATCGAAAGCAAAATGGTTTTCAGGATCGTTTGGTTCCAAACAGTTTGAAGACTGTTTGGCACCAAACGGTCCTTTGTTTAAACGGTTGCAAGACCGTTTGGCACTAAACGGTTTGGAGATCGTTTAGGGCCAAACGGTCCTTCGTCTAAACGGTTGCAAGTCCGTTCGGAGTAGACCGCCAGGAAGACAAACGGTTTGGTCGTTCGGCAGCAAAGGACGGTGGGAAGGAGGCCGAGGCTCACCCGTCGGCGGCGGTGATGGCAACAGTGGCAAAGATATCCGCGAGAAGCTAGTTCTACCTGCAGCTGATGGTGAAGGTGACGACGGTGGCGGGAGAGAAGCTGGAGGAGAGCGATGAGGGGCGAGTAGAGAAGCGGAGCCGTGTGAAGACGACGGCGAGGTTTCTGGCGGTGACGAAGATGGTGGTGGGAGCCGGAGGTGGTGATGGTCTGCTCGAGAGAGCGATGGTACGTGCGGGAGAGATGAGAAACTGGAATGAAACAGTGAGAGCGAAAAAAATCGAGATTCTAGAAGAAAGGAAGGAGGGCTTGGGGTGGTATTTATAGGAAACGGGGGTTTGACCTGATAAAAACCCTAGGTCAAACGGTTTAGCGACCGTTTGGACTCCAAATGGTTTCAAGATCGTTTGGTTCCAAACGGGTTGAAGACTGTTTGGTCCCAAACGGTTTCGAGACCGGTTGGCTTCAAACGGTTTCAAGACCGTTTGGTTCCAAACGGGTTGAAGACCATTTGGTCCCAAACGGTTTCGAGACCAAACGGTTTCAGGACCGTTTGGTAAGGTTAAGGTCGAACGGACAACAGTAAAATTATGAGATTTTTTGTATATTTTCATTTTATTATTTTTTTATGTTTGTTTTGGTTGTATGAATTGTTATATTTTTAGTAACCTAAAAAGACAGAAAATAAAAGAAGAAACTCATATCTTGGGTTGCCTCCCAAGTAGCGCCTGGGTTTCACGTCGCTGGCTCAACGAATCTTTGATGTTGTTATGTTGATGTTGTGGGGTCTTTAATTTCAATGGTCTGTCTCGGCCTTTTATCTTCCAGAGTGTAGTATCTTTTTAAATGGTGACCGTTGACCATCCTTTCTCCTTTGTTGTTGTCTATAATAATGGCAGCTCCAGTTGGGTAAATATGTTTTATAGTGAAGGGCCCAGACCATTTTGTTTAAAGTTTTTCGGGAAATAACCTGAGCTTGGAGTTGAAAAGGAGCACTTTGTCACCGACGGCGATATCTTTTCTCTTGAGATGACCATCGTGCCACATTTTTGTTTGCTCCTTATAGATTCTGGCACTGTGATAGGCAGTCATTCGGAGTTCTTCTAACTCCTGCAGCTGGAGTTGTCTATGCTCTCTTGCACTTTTAAGATCAAAGTTTAATTGGTTGATGGCCCACCAGGCTTTATGTTCCAGCTCTACTGGCGGGTGAAAGGACTTCCCGTACACCAAATGGAACGGGGTTGTTCCGATTGGTGTTTTATATGCAGTTCGGTATGCCCAAAGGGCATCAGGAAGTTTGGTGGACCAATCGGTGCGGTTTCTGTTCACCGTCTTTTCAAGAATCACTTTTAATTGTCTATTAGATACCTCTACCTGACCACTAGTCTGTGGATGGTAAGGCATGGCGACTTTGTGATTTACTATGTACTTTTTCAGTAAGGCTTCAAAACTTTGTTCCAAGAAATGGGTCCCGCCATCTGATATGACAGTTCTCGGAACTCCAAATCTTGGGAAAATAATATCTTTGAACAATTTAATAACAGGCTTGGAATCGCTGGACACAGTAGGTACAGCTTCGACCCACTTTGAGACGTAGTCCACCGCGACCAAGATGTAGGAGAAGCCATAGGATGAAGGGAAAGGGCCCATGTAGTCTACCCCCACACATCAAAAAGCTCAATTTCCTGCCACATAGTGAGGGGCATTTCATCTCTTTTTGATATGTTACCAGTAAATTGGCATTTGTTGCAGGCTTTCACAAAGTCGTAGGAATCTTTTACTATAGTAGGCCAGAAGAAACCAGATTGTAAAACTTTTAGAGTGGTTTTCTTAGCACTCATGTGCCCCCCTGTAGGTCCTGAATGGCAATGCTCAAGGACAGGGGTGATTTCTTCTTCCGGCAAGCAACGACGGAAAAGTCCGTCGGCACAAAGGTGGAACAAGTAGGATTCGTCCCAGTAATAATGTTTTATGTCATGAAGGAACTTACTTTTATCCTGGTAGGAAGCAGATGGGTGGATAATCCCTGTGGCTAGATAATTGACGATATTAGCATACCAAGGAAAACCATGAGTGACCTTCATAAGCTGATCATCAGGAAGAGAGTCCCTGATAGGGATTTTATCTTTCTCTTCAACCTCGATCTGGCTGAGGTGATCGGCCACAACGTTCTCCACTCCACTTTTATCTTTGATCTCCAAGTCAAATTCCTGAAGCATTAGCACCCAGCGGATAAGCCTGGGTTTGGCATCCTGTTTCTGAATCAGGTATCGAATGGCAGAATGGTCGATATAAACGATGACTTTAGAACCAATCAGATAAGAGCGGAAATTTTCAAACGCGTAGATGATAGCCAGAAACTCTTTCTCTGTGGTAGTGTAATTTTTCTATGCTTTGTCTAGCGTTTTGGATGCGTAGCAGATAACATAGGGTTTCTTGTCAATTCGCTATCCTAAAACAACCCCTATGGCATAATCACTTGCGTCGCACATGATTTCGAAGGGCTGCGACCAATCTAGAGCTCTTAGAATAGGTGCGGAGATTAAAGCATTCTTGAGGGTGAAGAAACTTTGCATACACTCTTGATTGAATATGAATTCAACATCTTTAGTCAGGAGCTGGGTCATGGGTTTAGCTAACTTCGAGAAATCTTTGATGAATCTTCTGTAGAATCCTGCATGACCCAGGAAAGCTCGAACTCCTCTTATGTCCTTTGGAGGTGACAACTTTGAGATAACATCGATCTTCGCTTTATCAACCTCGATTCCTCTTTCACTTACCCTGTGTCCGAGGACGACACCTTCTGTTACCATGAAATGGAATTTCTCCCAACTCAAGATAAGGTTCGTTTCCTCGCAACGTCATAGAACTTGACCAAGATTGATTAAACAGTTGTCGAAGGAGTCTCCATAAACTGAGAAATCGTCCATAAACACTTCCATGAAGGATTCAGTTAAACTGGCAAAGATGGCAGACATACACCGTTGGAACGTAACGGGTGCGTTGCACAACCCGAACGACATTCTTCTAAAGGCATATGTCCCAAAAGGGAAAGTGAAGGTAGTTTTTTCCTGGTCCTCCAGGTGTATGGGTATTTGGTAGAACTCGGAGTAACCATCGAGATAACAAAAATATTTTTGATGAGCTAGGCGTTCCAGGACTTCATCAAGAAAGGGTAGGGGGTAGTGGTCTTTCCTTGTGGCTTTGTTCAGCTTCCTATAATCAATACACATCTGCCACCCTGTTACAGTCCTGGTAGGCACTAACTCATTTTTGTCGTTGAGCACTACAGTAGTGCCCCCTTTTTAGGAACAATTTGGACAGGACTGACCCACTGGGAGTCAGAAATAGGATACATCATGCCAGCTTTGAGTAATTTGAGGACCTCCAGACGAACTACCTCCTTTAGATTAGGATTCAGTTTTCTTTGATGTTCGCGAGAAGGCTTGAATTCTTCAACCATTGGAAGTCTGTGCATACACAGGGCTGGATTTATGCCCGTTAGGTCGGTTATCTAATATCCAATGACCCTTTTATGCTTCTTCAGCTCATCCAGAAGCCTTTCTTCTTGATCTTCTGTAAGGGTAGAGCTGATGATAACTGGGCAAAGTTTTTCCTTATCTAAGAAAACATGTTTGAGCTCTGTGGATAAAGTCTTCATTTCAGGGGCTTTTGGTGGCTCAGCTGCTTCTATAATGGTAATGGCTTTAAGTTCTTCAAAAAGTGGCCTTTGGTGCTTCTTCGGCCTTTTCTAGACGTTGAAGACATTGCTGAACTAATTCATTTGCAGAGAACTCGACATCCGGGTTGATTAGAGCATTCTCGAGTTCGTCAGCTGGCTCGGATATTTCTAATTGTGACATTTGTTGAATTGCATCAAGAAGAAAGACCTTCTCTTGGATACTAGGGCCTTTCATGCTATTAAGGACTTGGAATTGAATTGCTTCTTTTCCGAGCCTAAGAATGATGGTACCAGCTTCGACGTCTATAAGTGCCCTGGCAGTAGCGAGGAAAGGTCTGCCGAAAATAATCAGGTATCTCAAGTCTTCTTTAATATCCATGATAACAAAGTCTCATGGAACGTAGGCGTCCTTGCCTATCCTTACTGGAATATATTCGATGATTCCCAGAGGTGCTGTTATGGTGGAGTCAGCTAATTGAATAGTCATTGCTGTAGGCAGCAATTCAGTGAAACCCAAACGTTTGCACATAGAATAAGGCATGATGGATATGTTGGCCCCTAGGTCAGCTAATCCCTTTTTAGTAGATGCAGTTCCAATGCAATATTGGATTCCGATGGAACCTGGGTCCTTCTTCTTTTTTGGCATTTTGTTTAAGATGATGTTAGAAGTGGTCTGGGCAAGCTTAACAGTTTCTTGCTCCTCGGTGATGTACTTTCTTGATAACAAGGTCTTGAGGTATTTTGCCCAGGCCGGCACCTCGGAAAGAGCGTCAAGGAGCGGAATATCAACGTACAATTTCTTCATCGCCTCCTTGAACTTTTGAAACTTGGTGTCCATCTTCATTTCTCGCAGTCTACCTGGATATGGAATCCTTGGTTTAAATTGCAAGACTTCAGGTTCTGTGGACACTTGTTCTTTGTCTTTGCCCTTTGTGCCTTCTGTAGGCTTTTCCAATCCTTGTTGTGAGCCCTCATTCATCATAAAAGCAGGTGGATCATCATTATCCAGAGTGATCTTGGTAGTTTCATGAAGAATGCGTCCAGATCTGGTGGTGACAGCATTCAACTGTTCATGTCTGTTCTGTCCATGCTTAGGATTTGATTCAGGCTGCCCAGCAAACGTACCTGTTGGGGGCTTTAATTGTGCAGCGATCTGAGCAAGTTGAGCTTCAACTGCTTTCTGCTGAGCCTGTTGGTTAGCAAGCATAGTTTGCTACGATTGTAACATTTGCCTTATCAAGGATATTTCATCTTCCGGTTGGGCAGGAGCGTTTTTCGGAGTAATTGGTTGTTGCCTTTGCTGAGGTTGCTGCGTAGGCAGCGTTAGTTGAGGTTGCTGAGTGTGCAGCTGTGGGTGGAGTGAAGGATGCATATACTGATAGTAAGCCGATTGATTTCTGGGGTAGTTAGCCCTAGGGAAGTTATTCATGGAGTTCCCTTGATTTTGGTTTAAATTTTTTGGGAATCCAGGTGGTAACCTACTAGCAGGTCCCCCTGTGTCTGATGTTGTGGATTTGCGGTTCCAGCAGGGTTCCCATATTGGAATCCAGGATGATTCCTTGGTTTATTAGGGTTGTAATAGACTTGTCCAGGGATAGAGTGGATAGAGTTGACTTGCTCCGGTAGTTGTTCTTCCGTATGGTCAGTGATAGGTTCATATGGTTGTGGTGGTGGATGCAGATCCATCATCACATTATACAGCATACCGCAGGAAAGGGTCGGATGGTCAGAAGCATGACAGGCCTCACAGGTCCCTGTGGCGGCCTTGACTTGTTGAACTAGAGGATTTTTCTTCTTATCAAATTCTCCGAGAGAAGTCTCGAGAACTTGTTGTTTATGAACTATGGCTTTCAGGGCTTCAGCTATGTCCTTCATCTTCATTGATTCTTCAGCTTTGTAGACCTTGAGGACACCTTTACCGGCTGACCGTCCCCAGTTAGACTGGTTTTCAGCTCCGAGCGTAACAATTTTCCAGGTGTCTTCATAATTCTTTCTCATGAAGTTTCCTCCAGATGAGGAATCCAAAAACTGTTTGATATCATCACTTACTCCCCGATAGAAGGTTTCTATCAATTGGTTCTGGGAGATTCCATGATGCGGGCACTTGCGCAAAAGTTCTTTAAACCTTTCCCATGCTTCAGCAAGGGATTCTCCAGGTAGCTGAGAGAAGTGATTGATCTGCCCCCTGATCTCATA
This sequence comes from Alisma plantago-aquatica, assembly GCA_963693085.1. Lineage (NCBI taxonomy): Eukaryota > Viridiplantae > Streptophyta > Magnoliopsida > Alismatales > Alismataceae > Alisma > Alisma plantago-aquatica. The sequence goes on from OY856411.1 coordinate 107,499,476, forward strand.
AGTCAGTGAAGGGGGAAAGAACTTCTCTAAGAACTTTTCCTCTAGGGGAGCCCAAGTGGTTATTGTAGGTTCCCTGTCAAGTGAGTTATACCAACTCAGAGCTCTTCCAGACAGAGTGAAGTGAAACAGATGAAGCATTATTGCATCAAAAGCGACTCCGACTTGCGGGACCAGACGGCAAAGTGCCTTAAATCTCTTCAGATGATCCATGCAGTCATCTCTAGATCCTCTAGAGAATGAGATGCCCTGCATGATCTGGATCCATTGGGTCCGAATCTCAAAGTTGGGGATGTTGATGATCGGAGGTCGGACCGGATGGTTGTCCTCATAGTTCTTTGGGATAGCATAGTCCCTCAGCTGCTTGTTCCTTAATTCCAACTGAGCATCTTGGGTTGCTGCTTCATTTTCAGCTCTAATGCGGGCATGTTCTTCCGCACGAATCTCCGCTTGAATCTGGGCACGAGTGTCAGCGATGAGTTGTGCCCTTTGAGCGGCGATGGCGGCGTTGACCCTCTCCATCACCAAAGCAGCCTGGCGTTGATCTTCAGCCATTTGCCTGGCCCTTTGGCGATTGAGTCAAATGCGACGGTGGAATCTTCTCTCTACCTCAGAGTCGTACTCTGGATCAGGGGAGAATCTGAGGTTATGCAGTGGTTGCATACACGTTTTCTACCTGAGTAGAGAGAAGAAAACACCTTTTAGATGATGGAGGAGATATAATGAATTTAAGAAGATATGGTTTAATGATTAAGAGAAAGTGTAAAACCCTAACCAACTAACAAGATACTAAATGAAATTAAAACATTCCGTTGTCCCCGGCAACGACGCCAATTTTTGATGGAGTTTCCACTTACGTGGAATTGCGTGCACCAACTAAAAATCCTAAAGATAGTAAGTATTTAGGTTTAGCCTTGCATATACTAGATAGAGAACTCCACCCACGTATGCTAGGATACGTGGAAGTCTTATCGTAGTATAGTTAAGGGTTGAATCCTCAGGACAACGGTCTTGTTGCAAGCAACAAGATGGAAAACGTTAAAGTTTCACTTAATCTCTTACTAGTAGGCACTTAGATCGAAAGTTTAGTTTTGTTGTTTTAAACTAAGAACATGCAAAGTAAAGAAAGCAAGTAAATCTAAGGAGTTAAACTATGATAAAAGTCACTAGGGTGTGATCAGTTTTTCACCACCACTACACATGGATCAACACATGCAAAGCAAAACATAACCTGCAAAAAGAGTCTAGTCAGTTAGTATCTTTGTAGACTTAGCTTCCTTTCGGAGAGCTAACTACGAGAAGTGCGGGAATGTTGCAACGCCAGCCATTCCCAAACAAATGGTCACTTACTTTGCATCATTCCCCTCGTGAAGTGTGTTCCTCGACTTACCAAGGTTGCACTTCCATACGTCAACTAATTCCATTTCATAGTATGAAAGTGCAACAAATGATAGTGAGTTTACTCCACTCCTTGAGATACACTTCTAGATACCGAAATAGATGCACGGTGGATACACACACCAAGAACCAACATACAAACGAGTTTCAAATCTAGTAGTACAAACATAGACAATTCGTACTAAAAGATAAAAGATAACACAAGTTGGTGATCAAGCAACAAGCATTCATTAAACGTTTGATGTGGAACCGAGAAGGTAAAAACTCTATACTGCAAACTATGGATTACATTTACATGATATGAAAGCATGGGTAGCAGGGCTACTCCCCACACCCAAGTGAGAGAGACTACTCGCTCATGACTAGGGTAAAGAAGGAGGCAAGAAGAGAGAGAGAGAGAGAGAGCATCATCTCCACAAAGGAAAGAGGAAAGTCAACCCCTTGGAGAGAGAGAAACGATCCACTAGCTTCACAGGTTGCTTGATGATAAGATCTCCCTCTTCCCACCTTCTTTGGCGGAGAGAGAGAAAGCAGCTTCGAGATGTAGTGTGGGTCTCAGACCGGCAGCCCCTAGGCGGAGGATGGAAGTCAGATTTGCTCTGGAGTGATTGAGGCAGCCTTTGGACGTCTGAAAAACTCTCTCATGGTGGAGGACCCTTGAGGTCTTATTTATAGGCCTTAAGTGAGGTCCAAACGGTCTTGAACCCGTTTGGGCCCTGAACCCGTTTGCCCTTGCCTCCATGCAGTCTTCCAAATCATTTGGTTTTATGCGGTCTCGAGACCGTTTGACCTTATGTGGTCTTGAGACCGTTTAGCCTTCATGCGGTCTCGGGACCGTTTAGCCTTCATGTGGTCTCGGGACCATTTAGCCTTCATGTGGTCTCGTGACCGTTTAGCCTTCATGTGGTCTCGGGACCGTTTAGCCTTCATGCGGTCTCGGGACCATTTGGCCTTCACGCGGTCTCGGGACCGTTTAGCCTTCATGCGGTCTCGGGACCATTTAGCCTTCATGCGGTCTCGAGACCGTTTAGCCTTCATGCGGTCTTGGGACCGTTTAGCCTTCATGCGGTCTCAGGACCGTTTGGCCTCAAACAGTCTCGGGACCATTTGGCCTTAAACGGTCCTGGGACCGTTTGGCCTCAAACGGTCTTGGGATCATTTGGCCTTAAACGGTCCTGGGACCGTTTGGCCTCAAACGGTCTTGGGATCGTTTGGGGCTTTTGTAATTTTTTTTTGTGTTTTTCTGCAAGGATAAAGAAGAGAAAAGTTAATCTATTGATGTGTTAGCAATAAGGTAAAAAGTTAATGATTCTTTCTAATTTATGTAAGAAAGAGTATGGAAAACTAAGGAAAACTAATAAGATAACATCACAAAATGGGACGTTATCATAGGGGCTAAGGTAAGCTTTTCCTTTAACTCCTGGAATCGTGCTTCACACAGATCAAACCAATAGACTTTCTCATCCTTCCGGGTGAGTTTAGTCAAGGGCAAAGTAGTCTCTAAGAAATCTTTTATGAGTCGTTGGTGATACAAGGACAATACCAGGAAGATGCAAGTATCATTCTTCGATGCTATCTATTCTCGAACAATCGCCAGTTTAGTAGGGTCCACCAATATGTTCCTACAGATATAATGTGCCCAAGGAACATAACTTGGTCTAGCCAAAACTCACACTTTGAGAATTTCTCATGGAACTTCTGCTTTCTCTAGATATAAAGGATCTTAGATAGGTTCTCATGGTGTTGTGCTAGGTCTTCAGAGTAGACTAGGATGTCATATATGAACACTATGACAAAGGTGACAAGGAAGGACTGGAACACACTATTCATGAGGTTTATGAACACACTTGGAGCATCAGATAACCCAAAAGGCATAATAAAAAACTCATAGTGTCCATACTGGGTTCAGAACACAACTACTTGGGATATCTTCACTCTTGACTTTCAAATGGTGGTATCTAGGTCTCAGGCCAATCTTCAAGAAAACTCAAGCAATTTTAGTTGGTCAAATAGGTCATCTATGCAAGGTATATAATACTTATTCTTAATGGTAGTTTGAGTTATCATTTTGAATTCTGTGCACATACAGAGTGATCCATTTTTCTTCTTTACAAAGTGGACTAGTGCTCCCCCTGGTGATGTGCTAGGTCAAATGAATCACTTGTCTAGTAGTTCCTGCAATTGCTTCTTTAACTCAAGCAATTCAGTGGGAGCCATCCTATATGGTGCCCTAGAAATCAAGTTTGTCATGGGATCTAGCTGTATTGAGAAGTCTGATTCTCTCTCCATGGGTATTCTTGGCAAATCAACTAAGAAACATCAATATACTCCATGACTACCTCTATTTCCTATAAGGATTGCACCTTTTGCTCTAGCTCAGTCACTACATCTAGGTACGCTACACAACCTTTAGCTACCATTTGTTCCACTACATCTAGGTACGCTAGACAACCTTTAGCTACCATTTGTTCTACTTTCATGGCTGACGCATACTAGACGGTAGTGGCATTTTTTCTACCTCTAATGGTAAAGGGTGCATGACCATGTCTCTCTATCCTTATTTTCTTTTCCATACAGTCTATTTTTGCACTATAGTTATGAATCCAATACATTCCTATTATGTCATCAAAATCATGCATATCAAGCAGGATAAAATTAGTAGGGAGTTCATTGCATATATATTTAAAAGGAATGACTAATGTCTTTAAGAGGGACGAAAAGAAATGACCATTAGGGATAGTGACTTCTAAGACATATCCTAAGTCTTTTAAATCCAAACGAAGCATAGTTGTGATAAGTCTCGAGATGAAACTATTAGTAGAACCAGATTCAAATAAAGCTCTAACAATATGGCCCATTATATAAAGCAGTCCTACATAGTATTTATGGGAATCAAACTATTATGAACTTCATGGTAAAGGATATAAAATGGATCTCTAAGGATAGTTACCTTCTATGAGTCTATTGGCATTGGCCTGAGCTTCTTGATTATCAATATTGAAGCCTATTGATGCTCACCTACAGCTGGGACTGCCTCTAGGGGTGTTGTATCCATTGGTTGGGCTGCCACTGGGTTGGGACCTCGATGGTCAAGGAAAGGATAGTTGGATTTAAAGTGTCCTTCTTGCTAACAATGAAATCATACTTTCTCCTCAAAATGACACTTTCCAGGATGTGTCCTCCCATAGTTGCATCACCTTGGAGGTGCCCCATGCTGGTGATTCTCACTAAGGGGTTTCTCTTTTCCTCCATTCATAACCTTGCCATGATGATGACCTTGGGCTTTTCTATTATCAGTTCTTGGGCTTTTACTACCTTGAGTGAAACCAAGATACCCCTTATGTGGGTTCTGGGCAGGCCTGACAATCCTTTCCGTGTCTAGGGTGAAGTTGATGGCCTCAATGAAGTTTAGGGGTTTACTTTCCATCACATGTGGCTTCAGTAGGGGATGAAGGTGTGAATGAAGTGTTCCACTCACCTCTCCTCAGTCATCCTGTAGGCGAAGCGTTCTAGGAGACTAAAATTCCGAGCATAGCTCACCACTATCATGTTGCCCTGATAGAGGAGAATGAACTACTTTTCCTTCTCCTTCTTGGCAGAGTTGGGAATGAACCTTGCAGTGAAGCTAGTACGCAAGTGACACGCTTTTTCCGTGCGTAAAATGCAAGTGTACGCGTCAATGTAGTATAGGCCTTTGTGAGGCCCGAGTCGAACTCAGGGACATTGAACTATCGGTAGACTACTACTAACTGGTCACGATCAGCTAAACCAATTAAAAGAGTTTGAGAGTTGTTTAAAAATTAAAAGAAAAGAAAACAAAATAAAACAATCGATTAAAGGTTTAATTCAATCAATTCAAATGGAGATCTTTAGGATTGCGGTTTCACCGCGGGTTTTCATTGTATGAATTTACACATAGTTACTCAGATTCGCCTCTCATTCCATGTAGTGGCCTGTAGTCAGAACTGTTCACTGTCGTGATACAATTCACTACCTAAGTCTAGGTCGGTTCCACCATCGTAGTAACCTATACCCTAAACTAGGTGCATTAGAATAGACCTCTGAGTTTCCACCATTAACCGTACATCACCTTGTTCAAGGGATTTATTAATTAATGTGAATTTCGTCTATTTTCAACCGTTAATTCTTCTTTAAAAGCAATTAAAGGCATTATATTATCATAGCGTGATCAAGAATAATGATATAATGGAGAAAACAAAATCATACCACGGATTTAAGAGACAAATTATGAATTACTATGATAAAAATGTCATACAATGATTACCCGGGCTACTCCCAGTCCTAAAGACAAAGGGGATTAGCCCCGCAAGTTCATCTCAGAGAAAAACATGGTAGAGAAAAGGGGAAACATGGAGAAAAACGTGATTAAGTAGTGAAACCCCTGAACGGAGAAGATCCAAGCGTTCCTTGGCGTGGAATGCACGATCTATAGCCTTTCGGCGGTGGAAAACGTCTTCTTCGGCCTCTGGAATGGCTGGGGCGTGCTTCTGGGCTCCGTTCTTCTCTCCACACCTTCTCGGGATGTGTGCAACGGCTAATGACATGATAGATTGCTCCTGGCCGCCGTCATTAGGTATAATCACCGAGTTAGGTCGCCAAAATATCACAGCCATCAGATTTAGATCAATCTGAAACAAACTTGTATCTGACGGTGTCAATACCATCGATGTGGGTCGATGGTATCGACCTTGCGCGATATCGGCAAGTCTTCTTTCTCTTCATTGTTGCGCCTGATGTTGACTCGATACCATCGACAAGAGTCGATGGTATCGACCACCCTTAGGCATCAATTTTATCCTTTTCCATCTTTGTAGCTCCTCTTGTCGATAGTGTCGACTTCTTGGTCGATAGTATCGACTATCTTCTCGCTAGCAACCTGATGGTATATCGATACCATCGACACTCCTGTCGATAGTATCGACACTGTGATGCTCCTCACGGCTGGCAACCTGTGGTCATGTCGATGGTATCGACCACTGTCGATGGTATCGACAGCAGCAAATATGCATTTTTCATGAAATTGCAACACAAAACCACATAAGCCGAAATAAAACATATTATTATAATCATTTATGCTCAAAATACTAAAATAAGGGAGATTTGACACTGAGAAAGATCATAGACCACAGTAAATGAATTATGCAATATTAATCACCAAAATGACCAATAAATGTATAAAACACAAGTAAAATATGTCTATAAATGCGACTCAAAATCATCGCATTAAACTCCCCTAAGCTTAAACATTGCTCGCCCTCGAGCAACAAAACCTTAGAATAGAATTGCGAGGGTCAACTAAAAAACAAATCATCACAACAAACATCACCATATGATCCCCACCGGACATTCACATTCCGGTCCTCACTAACCACGGAACGATAATTACCCTAAAGGCGACAGTAATCATCCATAAAAGATATCTACCTCAAAATTGATGAACACTATCATATAAGGCATTTAACATAATAAAATTCTCCAGTTCAGACTCGGTGCATCTTGTGATCTCCTATTCTATGTTGCTCGCCCTAACTACCATCTACATGGAAGCAGCTCTCCTGATATTCACAAGTGAGGAGAAAATCACGGTGGCCTACCAATTCGAGCAACGGGTGGATAGAATGGGTGGCTAGTGGAAGAAATGGAAGCATTATACGGTTTCAACATGCATAAAGCAAAACATGCCCTAAATGATGCATATACAAATGAAAATACCCTAATGCCTACATTTGGGTGGAATGATGCATGCACTAACATCCCTTCTCAAGATGAAAAGGAATATCTAAAGGAGCTACATCATGTACTTATTCTTCTTACAATGCATGTGAGACTACTATGTTCCTTTCTCCCTCTCATATTTATTCCTCATTCTTTTCTTTTTTTTTCAGATTTTTTTTCTTCAATTATTTTAGGCCCTTATATCCATGAATGATAATGAATTATTTGTCGGGCTCACTTATTTCTGCACAGCTTAAATATTTGAAGCATTCAGAAGGTATGGAACAAGTTAATCATTTGGTCAGTTTAGGCTCAAACAACCAATTCCGTCCACTTTTCATGAATCATAGGAAAGTACAGTTGTGATTTCCTGTTTTAGAGTTGACAAACCCAATCATTTTCTTAAGTAATGTGCTCAAAGTTGAACAACGCAAGCTAAACAATTTTTAATCTTCCCCTTGATTCCCATGTACAAGCAACCAAGATGACACATGACTTAAGACATCCACGAGTACACTAGATAGAGTGTGGATCCTACAAACAAACTAAAAATTGCAAGAGCTAAATGACAAAAGACAAAACAATAAAAACTAAAAACTGAGAAAACTAAAGGATAGAGTTGTTCCAACTCCCCCCCAAGCTTGAATTCGACTATGGCCTCATAGTCAAAAACAACCTTAAAAGGTGGAACACTGATACCGATCATTCTTCCGGAGGAGGGGGGTACTGCGGGGCCGTGGGGTCCCAGGATGGGTACTGCCCCTGAAAGCTTGGATCATACTGGGGCATAGGCGGAGGTTGTGGATACCCCCCAAAGTAATTCTGGCTCCAGTAATGATCATAGAAGGGCTGCTGCTGCATCTCCATCCTATACAACCTGTCGTGGATGTGATGTTGGTTGTCGAGGAGGAGGCACTCATTTTCAAAGATATCCCTCTGGTCCTCTGGTTGTCAAGCAACCGATTCGTCGTCTCCTGAATACCGACATATGCTGCTGTGTGGTGCTGCTACATTTGATGAATATCCTGCAGCATTGCATACATCCCTTACATGGAGTAGACATCCTCGGTTTTCTGCGAGGGATGTGGTGGAGGAGGCTGCGAAGAAGAAGATACACCCGGATGCATCCGGGGACGCTTCCTAGGTGCCACTCGTGTGCGAAGAGGAGTGAAGGCCTCCTCTTCCTCTTCAGCCTCGTCGTCGTCGTTGTCATTGTCGTCTTTGCCGCCATCTTCATCGGAGTCATTAATGGCTATGATAGGTCATCGGAAATGTTGGGCACCCTCAATATGGAAGACGGGGTCGGGAAGCGCACACTCCTGATAAGCGTGATTAACATGGCAGTGTGCATACGCCAAGCCATCACGAAGAAGGATGAGGTTGGAGCGATGCAAATGTTGCAGGTTTACCTTGCTCCTGTTGGAGAGAGGAGTAAGCTGGGAGAAATTTAACCCAAGATAGTGGGCCAGCGGTGTGATGAGCCCTCCAAAGTGAATTGGAGCCTTCCGCGTACTCCTCTTTACAGCCAACATGCACTACAAGAAAAACACTCCCCAATTACACTCTTCTCACTTCAGTAACTTGTGCAAGAAAAACAAGTCCGTCTCCTGGAACTTGCTGAGAGACAGATCACCACGGGCAAGCAAGGTGGTGCAGAGCATGCGGTGAAGAATCCGCACGAACGGATGCTCAAAATCGCCACTGCTGCATTGTGGTAGCTCACAGATTTGCCCGGAGACACAGTCACTAGCTCGGCGAAGATAGCATCAAAGTCAGTCTGGTTGTCTGGCCTCCGGTACTCAGTTCGCCCATGGTTCTAGTTGTAAATGGAGTTGAACTGCCTAAGAGTAAGAGTGTAGTCATTGTTGTACTGCCGGAAAGAAACACGGACCTTAATCCATTCCCGATATGTGGCGATGATGTCGTTTGGCACAACACATATGTCCAACAACGCCATGAATTCTACTACTAGCTCCTTGTATGTCGGCCATTCACCGAAGAATGGTTGGCCATCAACATGGAATTCCATCTCGTCGGGTGTCCTGTCCGTGTGTCTCGCCTGCCCTTTCAAAATGTAGGCGAGATTAGCGTCGAACCCCAGATTGTTGATCATGTCGCGGTCGACATAGCGGGTCGACTCAATCTTTCTTTTCATGATTTCCTCGTAGACCTTACGAACCGCCGCAGAAGGATGAATGATCCGCGAACACGAAATAGAAGCATTTGGTGGAGGAACGAGCTCGGGAATCTCCATTGGATTTGCGCGTGAAGAGGACACGTCGGCAACATGCACCATTGTCGAGCAAGAAGAAGGATTAGAAGATGGAGCTCGGAGAAGGTCAGAGAAGATTATCTCTGCTCGATGAAGGCTCGGTGAAGAACGCACGTCGTGGATGCTCGTAGCCAGGCTTCGATTGCTCACAAAGACGCACAGCACAAGTAGAGGAGGATTGCTCTGAAGTTGTGACGTCATATGATGACAATCCATCCCTTATATAACCATGGCCGGCGCTGCTGTATGCCCATTGATACCATCGACGCGAGTCGATGGTATCGACTCCTATAGCACAATCCGTCCGCCGCTAGTATCGACGGTCATCGATGGCTTGATGTGGGGACCCAGATCGATGACGTGTTGATACTATTGATAGGTGTCGATGGTATCGACCCATCCCACGGATCGACTCTCTCGATGAAGCGATCGTCATTGATCCCCTCTCGCGGATCGGTGACGTGTCACGTCGATACTATCGATGCAAGTCGATAGTATCGACTTCCGCTTAGGGCAACACCCTCACGAGGCTCGACCGCCGCTTCCTGCCTGTAACTGGGTCGATACCATCGACAGGCCCGTCGATGGTATCGACTTCACTGAGACAATTTCATCTGAATATCTCCAGAGATCTCGCTAGTATCGACACCCATGTCAATACTATCGACCTCATTTTTGCGATCAACCTGTTGGTGTGTAGATACCATTGACGAGGCCGTCGATAGTATTGACGCAGAGTTATTTCTGCAGCCACCAACCTATACCCATCTCGATACCATCGACACAAGGGTCGATGGTATCGACTCTGCCTCAATCCTGCACATTGAGCAAACGATCAAGGTATCTTTTTTACACTAAATAAAAAGTAAGTCAAACCAAAGTACAAATGCGAAAGAAACTAAATAAGCTACCGATGGCTGGGTTGCCTCCCAACAAGCGCCCTTATTTAACGTCTTAGGGTAAACGACATTCAGCTCCTCATGCATCTGGAACTTTGGAAAATGTGCCCAGGGGGTCATGCGGCAGTTTGAACTCAACTCAATCCTGGCCAATCCCCAATGTCAAAGTACCTCTCCCAATGGCAGTAACAACATCGATCATCGCTTGAAACGGCCTACCTAATAGCATCTCACAACCTTTAAGCTGTGGCATGTCCATGACAATGAAATCCACTGGAAAGATAAACTTATCTACTTTGACAAGTACATCCTCGCACACTCTGTATGGCTTCACAATGGACCCATCCGCCAATTCAATAGTTGCTGCTGATTTCTTTATTTTCTTCAAACCAAGCTTTTGAAATGTGGATAGTGGCATGAGATTAATGTTGGCGCTTGAATCACACTATGCTTGTGGAAAATGTTGACCATCTATGGAACATGGAATGTAGAAGCCTCCTGGGTCTTTCCTCTTCTGTGGTAAACTCCCATGGATAATTGAGCTCACCATCTCATTCACCTGACAAACATCTGTGTCTTTGATCCGCCTCTTCTTGGTGATGATTTCCTTGATAAACCTCCCATATGCTGGAATCCGCTCTATCATTTCCACTAACGGAATATTGATATGGAGTTTCCTGAACATCTCCAAGAACTTCCTGTAATGTCGATGCGCTTTCTTTGACCTCGGGATGTCCGGTAAAGACACAACTGCCTCATCTAAACGCTTATGAGGTGGCACTTATGGGCTTTTCGGGGCCTCCTCCCCTAAGCTTGCTTCAATGTCACCTTCTAGCGTAGGCTTTGGCACCTCATTTACAAATGATGTAACTTGTGGCTGCTCATCTTTCTCAGTGGTTGCAACTTCAACTTGACGCATGACCTTCACCTGTTCTTCTTGCCTAGGGCAGGCGCAACCGTGTTGGGCTAGTGGTGGGTTTTTCTGACTGGAAAATATCCGCCTGGTAGTCCATAATGACTGCGAGGATACGGTATTTTCGGTGTAGCCTCCGTATCAAGAATCATTTTACTTTTGTCCCGGACCTCCACCACCGGGGGCTCTGCCTCAGTAATCATAGATATGTACTTTACTTGATGATGTGCTTGGACAACATCTACATTCCTAGCCTGTCGTTGTTGATTTGTAAGCTTTAAGGCCGCCACTTCATTGGAAATTTGGGTCACAGTCGTCTCTAGTGCCCTCATCTGTGCTCCATGGCTTTGCAATGTTTGCCCAAATTTAGTCAAGATCTCACCCTGAGACTGAAGCTGCTTACTAAACATGCTCATCATCTCCTGATTTTGTTGCACCACTTGACTAAGCAAAGCGGTGCTTTTATCTTCTGCCGTTGACTGTGGCTTTGCATCTGGATCTTGTAAGAAGTTGTTTGGGTCTTTCCATGAGAATTTTCTGTCCTTCCTCCAAGCATAGTCATTATTTCTATAGCCCTGTTGCTGCATGAATTTGACCTGGGCTTCCTCATTGGACTCTGTATCTTCTTTGGAAAGCAATTTCTTGGCTAGAAGGTCTAATTTATCGTTTAGCTCCTTAATGGCCCTGGATTCACCTGCGACTTTGACTTGTTCTGGTGCATCCCTATCGCCCCAAGATTGCTTCTTTGCCATGTTTTTCAAGATCTCCCAACACCTTGTGCCAGTGTTGTTCAAGAAAAATCCAGATCCTGTGGAATCTAGATTGCTTCTATCATGCTCAGAAAGAGCAAAATAGAAAATCTTCACTTGTTTTTCCTTATCCAAACCATGGTGTGGGCAGCTCCTCAACATTATTTGGAAACACTCCCAAGTCTCTGAGTAGGTTTCACCTGCCTTCTGACAGAAATTGTGAATTTTCCTGATCAGATCGTTTGTCTTCTCGGGCGGGAAGAATATTTCAACGAACACTTCAACCATGTTGTTCCATGATTCCACATATTCATCGTCAAGGTTATGCAGCCATTCTCATGCATTTCCCGCCAGAGAGCTGGGAAACAGCTTCAAGTAAAGTGTTTCCTGTGGGAACTTGTCTATTTTTATCATGTCACAGTTCTCCACGAATTGGCTTATATGAGTCACCGGATCTTCATTCTTTGGCCCATGGAATGCATTTGATTTGACCAAGTTGATCAATGCAAGATCAATCTTATAAGTCGGAATGTTGATCGCCTGCTTCTTAATTGGCCCCTTTGACGCAGATGAAGAAGATGCCTTGATCTTCTCCCATAGCGTCTATTCCTCTTCCATTTCTTCCTGTTCAGATTCGGAATCTGTTTCTTCCAAGTGGTCTTGATTGTAATCCTCCTCGTCGTAAGGTCCCGACTGTGGAACCGCTGGTGCCTGTTGCGTGTAGTCGGTCTACGCGTCTGCACCATGCACAATACCTGCAAAATGAAAATTTCAGTTTAGTACCGTGTTAGACGATTACGAAATTTGAAATATAGACTATGAATTTTAGAAATGATTTCAAACTAATAAAAATAAAAAGTGGCCTAGAGTGGCCGCTTGCAGCACTCGTAGTGCCGGCAATTTCTGTGTCCCCGGCAACGACGCCAAAAACTTGACACACTTTTTCCATGTGTAAAACGCAAGTGTACGCGTCAATGTAATATAGGTCTTTGTGAGGCCCGAGTCAAACTCAGGGATACTGAACTATCGGTAGACTACTACTAACTGGTCGCGATCAACCAAACCGATTAAAATAGTTTGAGAGTTGTTTAAAAATTAAAAGAAAAGAAAACAAAATAAAACAATCGATTAAAGGTTTAATTCAATCAATTCAAATGGAGATCTTTAGGATTGCGGTTTCACCACGGGTTTTCATTGTATGAATTTCCACATAGTTACTCAGATTCGCCTCTCATTCTGGGTAGTGGCCTGTAGTTAGAACTGTTCACTGTCATGATACAATTCACTACCTAAGTCTAGGTCGGTTCCACCATCGTAATAACCTATACCCTAAACTAGGTGCATTAGAATCGACCTCTGAGTTTCCACCATTAATCGTACATCACCTTGTTCAAGGGATATATTAATTAATGTGAATTTCGTCTCTTTTCAACCGTGAATTCTTATTTCAAAGCAATTAAAGGCATTAGATTATCATTAGGGTGATCAAGAATAATGATATAATGGAGAAAACAAAATCATACCACGGATTTAAGAGACAAATTATGAATTACTATGATAAAAACGTCATACAATGATTACCCGGGCTACTCCCGGTCCTAAAGACAAAGGGGATTAGCCCCGCATGTTCATCTCAGAGCAAAACATGGTAGAGAAAAGGGGAAACATGGAGAAAAACGTGATTAAGTAGTGAAACCCCTGAACAGAGAAGATCCAAGCATTCCTTGGCGTGGAATGCACGATCTACAGCCTTTCGGTGGTGGAAAACGTCTTCTTCGGCCTCTGGAACGGCTGGGGCGTGCTTCTGGGCTCCGTTCTTCTCTCCACACCTTCTTGGGACGTGTGCAACGGCTAATGACGTGATAGATTGCTCCTGGCCACCGTCATTAGGTATAATCACCGAGTTAGGTCGCCAAAATATCACAACCGTCAGATTTAGATCGATCTGAAACAAACTTGTATCTGACGGTGTCGATACCATCGATGTGGGTCAATGGTATCGACCTTGCGCGATATCGGCAAGTCTTCTTTCTCTTCATTGTTGCGCCTGATGCTGACTCGATACCATCGACAAGAGTCGATGGTATCGACCACCCTAAGGCGTCAGTTTTATCCTTTTCCATCTTTGTAGCTCCTCTTGTCGATAGTATCCACTTCTTGGTCGATAGTATCGACTATCTTCTCGCCAGCAACCTGATGGTATATTGATACCATCGACACTCCTATCGATAGTATCAACACTGTGATGCTCCTCGCGGCTGGCAACCTGTGGTCGTGTCAATGGTATCGACCACTGTCGATGGTATCGACAGCAACAGATATGCGTTTTCCTGAAATTGCAACACAAAACCACATAAGCCGAAATAAAACATATTATTATAATCATTTATGCTCAAAATACTAAAATAAGGGAGATTTGACACTGAGAAAGATCATAGACCACAGTAAATGAATTATGCAATATTAATCACCAAAATGACCAATAAATGCATAAAACACAAGTAAAATATGTCTATAAATGCGACTCAAAATCATCGCATCAACAAGTCTACCTAGGAATAGGTTCCTCAGTCAAATCCTGGCCTACATTTTACTTTTCCTACCATAGCTTTAAAACTCCTTTGAGAAGGTGGGCGGCAAAGAGAACCTTCTTGTTGGCTTGCACCTCTAGTGTGCGGAAGCTATTCTCCACACCTAGGAGCCAAACATCTACTTTATCGACAACTTATATCTTGTTATCACCCCAAAACTTCTCTATGTTTAGCTTGATGTAAGTCAAAATGGTGGCTCTAGGTTGAGGGTAGACACGCAAGGGTTCACGGTTCTCATCTTTGGCAACATCTCTGAGGGTTAGAGCACTAATGGCCTCTGTCAGCTTCTTCTGCTACTCCAGCCAGAGTATCTCAGGAGTTTGAATCACCTCTTGCCCCAACCATAGGTCTAGAGTCAACAACATGGTAAGGGTCAACCTTGGGCTCATCTTCCATAATGGCTCTGAGACGTCCGACTTGTAAATCACGAGGTAAACTCAGCGGAAGCGGTCGATTAGCAGCGGAATTATGAAAATCACTAAAAATTTAAAAACTCTTTAGCAAGAGATCTTTAAACCATAAAAATATTTTATAATAAAGCAAGATAAGTGTTTACAACATGGTTCGCTATTACATACATCCATTGCCCTGTTGTCTGTACAAGGCAAGATACAAAATCTCGAGGCCCTAAGCCCAAAAACCTCAGATCTACTGACTCCTAGGACCCGAGAGTACAGAGACGACATAAGACATACTATCTACAAGGCTTGACAGTCAGTATCTCCACCTGAGATTCACTACTGTCGCTGAAACTGTTGTTGTTGTTATTGCTCATCCCTAGATGGATTCTTTCGTCCTCGGCGTCTACCTAAAAAGTTGAATCCCACGGGGTGAGACAATTAAATAATTGTCCCAGCGAGAGTTATAACTCTTTGCCAGAAGCTTTGTTATTGCAATAAGGAATAACAGTAAGCAGTATACTTATTAACATTTAACAGCAGGTTTAATGTCAAGTAAAACAACATTTCAATTATAACTTAATTGGATATCAAAGCATATCTCATTAAAGAAATGAAGAACATGTATAAACAATGTAACATCAATCGTTGTTTCTCGTAGTTCAACCTAAGCAGTTATGCTACACAGCTGATTATGTTTTCCAAACATTATTATGCCCTGCGGAGATGAGGTATACCGCTCATACTCCAACCGACCATTATGAAATCGCATCGGTACCATACATAGGTCATCAAAAGAGCCTGATTCTTATGACCTCATCTTCCTCAGTTAGTAAGAGGATTTTCTTGCAGGACATCTTGTGTCTCTACTGTGATAGCTATCCAGGGTATTCTGGAAACTTCGCTATAGAGTCACAGTGGCGTTCTGTACTCTCTTCGTCATTGAAAGATCTCTTGTTTATCTCTCATCGATGCGGCATTGTTGATTCCCTTGGGAGATTGGTGGTACATCACCCCAGCATAAACATGTAATGAAGGATTGATAGGTTAATGGTACGTCCTACATCAATTCCTACATTAGGACGTAAGGATATTCACATCCATAATCCCCCATATACTCAAAAGTATATGTTCCAGGATTTCCCTTAGGAAAACCTGTTTCACCATCATTTGGTCTCTGACAATGATGGATCTATGGTCAGGGCCCTACATGATATCATTATACTTGATTATTTAAGTACATTTCAGTATTCTTTTAGCATCAAGCATGTTTTCAATCATTAATCATTAAAACAACTGCTATGAAAGAAGAGTACTAAATGTATCAAGTTTAACTCACATCAGTTATCATATAGATATCATTTCTTAATCATTTCATCACTATGATATTAAGAACAGGAGTATTCAAATCTTTAGAACATCATAGTTCATTTAACAACATGACCTTGATTGTAACAACATAGATATTATTCATGGCTCTTACAACCCATCAATCTCATATGTTACCTCTTAGACCAGGCAACATAGTATACCATTATTCACAAAGCTTGTAACATACTTTTAATGAATAAAACATCATAACCCTTACCTGGCTATGGTTACTTCTTGCTAACAACCTGCATGACTAATATAATTGAGGACATGCATATGTAACATGATCAGCTCAATACCAATTCTTTTCAATTTATTCATAGAATACCACGGCCGTGCTACCTTGCACGGTCGTGCAAGGAGAGGCTACCACGGCCGCGCTCCATAGTATGGTCGCGCTATCAACAACATACCATGACCATGTTACATCACCATGATTGATTTCTAGGGTTAGGGTTTATTCAACTCAATTAGGGTTAATAAACCTTTTTGACTTACAAGGCATAAGGATTTCTTATATTGTAATTTGTTCACAGGTTTTCATGCTTGAAGGCATAACCTAGGATTAGGATTAATGTACCCCACCTTTCAATAATTAGGGTTTCCTGTTCATGTTATCAGTCCAACCCTAACATACTACTCCACCACTCTTGGGAGCATACAAGGACATTATAAATGTTTACTTTCGATTACTATACTCATCATATAATGTTTAATGATCATCAATTCTAAGTATTAGCTCATTTCACATTCATATCATAGTATGATTACATCATACTTATTGATTTGGCTTACTCCCTTCCCCAGATGTATTACTTTCTTCTTATCACCTTCTTACTTAAGATAATTGATTAAACTCAGTATTAAGATATTTTCTCTTTTAATACTTTATCCACTAACTTGTTACTTTCCTCATATGGTGCATGTATCACATATCAGAATTATCCAATTATCTTTAATGATGTAGGTTTAAACATTGTGGATGTAGGATATACCATCATCAACTATTCTAGGTATTTCTATATTCAGGGTGTTATCTACATCATGCTTTGGTACACATCATTTCTAAGAGTTTCATACCCATCCTTATTGTAAGGTACAAAAGCATTTACTCATTCTTAGGGATGTTTGGATCTAGGCATCATCTTACCTTTTAAATCCTTATTTATTGAAGTTGCCACGTATATCATTCATAGGGTTCATTAACCCTATTCTATATGCTTATGACATAATCACCTTATTTAATTGATTTAACTACACCTCACTTTACTATACTTATCTAGTAAACCATCTTCAGGATTTCATAACTAATAAGCCATAAATTAGGCTTACTATTCATCCTAATAGGGTTTCTTATGACATCACCTCCAATTAGGGTTTCTATTTATATCACATCTCCCCTAGATTAGGTTTAAGATTAATATCCCACCATTAGGGACTATTATTTCACATCATGTTATTCCCCTAGAATTAGGGTTTACTATTCTCATTACATGATTTACCCTAAAATTAGGGTTTTACTATTCACCTTATAGTGACTTGAGGTCATACCATCATCATGTATGAAGATTACTATCATTAATGCCTTCAAATTAGGTTAAGATTCATTAATCACCATAATTAGCGTTTCCATGATTTCACTATGAAGGATCATACCCTAATCATGTGCATTCATACATATTGAGGGTATTATGCTTGATTCTCATTCATATTAAGAGTCTTCTCTCTCCTCTTACTATTATATGATGTTTACATCACTCTAGACTAGGTTAGGTCAAGTCAACTTTGATTATCATAAGTCAAGTCATCACCATTATGGTCATTAGGGTTTGCTTGATCAAGGGGTGTTGTATACTTGAACCCTTCAAGGGTGCCTTGGTAATGTTCACCATTGATCATAGTATACATAAATCAACTAATTACTTGTCCCTTTAATGTCTCTAGGTATCATTAGGGTTTAGGTTAATCAACCATTGAACCATCTAAGCCTTTAAAGCATTAAGCATTCTTGACCTTAAAAGACCCCAAACAGTTTTGAACTTTCAACCTCCAAACGGTTTTGAAACCGCATGGAAGGGTTGACTGTTTGGTATCTTTGACCTTCAAGACCACATGGAAAAGTTCACACTCAAGACCAATTTCCCTTAAACGGTCTTGAAACTGTTTGATCACATTGACTGTTTTGCCAAGTTTGACTTTGAAACCACATGACCATAAACGGTTTGAAACCGCATGACCATAAACGGTTTGAAACCGCATGAATCCAAACGGTTTTGAAACCGTTTTGTCCCAAACGGTCTTGAGACTGTTTTCCCCCAAACGGTCTTGAGACCGTTTGGATTCAAACGGTCTTGAGACCATTTTGTCCAAACATCTCAAAACCGCATGGACCCAAAAGTGCATCAACACTTGCAATTGAGTTAGTGTTTCCAATGTTGAACCCCTCAATTGATCATGCCAAGATTAACCACTTATAAATTGAGCCAATTAGGCTTATCCTTAACCAATTTGACACTCAATTGACCCTCAATTGGTTGCCAATTAGTGTTAGGACCAATTGAATTAGGGTTTGAAATCGATCAACCTTCAACATCCATCAACATGAGTCTATTTGAAGTTGAACCCGTTGAACCATCACCCAATTGGGCCATGACCTGACCCCAAACGGTCTTGGGATCATTTGGACATCCTCCAAACGTTCTTGAGACCGTTTTCCCAAAGTCTTATAAAAAACTAAGTCAATTTGTTAAGGGTTGAACCCTAATTAGGTCACCAAATCAGTACTTTGATTATTTCAACAACCCATTGTGATTGGACCTTCAATTGATCAAATTCTCTTAACCCTAGACCTCCAAATGGTCTTGGGTGATCACCAAACGGTCTTGAGACCGTTTGGGTGATCCCCAAATGATTTTGAAACCGTTTGGGCCACTCAACCGAAACTTCAACATGATTGGTACATTGAAATCAGCAAAAGAACCTGATTAGGGTTTAGGTGATTAAAGTGCCTTCAACTTGAGATTTACTTGGAATTAGCTAATGATTCTTTGTAGGTGATTAATTCATAATATTTCCAGAAGACCCTCAAATGGTCAACACTTGGTCAACCCCTCTAAACGGTCTTGGAGACCGTTTGATTCTTAACGGTCTTGTGAAACCGCATGAATCCAAACGGTTTTGAAACCGTTTGGTTCTAAACGATTTTGCAAACCGTTTAGACCAAAAGTGGGAGACCGTTTGGTAAAGTTACATTGGTATTCACGCCCATCTTCTTCTACCTCAGGATCAAGGTCGGTTCCTCATGGTTTTTCTTGCAAGAGTACAAAGAAGGATGGGGGGAAGAAGAACAAGCTACTTTTGCAAGAAAGAAAGGTGCATAACAAAGTTTAAGGGTTTAGAGTTATAAAACCCACCTTAAAGTCATCCCTAGAGCTCCAAGATTCCAATCTCTAATGGCGTCTTGATCTCCACAGGTCGTCCAAGGTTGTTTCTCCAAGAATTGGTAGGAAAGGATGGCTAGAAAGAAGAACTAAGTAAGAAAAGCTAGCAAACCAACCTTGCATCATAACTTTCTCCACAAATCCGAGCTAGATGACGATCAAACCTTACCTAGAACTGCTTGGCCATTTTCCTTTACTCCAGAGCTCCGTCCTTAGTCAGTCACAGCAGAAGATAAGTAAAGAGAAAGGGGGAAATGATCCCTTGGTTGTAAAAGAAAGGTGACTATATACTTTGGGGGTATTTCCAAGATAGAGACAACTATTTCTCCTATTCTCAACTAGGTCCTTCTCTCCTTCTCCTAGGAACGTCCCTCCTTCTATATACTTAAGAAAAACTCTTTCTTAATCCAAGGTCTAAAGGATAAGAAGCCAAACCTCCTACTAAGTTGTACGCATAAAAAGGGTCATTTTGCTTACAACTTGATTATTTAATTACAAAGGTTTTCCTTCTTATTTGATTATTCAAATGAAGCGCCCTCTTCATCATTTTTACTCTAGTTGATGCCAAGAGTCATAAAAGATACTCTAGAAGGTATATTTTACATGTTGCACTCCATGTTTTGGGTAAATTGCACTTTACACCAAAACTAGGGTTTAAAGCACAAGGATTGCTCCACAAGCTGCATCTTGGTGCCCAAGCTTGGAGAATACATAACACTTCATCATACTTACTCTTATGATGTCTCAACACAAGAGGAACATATTGACATGTGCAATTTGCAAGTTAACCCCTCTAATTGGGTAATTTGCACATAGGTCCCTATTAACAAAACAATGTTACAACATTGTTCAAAAAGGGGAGAAAAGGAAATATATGTTCCTCAGAAGCTTTAATTACATTTCAGAAGATAACTACAAGCATCTAATCTCATATTTAGGCAAAACACCTAGGTTAGTTCATAACCCAGGCCAGGGATGTTACAAATTATAAACCCCTAACAAGGATTTTGTCCCCGAAATCCCCGAAAGAAAAGGGAAAGCAAATATTATTTAAGCATCATATTATTACATCCTTAGGTATCATTCCACTATTAGGGAGATGTTATAGAGTTTTGATCAACTTTTCTTAATATCACACTCATACTCTGTTATTTATTTGAGACCATATAAGTGCTTTCACACCTTGATTGTGTCATCACATCTGATAACACCATACTAACTTTCCTTATTATTTGAACTGATCATCTCATTAGTTGTACATTCTCTTATTATAGGGAAAAGTTACTTATCAAACAAGGACTTATTTGACAGGTATCTTGGAGAAAGATATGTTTATTAAAGACATAAACCCCTAACATGTGATGTTCATATTATTTTTCATGTTTAATTTGATTACATAATTAACCATTCCAGGTAATTAATAAAAATCATTTGATATATTATTACATTCTTATTTTTGGTACCTATCACATGTGTTATCAATGCATTACATCCTTTTTCTTCCTTTCATCATGGGACATTACTTATTACATATATTCTTACCTTGGAACCAAAGTTCAGGGTAAACTGATGCATTTATAAGTAATCACCCCATAACATCTTTATTATTATTCTTACAAGTTTACTGGTCAGGGTTGACCTCCCTTATTACCATATTTCTTATTTCATGATACTCATTAGATCGTTTCAGAATGACTGCTTGATCAGAGCAATCAAAAGATAACAATCTAAGAGTTCCCATAGTTACTTTATCATCAACAATTGTATACCTGGACAGGTTATATAGTTACTAAGATAAGGTAATATGCACTTGTATGCTACCATATTCCTTCTCTTTTCTTATCATCACAAGTATAAGTATTAATTTTACTGAATTTTATATCCAGACCAATTCTTTAATACCTCATCTTCTTATGGAGGTAACCATGCAACACGAAACATCTATTTTATACAACATTATAAGTCTTTATAGGACTAATCAAGGAAGGTTCAATCAATTGCTTTTTCAATTTTTATCTAAAAGATCATAAAAGACATATAAGAAATATCATTTATTTTATCTAACATGTCATGACTCGAGGATTATTCATTATCTCAGGTTGATTCTGCCTCAGAGGTTGATTTGCCATAACATTTCTGGTTGGGCAATCTCTTACCAGATGTCCTACTTGTCCACATTGATAGCAAGTTCTGGGTCCCCGGTGTGGTCTAAAGGGTTCCTTACCCTTTCTGGATAACCATTGCCTTGGTGTACTAGGTCCTGGTTGTGTTGGTGACACTAGAAACTTCTTCCTTTTGGAACTACCAGGTCTCTGCTCCTGGGTTTGAATAGGCCTTTTCTCAATTCTTCCTTTATATTTCTTTTCTGGACAATTGGGTTTGATATGTCCAGGCTTCCTACACCTATGGCAGGTCCTGGTTTCTGGTTGTATTCTAACCCCTATATACTATATATTGATTCAACAGGATGAGGTTGAGCACAAACTTGCTCTAAGTTCAAAACTTCATCATTTACCATTGCTTCAACCTGCTGTTGTGGGTTACATATTCTGTTGATATCCAAAACATCATCATTAGGAGCTGGTAATCTGGGTTGCATTGCTAGTGCTTGATACTTTAGATACATCATTGTTGCCCTAAATTCCCCAACAATGATTCCTAAGGAAGGATTCTTTATCATGGTTGGATTATCTAGGGGGATCTCAGGTAATTATCCCTCTCTTGCTTGCTCCTCTGCACCTCTTCTTGGTGTAGCATTGTTGCTCTCTGCAGCAAACTTCTCATTCGATCCAGTCATCTTCAAGTTTTTCTCCTCCTATGTGAGCAGAAGATACCATCAGATACACTGGATGACACTTAGAACAGACTCTACTACCTTAGTCCTATGTCTCTGTAGAATCAGCGAACCTAGAGCTCTGATACCACTAAATTGAGACATCCGACTTGTAAATCATGAGGTAAACTCAGGGGAAGCGGTCGATTAGCAGCAGAATTATGAAAATCACTAAAAATTTAAAAACTTTTTAGAAAGAGATCTTTAAACCATAAAACTCTTTTATAAGAAAGCAAGATAATTGTTTACAACATGGTTCGCTATTACATACATCCATTGCCCTGTTGTCTGTACAGGGCAAGATACAAAATCTCGAGGCCCTATGCCCAAAAACCTCAGATCTACTGACTCCTAGGACTTGAGAGTACAGAGACGACATAAGACATACTATCTACAAGGCTTGACAGTCAGTATCTCCACCTGAGATTCACTACTGTCCCTGAAACTGTTGCTGCTATTGTTGCTCATCCCTAGATGGATTCTTTCGTCCTCGGCGTCTACCTAAAAAGTTGAATCCCACGGGGTGAGACAATTGAATAATTGTCCCAACGAGAGTTATAACTCTTTGCCAGAAGCTTTGTTATTGCAATAAGGAATAACAGTAAGCAGTATAATTATTAACATTTAACAACAGGTTTAATGTCAAGTAAAGCAACATTTCAATTATAACTTAATTGGATATCAAAGCATATCTCATTAAAGAAATGAAGAACATGTATAAACAATGTAACATCAATCATTGTTTCTCATAGTTCAACCTAAGAAGTTATGCTACACGGCTGATTATGTTTTCCAAACATTATTATGCCCTACGGAGATGAGGTATACTGCTCATACTCCAACCGACCATTACGAAATCGCGTCAGTACCATACATAGGTCATCAAAAGAGCCGGATTCTTATGACCTCATCTTCCTCAGTCAGTAAGAGGATTTTCTTGCAGGACATCTTGTGTCTCTGCTGTGATATCTATCCAGGGTATTCTGGAAACTTCACTATAGAGTCACAGTGGCGTTCTGTACTCTCTTCATCATCGAAAGATCTCTTGTTTATCTCTCATCGATGCGGCATTGTTGATTCCCTCGGGAGATTGGTGGTACATCACCCCGGCATAAACATGTAATGATGGATTGGTAGGTTAATGGTACGTCCTAGATCAATTCCTACATTAGGTCGTAAGGATATTCGCGTCCATAATCCCCCCATATACTCAAAAGTATATGTTCCAGGAGTTCCCTTAGGAAAACCTGTTTCACCATCATTTGGTCTCTGACAATGATGGATCTATGGTTAGGGCCCTACATGATATCATTATACTTGATTATTTAAGTACATTTCAGTATTCTTTTAGCATCAAGCATGTTTTCAATCATTAATCATTAAAACAACTGCTATGAAAAAAGAATACTAAATGAATCAAGTTTAACTCACATCAGTTATCATATAGATATCATTTCTTAATCATTTCATCACTATGATATTAAGAACAGGAGTATTCAAATCTTTAGAACATCATAGGTCATTTAACAACATGACCTTGATTGTAACAACATAGATATTATTCATGGCTCTTACAGCCCATCAGTCTCATATGTTACCTCTTAGACCAGGCAACATAGTATATCATTATTCATAAAGCTTGTAACATACTTTTAATGAATAAAACATCATAACCCTTACCTGGCTATGGTTACTTCTTGCTAACAACCTGCATGACTAATATAATTGAGGACCTGCATACCAATGCTTTTCAATTTATTCATTGAATACCACGACCTTGCTACCTTTCACGGTCGTGCAAGGAGAGGCTACCACGGCCATGCTCCATAGCATGGTCACGCTATCAACAACATACCATGACCATGTTACATCACCATGATTGATTTCTAGGGTTAGGGTTTATTCAACTCAATTAGGGTTAATAAACCTTTTTGACTTACAAGGCATAACGATTTCTTATATTGTAATTCGTTCACAGGTTTTCATGCTTGAAGGCATAACCTAGGATTAGGATTAATGTACCCCACCTTTCAATAATTAGGGTTTCTTGTTCATGTTATTAGTCCAACCCTAACATACTACTCCACCACTCTTGGGAGCATACAAGGACATTATAAATGTTTACTTTCGATTACTATACTCATCATATAATGTTTAATGATCATCAATTCTAAGTATTAGCTCATTTCACATTCATATCATAGTATGATTACATCATACTTATTGATTTGGCTTACTCCCTTCCCCAGATGTATTACTTTCTTCTTATTACCTTCTTACTTAAGATAATTGATTAACTCGGTATTTAGATATTTTCTCTTTTGATACTTTATCCACTAACTTGTTACTTTCCTCATATGGTGCATGTATCACATATCAGAATTATCCAATTATATTTAATGATGTAGGTTTAAACATTGTTGATGTAGGATAAACCATCATCAACTATTCTAGGTATTTCTATATTCAGGGTGTTATCTACATCATGCTTTGGTACACATCATTTCTAAGAGTTTCATACCCATCCTTATTGTAAGGTACAAAAGCATTTACTCATTCTTAGGGATGTTTGGATCTACGCATCATCTTACCTTTTAAATCCTTATTTATTGAAGTTGACACGTTTATCATTCACAGGGTTCATTAACCCTATTCTATATGCTTATGACATAATCATCTTATTTAATTGATTTAACTACACCTCACTTTATTGTACTTATCTAGTAAACCATCTCCAGGATTTCATAACTAATAAGCCATAAATTAGGCTTACTATTCATCCTAATAGGGTTTATTATGACATCACCTCCAATTAGGGTTTCTATTCATATCACATCTCCCCTAGATTAGGTTTAAGATTAATATCCCACCATTAGGGACTATTATTTCACATCATGTTATTCCCCTAGAATTAGGGTTTACTATTCTCATTACATGATTAACCCTAAAATTAGGGTTTTACTATTCACCTTATAGTGACTTGAGGTCATACCATCATCATGTATGAAGATTACTATCATTAATGCCTTCAAATTAGGTTAAGATTCATTAATCACCATAATTAGGGTTTCCATGATCTCACTATGAAGGATCATACCCTAATCATGTGCATTCATACATATTGAGGGTGTTATCTTGATTCTCATTCATATTAAGAGTCTTCTCTCTCCTCTTACTATTAGATGATGTTTACATCACTCTAGATTAGGTTAGGTCAAGTCAACTTTGATTATCATAAGTCAAGTCATCACCATTATGGTCATTAGGGTTTGCTTGATCAAGGGGTGTTGTCTACTTGAACCCTTCAAGGGTGCCTTGGTAATGTTCACTATTGATCATAGTATACATCAATCAACTAATTACTTGTCCCTTTAATGTCTCTAGGTATCATTAGGGTTTAGGTTAATCAACCATTGAACCATCTAAGCCTTTAAAGCATTAAGCATTCTTGACCTTAAAAGACCCCAAACAGTTTTGAACTTTCAACCTCCAAACGGTTTTGAAACCGCATGGAAGGGTTGACCGTTTGGTATCTTTGACCTTCAAGACTGCATGGACAAGTTCACACTCAAGACCATTTGCCCTTAAACGGTCTTGAAACCGTTTGATCACGTTGACCGTTTAGCCAAGTTTGACTTTGAAACCGCATGACCATAAACAGTTTGAAACTGCATGACCATAAACGGTTTGAAACCACATGAATCCAAACGGTCTTGAGACCGTTTGGTCCCAAACGGTCTTGAGACCATTTGGATTCAAACGGTCTTGAGTCTGTTTGGTCCAAACATCTCAAAACTGCATGGACCCAAAAGTGCATCAACACTTGCAATTGAGTTAGGGTTTCCAATATTGAACCCCTCAATTGATCATGCCAAGATTAACCACTTATCATTTGAGCCAATTAGGTTTATTCTTAACCAATTTTACACTCAATTGACCCTCAATTAGTCACCAATTGGGGTTAGGACCAATTGAATTAGGGTTTGAAATCGATCAGCCTTCAACATCCATCAACATGAGTCTATTTGAAGTTGAACCCGTTGAACCATCACCCAATTGGGCCATGACCTGACCCCAAACGGTCTTGTGATCATTTGGACATCCTCCAAACGGTCTTGAGACCGTTTGCCCAAAGTCTTATAAAAAACTAAGTCAATTTGTTAAGGGTTGAACCCTAATTAGGTCACCAAATCAGTAGTTTGATTATTTCAACAACCCATTGTGATTGGACCTTCAATTGATCAAATTCTCTTCACCCTAGACCTCCAAATGGTCTTGGGTGATCACCAAACGGTCTTGAGACCGTTTGGGTGATCCCCAAACGATTTTGAAACCGTTTGGGCCACTCAACCCAAACTTCAACATGATTGGTACATTGAAATCAGCAAAAGAACCCGATTAGGGTTTAGGTGATTAAAGTGCCTTCAACTTGATATTTACTTGGAATTAGCTAATGATTCTTTGTAGGTGATTAATTAATAATATGTCCGGAAGACCCTAAAATGGTCAACACTTGGTCAACCCCTCTAAATGGTCTTGGAGACCATTTGATTCTAACGGTCTTGGAGACCGTTTGATTCTAAACGGTCTTGTGAAACCGCATGAATCCAAACGGTTTTGAAACCGTTTGGTTCTAAACGGTTTTGCAAACCATTTAGACCAAAAGTGGGAGACCGTTTGGTACAGTTACATTGGTATTCATGCCCATCTTCTTCTACCTTAGGATCAAGGTCGGTTCCTCACGGTTTTTCTTGCAAGAGTGCAAAGAAGGATGGAGGGAAGAAGAACAAGCTACTTTTGCAAGAAACAAAGGTGCATAACAAAGTTTAAGGGTTTAGAGTTATAAAACCATCCTTAAAGTCGTCCCTAGAGCTCCAATATTCCAAGATCTAGTGGCATCTTGAGCTCCACAGGTCGTCCAAGGTTGTTTCTCCAAGAATTGGTAGGAAAGGATGGCTAGAAAGAAGAACTAAGTAAGAAAAGCTAGCAAATCAACCTTGCATCATGACTTTCTCCACAAATCCGAGCTAGATGATGATCAAACCTTACCTAGAACTGCTTGGCCGTTTTCCTTTACTCCAGAGCTCCGTCCTTAGTCGGTCACAGTAGAAGATAAGTGAAGAGAAAGGGGGAAACGATCCCTTGGTTGTAAAAGAAAGGTGACTATATACTTTGGGGGTATTTCCAAGATAGAGACAACTATTTCTCCTATTCTCAACTAGGTCCTTCTCTCCTTCTCTTAGGCACGTCCCTCCTTCTATATACTTAAGAAAAACTCTTTCTTAATCCAAGGTCTAAAGGATAGGAAGCCAAACCTCCTACTAAGTTGTACACATAAAAAGGGTCATTTTGCTTACAACTTGATTATTTAATTACAAAGGTTTTCCTTCTTATTTGATTATTCAAATGAAGCGCCCTCTTCATCATTTTTACTCTAGTTGATGCCAAGAGTCATAAAAGATACTCTAGAAGGTATATTTTACATGTTTCACCCCATGTTTTGGGTAAATTGCACTTTACACCAAAACTAGGGTTTAAAGCACAAGGATTGCTCCACAAGCTGCATCTTGGTGCCCAAGCTTAGAGAATACATAACACTTCATCATACTTACTCTTATGATGTCTCAACACCAGAGGAACATCTTGACATGTGCAATTTGCAAGTTAACCCCTCTAATTGGGTAATTTGCACATAGGTCCCTATTAACAAAACAATGTTACAACATTGTTCAAAAAGGGGAGAAAAGGAAATATATGTTCCTCAGAAGCTTTAATTACATTTCAAAAGATAACTACAAGCATCTAATCTCATATTTAGGCAAAACACCTAGGGTTAGTTCATAACCCAGGCCAGGGATGTTACAAATTATAAACCCCTAACAAGGATTCCGTCCCCGAAATCCCGGAAAGAAAAGGGAAAGCAAATATTATTTAAGAATCATATTATTACATCCTTAGGTATCATTCCACTATTAGGGAGATTTTATAGAGTTTTGATCAACTTTTCTTAATATCACACTCATACTCTATTATTTATTTGAGACCATATAAGTGCTTTCACACCTTGATTGTGTCATCACATCTGATAACACCATACTAACTTTCCTTATTATTTGCATTGATCATCTCATTAGTTGTACATTCTCTTATTATAGGGAAAAGTTACTTATTAAATAAGGACTTATTTGACAGGTATCTTGGAGAAAGATATGTTTATGAAAGACATAAACCCCTAACATGTGATGTTCATATTATTTTTCATGTTTAATTTGATTTCATAATTAACCATTCCAGGTAATTAATAAAAATCATTTGATATATTATTACATTCTTATTTTTTGTACCTATCACATGTGTTATCAATGCATTACATCCTTTTTCTTCCTTTCATCATGGGACATTACTTATTACATATATTCTTACCTTGGAACCAAAGTTCAGGGTAAACTGATGCATTTATAAGTAATCACCCCATAACATCTTTATTATTATTCTTACAACTTTACTGGTCAGGGTTGACCTCCCTTATTACCATATTTCTTATTTCATGATACTCATTAGATCGTTTCAGAATGACTGCTTGATCAGAGCAATCAAAAGATAACAATCTAAGAGTTCCCATAGTTACTTTATCATCAACAATTGTATACCTGGCCAGGGTATATAGTTACTGAGATAAGGTAATATGCACTTGTATGCTACCATATTCCTTCTCTTTTCTTATCATCACAAGTATAAGTATTAATTTTACTGAATTTTATATCCAGACCAATTCTTTAATACCTCATCTTCTTATGGAGGTAAGCATGCAACACGAAACATCTATTTTATACAACATTATAAGTCTATAGGACTAATCAAGGAAGGTTCAATCAATTGCTTTTTCAATTTTTATCTAAAAGATCATAAAAAGACATATAAGAAATACCATTTATTTTATCTAACCTGTCATGACTCGAGGATTATTCATTATCTCAGGTTGATTCTGCCTCAGAGGTTGATTTGCCATAACATTTCTGGTTGGGCAATCTCTTACCAGATGCCCTACTTGTCCACATTGATAGCAAGTTCTGGGTCTCCGGTGTGGTCTAAAGGGTTCCTTACCCTTTCTGGATAACCATTGCCTTGGTGTACTAGGTCCTGGTTGTATTGGTGACACTAGAAAATTCTTCCTTTTGGAACTACCAGGTCTCTGCTCCTGGGTTTGAATAGGCCTTTTCTCAATTCTTCCTTTATATTTCTTTTCTTGACAATTGGGTTTGATATGTCCAGGCTTCCTACACCTATGGCAGATCCTGGTTTCTGGTTGTATTCTAACCCCTATATACTATATATTGATTCAACAGGATGAGGTTGAGCACAAACTTGCTCTAAGTTCAAAACTTCATCATTTACCATTGCTTCAACCTGCTGTTGTGGGTTACATATTTTGTTGATATCCAAAACATCATCATTAGGAGCTGGTAATCTGGGTTGCATTGCTAGTGCTTGATCCACTAGATACATCATTGTTGCCCTAAATTCCCCAACAATGATTCCTAAGGAAGGATTCCTTATCATGGTTGGATTATCTAGGGGGATCTCAGGTAATTATCCCTCTCTTGCTTGCTCCTCTGCACCTCTTCTTGGTGTAGCATTGTTGCTCTCTGCAGCAAACTTCTCATCCGATCCAGTCATCTTCAAGTTTTTCTCCTCCTATGTGAGCAGAAGATACCATCAGATACACTGGATGACACTTAGAACAGACTCTACTACCTTAGTCCTATGTCTCTGTAGAATCAGCGAACCTAGAGCTCTGATACCACTAAATTGAGACATCCGACTTGTAAATCATGAGGTAAACTCAGGGGAAGCGGTCGACTAGCAGCAGAATTATGAAAATCACTAAAAATTTAAAAACTTTTTAGAAAGAGATCTTTAAACCATAAAACTCTTTTATAAGAAAGCAAGATAATTGTTTACAACATGGTTCGCTATTACATACATCCATTGCCCTGATGTCTGTACAGGGCAAGATACAAAATCTCGAGGCCCTATGCCCAAAAACCTCAGATCTACTGACTCCTAGGACCTGAGAGTACAGAGACGACATAAGACATACTATCTACAAGGCTTGACAGTCAGTATCTCCACCTGCGATTCACTACTGTCCCTGAAACTGTTGTTGCTATTGTTGCTCATCCCTAGATGGATTCTTTCGTCCTCGGCGTCTACCTAAAAAGTTGAATCCCACGGGGTGAGACAATTGAATAATTGTCCCAACGAGAGTTATAACTCTTCGCCAGAAGCTTTGTTATTGCAATAAGGAATAACATTAAGCAGTATAATTATTAACATTTAACAACAGGTTTAATGTCAAGTAAAGCAACATTTCAATTATAACTTAATTGGATATCAAATCATATCTCATTAAATAAATGAAGAACATGTATAAACAATGTAACATCAATCATTGTTTCTCATAGTTTAACCTAAGAAGTTATGCTACACGGCTGATTATGTTTTCCAAACATTATTATGCCCTACGGAGATGAGGTATACTGCTCATACTCCAACCGACCATTACGAAATCACGTCAGTACCATACATAGGTCATCAAAAGAGCCGGATTCTTATGACCTCATCTTCCTCAGTCAGTAAGAGGATTTTCTTGCAGGACATCTTATGTCTCTGCTGTGATATCTATCCAGGGTATTCTGGAAACTTCACTATAGAGTCACAGTGGCATTCTGTACTCTCTTCATCATCGAAAGATCTCTTGTTTATCTCTCATCCATGCGGCATTGTTGATTCCCTCGGGAGATTGGTGGTACATCACCCCGGCATAAACATGTAATGAAGGATTGGTAGGTTAATGGTACGTCCTACATCAATTCCTACATTAGGACGTAAGGATATTCGCGTCCATAATCCCCCATATACTCAAAAGTATATGTTCCAGGAGTTCCCTTAGGAAAACCTGTTTCACCATCATTTGGTCTCTGACAATGATGGATCTATGGTTAGGGCCCTAAATGATATCATTATACTTGATTATTTAAGTACATTTCAGTATTCTTTTAGCATCAAGCATGTTTTCAATCATTAATCATTAAAACAACTGCTATGAAAAAAGAATACTAAATGTATCAAGTTTAACTCACATCAGTTATCATATAGATATCATTTCTTAATCATTTCATCACTATGATATTAAGAACAGGAGTATTGATGCGATGATTTTGAGTCGCATTTATAGACCTTTTTCATATGTGTTTTGTGCTCTAATTACTCATTTTTATGGATAATATTGCATAATTCACTCATTTCGGTCTTTGCCTTCATATTATGTCAAATCCCCTTTGTTTTACAATTTTGAGCATTATTTATCATAATATTATTATTTGTGTGGATTTACTTGGTCTTGTTGTGAAATTTCAGGAAAAACAAGTATTTGCTTCCATCGATACCATCGACGGAAGTTGATACCATCGACCAAGCCACAGATTGCCAGACGAGAGGAGCAGCACAGAGTCGATACCATCGACACCCAAGTCGATGGAATCGAGATCCCTTCAGGTTGCTGGCGAGGAAACTGTCGATACCATCGACCCAAGTCGATGCCATCGACACATGGAGGCTACAGCGTCGCTAAACGACAACAACCGACGCTAAAGAGAGTCGATACCATCGACCCAAGTCGATGGTATCGAGATGACCACAGGCGCTCAGACTAAAAGAAAGGAAAGCTGCCGCTAATCCGCTGGGTCGATACCATCGACCCGCGTCGATGGTATCGACGCCGGCAGATATGCGTTGGATTCGTTTTGATCTCGATCGGATGACTGGAGTTATTTGACGACCTAATTAGGGACTTATACCTAATGACGGCCGCCCAAACGAGAAGGGGATCGGATTTTGCATTGCACGAGTGCCGAGGAAGGAGAAAAAGGAGAACGGAGGCCAGAAGCTCATCCCGGGTGATTCGGACGCTGCCGAAGACGAATTCCACCACCGACAGGCGGGGAAGCTCGTATTCTACGCCAAGGATCTACCGGTTCTTCTTCGTTCAGGGGTTTTCCCACTTGTTTCACGTTTTTCTTATGAATTCCCCTATTTCTACCATGTATTCGTGCGAGATGAACATGAGAGGCTAAAACCCTCCATCTTTAGGACCGGGAGTAGCCCGGGAATGCATTGTATGACAATTTTATATTGATAATTCATATTTTCTCTCTCAAATCCGTGGTATAGATTCGTTTTCTCCATATATATTGTTATGCTTGATCACCATAATAATAACTTAATGCCCTTAATCACTTTGACAGAAGGATTAACGGTTGAAAAGAGACGAAATCTACATTAATCAATAAAACCCTTGACAAAGGAGTTGTAAAATTAATGGTGGGAACTGAGAGATCGTTTATAATGCGCTTAGTTTAGGGGAATGATTACTACGACGGTGGAATCAACCTAAACCTAAGTAGTGAGTTACACCACGACAGTGGGTAATTCTGTTTTCAGGCCACTACCTGGATAGAGAGAGAAGAGTGAGGAATTATATAAAACCTAATGCAATGTTGACCCGCGGTGAAACCGCAATCCTAAAGATACCCTTTTGAATTGATTAAATTAACCTTTAATCAGTTGTTTTCTTTGTTTCATTTTATCTTCTTTTAATTTCGACAACAAACCTTACTTTGTTATTCGGCCTAGCTGATTGCGATTAGTTAATAGAAGTCTCCAATAATTCACGTGTCCCTGAGTTCGACTTGGGCCTCACAAAGGCCTATATTACTCGACGCGTATACTTGCGTTTAAGCGTGTAGTAAAATACACGTCAAGTTGTTGGCGCCGTTGCCGGGGAATACGACGAATTATTGGCACTTTGAGTGCTAAGAGCGGCCACTCTAGGCCACATATTTTTTTTATTATTTTGAAACAATTTTAAATATTCCTAAATTTCTCTATAATCGTGTTTACTCGTTCAAAGCATAGTACTGAACCCCGATTTTCTTATTTCAGGTACTTTGCATGGTGCATACACGTAGCGCAGACTACGCGAATCGCACACCTGAGGTTCCACCTTCGGGACCAGAGGATGAGGATTACTACGAGCAAGATCACCAAAGCGACATAGATTCTGAATCTGAGCAAGAGCAAGCAGAAGAAATGGCCGAACCACAGACGATATGGGAGAAGATCAAAGCGTCTTCTTCATCAGCTTCAAAGGGGCCTATAAAGAAACAGGGGCTCAACATTCCAACCTACAAGATCGATCCAGCATTGATTAACTTGGTTAAATCAAACGCATTTCACGGGATGAAGAATGAGGATCCAGTGGCACACATTAGTCAGTTTGTTGAAAATTGTGATATGGTGAAGATAGATAGGTTCCCACAGGATGTTCTGTACCTCAAGTTATTCCCAAGTTCCCTGGCAGGAATAGCAAGAGAGTGGCTACATAACCTCGACAATGAGTTTGTTGAATCATGGGATCATATGGTAGAGGTTTTCTTCAAGAGGTTTTTCCCTCCTGAGAAGACCAATGACATGATTAGGAAGATTCACAATTTCACCCAACAGGCGGGTGAAACATATTCTGAGACTTGGGAGCGATTCCAGGTCATGTTGAGGAGATGTCCACATCATGGACTGGACAAGGAGACACAGGTGAAGATCTTCTATTTTTCTCTCTCCGAGCATGATAGAAGCAACTTGGACTCGGCCGGTTCAGGATTTTTCTTGAACAACACTGATACGAGATGCTGGGAAATAATGAAGAACATGGCACGAAAGCAATCCTGGGGAGAAAGAGAGAGAGGCCCAGTTGAGCAAGCAAGAGTTGCCAGTGAGTCCAAGGCAATGAGAGAGTTAAATGAGAAGATGGATCTTCTCGCAAAGAAGTTACTGCAGAAGGAAGAAAATGATTCCGAGGAGGAGGCTCAAGTCAAGTACATGAGGCAACAGCAAGGGTACAGGAACAATGACTATTCATGGCGAAAGGACAAAAAGTTCTCATGGAAGGATCCGAACAACTTTCTGTAGGATCCGGACGCCAAGCCTGCACCAGCCACAGAGGACAAGAGCACTGAGTTGCTCAATCAGGTCATCAAACAAAACCAGGAGTTAATGAACACATTTGGGCAAAAATCAAGCAACAGGGTGAATTTATGAATCAATTTGGGCAGACTTTGCAGAGCCACGGGGCTCAAATGAGAACTATAGAGACTTCCATGGCGCAGATGGCCGCTGAAATTGCAAGTTTGAAGAAGCCGGCGCATCCGGGTTTTCCGGGGAACACCAATGTTCCCGGGGGAAACCAACAGGCCAAGGCAATCTTACTGAGGAGTGGCAAGAAGGTGTTGAATCCAAGGACGGATGACACAAGCACACCACAGGACAAAGTTGAAGATGCAACCACAAAGAAGCAGCCCACACTTGTTACAGGGCAAGCTGAAGAGATAGTTGTGGATGGTAATGACGAACAAGCCACTGAGGAGGAACCGCAGAAATTAACACCCTATGTGCCACCTCATCAAAGGGCACATACCGTTCCGGTCCCCTATCCCAATAGCGCAAAGGCAAGGAAGGTGGATGCACAATTCAAGAAATTTCTGGACAGCTTTAGGAAGTTATCAGTGAATATTCCTTTGTTAGAGGCAATTGAGAAAATCCCGTCTTACGGGAAGTTCCTAAAAGATGTCATCACTAAGAAGAGGAAAATACCCGACACTGAGGTCGTGGTGCTGAAGGAGCAAGTAAGTGCTTTCATTATGGGCACTTTGCCGCCAAAGAGACAGGATCCCGGATGTTTCAATATTTCTTTCTTTATCGGGAAGTTCAAATTTGGAGAGGCACTTTGTGATTCTGGGGCAAGCATCAATTTGATGCCCCTTTCTACATTCAAGAAGCTTGGATTAAAGGAATCAAGGCCAAGCAACATGACTATCCAACTGGCCGATAATTCTGTGGTGAAACCGTATGGAATCTGCGAGGATGTCTTGGTAAAGGTAGACTGTTTTGTTTTTCCGGCTGATTTCGTGGTTATGGAAATGCAGGACGAGCATGGCAATGAGTTGCTACTTGGACGCCCATTCCAAGCAACAGCCGATATGATCTTGGAGATGGGAAGAGGTCGCTTGACCTTGGGCATTGCGGATGATCGCTTTGAGATGGTCATGCCCACTAGCAATGCATCTACTAAAGCAAAAGCACAGTGCAACATGGTGAAACATGTGGAACACAATATCTCACTTTGTCTTGGGAAGCCATTCTTGGATATGGCTCATGTGATGAGCAAGATGGATAATGGGACCTTAGCTGTGGACATTATGGAGCAAACTAAAGTTGTCTCTTTAGGCAAGGCTGTTGGGTTTCCAAATGATGAGAATGAGGACATTCCACCTTCTTGGGAGGATGATGTGATTATTACTTCAGTTTTTTATGCATATCCAGAATTGCCTTTGGAGGCATGTTTGCTAAATGTCACTTATGATTGGATGTGGAGTACTTCACTCAAGGAGTGTGCCAAAATGCTTCAGATGCTTCCATGTTTCTACACGAGGCACTATGAAGACTTAGGTACACTTCCACCACCGTTGCAATCATCTCTTATTTGCCCGCCGGAGTTGGAGTTGAATCCACTGCCCCCGCATCTTAAGTACGTCTTTCTAGCTGAGAAGGACAAGTTACCAGTGATTGTATCTACATACTTGAGTGTGGATCAGGAGGAGCAACTACTGATAGTGCTCAAGAACCACCGTGGAGCTTTTGGGTGGTCTGTTGCAGACATCAAGGGGATCTCCCCTACACTTTGTCAGCATAAGATTCGGCTCGAGGAGGGAGCCAAGCCAGTAATTCAGCCTCAGAGACATCTAAATCCAAGCATGATGGAGGTTGTGAAGAAGGAAGTCATAAAACTTCTTGCTGCAGGGATCATATATGCCATATCAGATTCGACGTGGGTGAGTCCCACACAGGTAGTCCCTAAAAAGGGGGAATTACTGTTACTAACAATCTGTTGAATGAACCTGTCACCACCCGATTGGTAACCGGGTGGCGTGTTTGCATTGACTACCGCCGATTGAATGTCACAACTCTTAAAGATCATTTTCCATTGCCATTTATCGATCAGATTTTGGAACATCTTGCCGGTCGGTCGCATTTTTGTTTTCTAGATGGATATTCGGGGTATAACCAGATTTCTATTGATCCTTTGGATCAAGATAAGTCTACGTTCACATGTCCCTATGGGACTTTTGCTTACCGACGGATGCCGTTTGGATTATGTAATGCGTCGGCGACTTTTCAACGCTGCATGCTCGCCATATTCTCTGACATGGTGGAGCGTTGTCTTGAAGTTTTCATGGATGACTTCTCGGTTTATGGAGCGTCTTTTGATGAGTGTCTTTATAACTTGGACAAGGTACTGCAGTGGTGCGAGGACACACACTTGGTCCTAAATTGGGAGAAATGTCACATTATGGTGACGGAAGGAATAGTGCTAGGACACAAGGTGTCTAGCAACGGTCTTGGGGTAGACCCCGTAAAAATTGAGGTGATTTCTAAGCTACCCCCACCTAATTCCGTGAAAGGGGTGAGAAGCTTTTTGGGACACGCCGGGTTTTATCGGCGATTCATCAAGGATTTTTCTAAAATCGCAAAACCTTTATCCGAATTGTTGGAAAAAGATGCAGTTTTTGATTTCAATGAAAAGTGTCTTCACGCATTTGAAGTTTTGAAAGAAAAGTTGATTTTGGCTCCGGTTGTTCAAACGCCGGATTGGACAAAACCATTCGAATTGATGTGTGACGCTTCCGATTATGCAGTGGGAGCTGTTTTGGGGCAAAGGGTAGATAATAAGCCCGTTGTGATTTTCTACGCCTCCAAAACACTTAATGAAGCTCAATTGAACTATACAACTACAGAAAAAGAGTTACTTGCCGTCGTGTTTGCTTTTGAAAAATTTCGACAGTACTTAGTGGGTTCTAAAGTAGTTGTGTGGACCGATCACGCTGCGATAAAATATTTGATGGAGAAGAAGGATGCAAAGCCTAGACTAATTAGGTGGATTTTGCTTTTACAAGAATTTGATATTGAAATCAAGGACAAGTCGGGAATTGAAAATGTGGTGGCTGACCACTTGTCTAGGTTAGAAAGGGTAGATGAACAAGGTTTACACATACCCATAACCGAGACGTTCCCCGATGAACAACTTTTGAAAATTGATTCTAAGGAACCATGGTTTGCTAATATTGTTAACTATTTGGCTTGCGGGATCATCCTGGAAGACTGGTCTTATCAAGAGAAAAAGAAATTCTTTCATTCTTTGAGATACTATTTTTGGGA
Source organism: Alisma plantago-aquatica (assembly GCA_963693085.1). Taxonomy (NCBI): domain Eukaryota; kingdom Viridiplantae; phylum Streptophyta; class Magnoliopsida; order Alismatales; family Alismataceae; genus Alisma; species Alisma plantago-aquatica. Next base: position 107,537,403 of record OY856411.1, read on the forward strand.
TGACCCAATTCTTTTGAAGCAGTGCAGGGATGGTATTCTTCGCAGGTGTGTGCCGGAGGCGGAGTACGAGAGTGTTCTCCACCATTGCCATGCGTCGCCTACGGGAGGACACCATGCTAGTTCACGGACAACATCCAAAGTGTTGGAAAGCGGCCTTTATTGGCCAACTTTGTTCCGGGATGCCTATGATTTTGTGAGGCAATGTGACCCATGCCAGTGCGCAGGTAACATTTCAAGGAGACAAGAGATGCCCCTGAATGTATTTCAGGAAGTTGAGGTATTTGACTTATGGGGCATAGACTTTATGGGACCCTTTGTGTCCTCAAATTCAAATTTATATATCTTGCTTGCTGTTGATTATGTGTCGAAGTGGGTGGAAGCAATCCCCACAAGGACTAATGATTCGAATATAGTGTGCAGGTTTGTGAAAGAAAATACATTCTACAGGTTCGGGATACCCCGAATGATCATAAGTGATGGGGGCACACACTTCCGGAACCAAAAATTTTCGACACTTTTGAAGAAATATGGGGTTAAGCACAACATCGGTACCCCATATCATCCACAGACACAAGGACAAGTGGAGGTTTCAAATCGAGAAATCAAGAAGATTCTAGAAAGGACAATGGCATCCACAAGGAAAAATTGGAGTGCCCTACTACCGGACGCACTTTGGGCGTATAGAACGGCATACAAAACACCTATAGGCACCACGCCTTTTAGGTTGGCGTATGGCTGGGCTTGCCACCTTCCGGTGGAGTTGGAGCACAAGGCCCATTGGACGCTAAGAAGGCTGAACTTAAGCTATGATGAAGCCGGGCGAAAGAGGATGTTCGAATTGAACGAATTAGATGAGTTACGCATGACGGCATATGAGAATACCTGCATCTACAAGGAGCGCACAAAGCTGATCCACGATCAACATATCGAGACGCGCACGTTCAAGAAGGGAGACAATGTTCTATTGTTTAACTCCCGTCTCAAGATGCATCCCGGGAAGGTGAAGTCCCGGTGGAGTGGACCCTTTGTAGTGGAAGAGGTGAGACCGCACGGTGCGATTCTTGTGCGTGATGGAGATGCCACGTTCTTGGTGAACGGACAGCGCTTAAAGTTGTATTTTGGTGAAAACTACAAGAGAAAAGTGAATGAGGTCAAACTCATTACACTTGTGGAGGAATGAGATGATGGGAAGACGTCTAGCCTAAGACGTTAAAGAAGGGCGCTTGTTGGGAGGCAACCCAACCATTGGTACATTAGGATAGGTTAATTTTAGTCATAGATTGCTTTTATTTTGTTTAATTTTAGTGTAAAGAAGATACCTTGATCCATTTGTTCAATGTGCAGGCACAGGCAGGGTCGATACCATCGACACACTGGTCGATGGTATCGACATGGGTTCAGGTTGACAGCTGCAAAAATCGCACTGAGTCGATACTATCGACGCCACCGTCGATGGTATCGACATACCTACAGGCAGGTCGCAATAAAAATGTCGATAGTATCGACATTCCAGTCGATACCATCGAGATCTCTGGAGAAGTTCAGAAGATTTTTGCTCAGTCAACTCGATACCATCGACGGCCTCGTCGATGGTATCGACATGATCACAGGTTAAATTGAAGAAGTGGCGGTGTCGCAATAAAAGCAAGTCGATACCATCGACCCTCGTCGATGGTATCGACATCCATGTCACCGATCCGCGCAAAGACATCGACGACGATCGCGAGTCTACGTCAGCGATCCGGGTGCTGCGTCGATACTATCGACTTCCGTCGATGGTATCGATAGGTCAGCAATCCGAGTTTCCCGATCCACCAAACGTCAGCTGTCGATACTCGCGAGGGAGGCGGATAGCATCGAGACGTGTCGATACCATCGACCCGCGTCGATGGTATCGACGGGTCGACAGTAGCGCCGGCCAAGTCTATTTAAGGAGACTTGCAACGTCATTTGACGTCACACCTTCAGAGCAAACGTCCTCCTTTGCGGCGAGCACTCCCCCGAGCCATCCAAGACTGAAGAGAAGTGACAGCAAGCAGGGATCTTCACTGAGCGGAGAATCACTTCTCCATCTTCCCCGAGCTCTTTTCTTCTAATCCCATCTTTCTAGCAACAATGGTGCACGCCGCCGGATCATCGTCCTCGCGCACGAATCCTTTGGAGATCACGGAGTTTGTGCCACCCCCTACTGCTTCAGTCTCTCGTTCGTGCCTGGCTCACCCATCCGCGGAGGTGAAGAAGGTGTATGAGGAGATCATGAAGCGGAAGATCGAGCCGACCCGGTATGTGGACTGGGGAATGATCCGTGATCTTGGATTTGAGGCCAACTTGGCCTATGTGCTGGCAGGACAAGCACGTCACACCGGCAGATAGGACGACGAGTTGGAGTATCATGCAGATGGGCAGCCATTCTTCGGCGAATGGCCCACCTACAAGGAATTGGTGGCGGAGTTCATGGCGTCCCTTGACGTCTGCGTCGTGCCCAACGACGTAGTTGCTTCTGATCGTGAGTGGATCAAGGGTCGGGTGTCATTCCAGCTGTTCAACATCAACTACAACATCACGCTTGAGCAGTTCAATGACATCTTCAACTGGAACCATGGTCGCAACGATCACCGGCGCCCAGATTCTCGCACCGACTACGACAAGATCTTCGGCGAGCTAGTCACAGTGCCGGCGGGAAAGACAGTGAGCTACCACAATGATGCGGTAGCGGACTTCGAGCATCCCTTCGTCCGGGTCCTACACCGGATGTTGAGCCTTACGTTCTTTGCTCGGAGTGATTTGGCATTGAGCAAGTTTCAGGAGAGCGATCTTTTCTTCCTCTACATGCTCCTGAAGTGACAAGAATGCAACTGGGGTGCGTTCTTTCTGCAGCGCGTCCTAGCAGTGAAGAGGAGTACAAGGAAGGCTCCGATCCATTTTGGTGGGCTCATCACCAAATTGGCGTTGTACTTGGGGCTGAATTTCCAGTCTATGACTCCGATTTCCACGAGGAGTAAGGTGAACGTGCAACATTTGCACCGTTCAAACCTTATCCTTCTCCGGGATGGGTTGGCGTACGCACACTGCCACGTCAACCATGCTTATCAGGAGTGCGCACTGCCAGACGCCGTCTTCCACATCGAGGGAGCCCAGCACTTCTGATGGTCGATCATAGCCGTCGAGTCCGATGAAGAAGGCGGTGATGACGAACAAGAAGGCGAGGCTGAGGAGGAAGAGGAGGCTTTCACACCTCTTCGCGCACGAGTAGCACCACGGAAGCATCCTAGGATGCATCCGGGTGCGTCTTCATCATCACAGCCCCCACTGCCATCACCACAGCCCTCGCAGCCAGGCGAGGATGCCTACTCAATGCAGGGAATGTACATGATGCTGCAGGACATCCATCAGACACAGCAGCAGCATCTAGAGATGTATACCGGTATTCAGGATACTACGAACCGGTTACTTGACAACCAAAGGGCGATGTTCGAGAATGAACGTCTCCTCCTCGACAACCAACAGTAGATACACAATCGGTTGCAAAGGATGGAGATGCAACAGGAGCCCTTTTACGACCATTACTGGAGTCAGAGCTACTTTGGAGGCTATCCACAGCCTCCGCCGAGGACCCATTACGATCCGAGCTTCCAGGGGGAGTATCCTTCTTGGGATCCTACGGCCCCGCAGTACCCGCCTCCGCCTCCACAAGAATGATCAGGGTATTTCTTTTCCACTCTTAAGATTGTTTTTGACTATGAGGCCATAATCAAATTCAAGCTTAGGGGGGTAGCTGGAACAGCTCTATCTTTTCTTTTGTTTGTTTTTAATTTTTTCTTTGATATTTTTTCTTGCATTTTTAGTTTTTGTTTAGGATCCACATCTATCTAGTGTAACTGTGGATGTCGTAAAAGTTGTCATCTCGCTGTGTATTCATGGGAAATTTAAGAGAATTTTAATTTTTTTTGTGTCATTTGGATAGCTTGACTTGGTTGTCCTTGGGGAACTTATCCTATGAAAATGATTGATTATGTCAACTTTAAAACAAGATGTCACATCTATACTCCCATTGACTCATGAAAAGTGGATAGTAACGGTTGTTTGAGCCTAACCTAACCAAATGGTAATGAGACCTTAATTGGACATAAGAGAGAGAACCCTTTGAATCACTACACATGTCAGTAAAGAGGGACACATAATACTCTTCAAAGGTTCAGTCATCTAATCTTGTGATCATTCCACTTCAATTTTCCATAATCCACCTAAGAATTGGAAGTAAAGCACAGTTTTAATTCCTTTTTGTGTGCAGAGCATCTAGATAGGAATTGCATTGATATTTTTCATACCTTTTCATAAAAAGAAAAAATATATAGGGATTCATGCACATTACCTTTAGGTGCATGCCATGTAGTTGCACTCATGACTTTCATGATTATCATGCATAAAGTACATCATGTATCTCAATTTTCTCTCAAAATTGATCTAAACTGTTCCATACCCTCGAAATAGTACAAAGATTTCCAATCATGAAGAAAATAGCTCAATACATGTATCTCTAAGCAACTATGGATATGTGGGATAAAAAAAGAAAGAAAAAAAAAGAAAAAAAAATTCTGAAAATCTGAAAAAAAAAAAAGAGAAAAGAAAAAAAAAGAAATTAGAAGAAAATGGAATAAGAGGGAGAAAGGAACATGATATCACTTGCATTACAGGAAAATTGAGTACATGATGTGGCTTAAGTAGATTTCCATCTCATTTTGAGGTGGAAGGCTAGGGCATGCATCATTTCACCCAATTTTAGGCATTAGGGCATTTTTATTGTGCATTTGTATCATTTAGGACATTTTGTTTTTATGCATGTTGAAACTGTACAATACTTCCAAGTTCTTCCATGTACCACCCATTCCATCCATCCGTTGCTCGGATTGGTAGGCCACCGTGAAATTCTCCTCACTAATGATTATCAGGAGAACGGCTTCCATGTAGATGGTAGTTAGGGCGAGCAACGTAGTGTAGGCGATCACAAGATGCACCAATGCTGAATCGGCGAATTTTATTATGTTAACTGCCTTATGTGATAGTGTTCATCGGTTTGAAGGATAATTTCTCTTATTGATGATTTTTGTCGCCTTTAGGGTAATTACTGTTATGTGGTTAGAGAAGGCCGGTTTGAGAACGTTCAGTGGGAGTCACATGGGATATGGGTTGGTGTGTTGATTTTTAGTTGACATCTGCAATTCTATTCTAAGGATTAGTTGCTCGAGGGCGAGCAATGTTTAAGCTTAGGGGAGTTTGATGCGATGATTTTGAGTCGCATTTATAGACCTTTTTCATATGTGTTTTGTGCTCTAATTACTCATTTTTATGGATAATATTGCATAATTCACTCATTTCGGTCTTTGCCTTCATATTATGTCAAATCCCCTTTGTTTTACTATTTTGAGCATTATTTATCATAATATTATTATTTGTGTGGATTTACTTGGTCTTGTTGTGAAATTTCAGGAAAAACAAGTATTTGCTTCCGTCGATACCATCGACGGAAGTCGATACCATCGACCAAGCCACAGATTGCCAGACGAGAGGAGCAGCACAGAGTCGATACCATCGACACCCAAGTCGATGGTATCGAGATCCCTTCAGGTTGCTGGCGAGGAAACTGTCGATACCATCGACCCAAGTCGATGCCATCGACACATGGAGGCTACAGCGTCGCTAAACGACAACAACCGATGCTAAAGAGAGTCGATACCATCGACCCAAGTCGATGGTATCGAGATGACCACAGGCACTCAGACTAAAAGAAAGGAAAGTTGTCGCTAATCCGCTGGGTCGATACCATCGACCCGCATCGATGGTATCGACGCCGGCAAATATGTGTTGGATTCGTTTTGATCTCGATCGGATGGCTGGAGTTATTTGACGACCTAATTAGGGACTTATACCTAATGACGGCCACCCAGACGAGAAGGGGATCGGATTTTGCATTGCACGAGTGCCGAGGAAGGAGAAAAAGGAGAACGGAGGCCAGAAGCTCATCTCGGGTGATTCGGACGCTGTCGAAGACGAATTCCACCACCGACAGGCGGGGAAGCTCGTATTCTATGCCAAGGATCTACCGGTTCTTCTCCGTTCAGGGGTTGTCCCACTTGTTTCACATTTTTCTTATGAATTCCCCTATTTCTACCATGTATTCGTGCGAGATGAACATGAGAGGCTAAAACCCTCCATCTTTAGGACCGGGAGTAGCCCGGGAATGCATTGTATGACAATTTTATATTGATAATTCATATTTTCTCTCTCAAATCCGTGGTATAGATTCATTTTCTCCATATATATTGTTATGCTTGATCACCATAATAATAACTTAATGCCCTTAATCACTTCGACAGAAGGATTAACGGTTGAAAAGAGACGAAATCTACATTAATCAATAAAACCCTTGACAAAGGAGTTGTAAAATTAATGGTGGGAACTTAGAGATCGTTTATAATGCGCTTAGTTTAGGGGAATGATTACTACGACGGTGGAATCAACATAAACCTAAGTAGTGAGTTACACCATGACAGTGGGTAATTCTGTTTTCAGGCCACTACCTGGATAGAGAGAGAAGAGTGAGGAATTATATAAAACCTAATGCAATGTTGACCCGCGGTGAAACCGCAATCCTAAAGATACCCTTTTGAATTTATTAAATTAACCTTTAATCAGTTGTTTTCTTTGTTTCATTTTATCTTCTTTTAATTTCGACAACAAACCTTACTTTGTTATTCGGCCTAGCTGATTGTGATTAGTTAATAGAAGTCTCCAATAATTCACGTGTCCCTGAGTTCGACTCGGGCCTCACAAAGGCCTATATTACTCGACGCGTACACTTGCGATTAAGCGCGTAGTAAAATACACGTCAAGTATTCAAATCTTTAAAACATCATAGGTCATTTAACAACATGACCTTGATTGTAACAACATAGATATTATTCATGGCTCTTACAGCCCATCAGTCTCATATGTTACCTCTTAGACCAGGCAACATAGTATATCATTATTCATAAAGCTTGTAACATAATTTTAATGAATAAAACATCATAACCCTTACCTGGCTATGGTTACTTCTTGCTAACAACCTGCATGACTAATATAATTGAGGACCTGCATACCAATTCTTTTCAATTTATTCATAGAATACCATGACCGTGCTACCTTGCACGGTCGTGCAAGGAGAGGCTACCACGGCCATGCTCCATAGCATGGTCACGCTATCAACAACATACCATGACCATGTTACATCACCATGATTGATTTCTAGGGTTAGGGTTTATTCAACTCAATTAGGGTTAATAAACCTTTTTGACTTACAAGGCATAACGATTTCTTATATTGTAATTTGTTCACAGGTTTTCATGCTTGAAGGCATAACCTAGGATTAGGATTAATGTACCCCACCTTTCAATAATTAGGGTTTCCTGTTCATGTTATCAGTCCAACCCTAACATACTACTCTACCACTCTTGGGAGCATACAAGGACATTATAAATGTTTACTTTCGATTACTATACTCATCATATAATGTTTAATGATCATCAATTCTAAGTATTAGCTCATTTCACATTCATATCATAGTATGATTACATCATACTTATTGATTTGGCTTACTCCCTTCCCCAGATGTATTACTTTCTTCTTATTACCTTCTTACTTAAGATAATTGATTAACTCAGTATTAAGATATTTTCTCTTTTAATACTTTATCCACTAACTTGTTACTTTCCTCATATGGTGCATGTATCACATATCAAAATTATCCAATTATCTTTAATGATGTAGGTTTAAACATTGTTGATGTAGGATAAACCATCATCAACTATTCTAGGTATTTCTATATTCAGGGTGTATCTACATCATGCTTTGGTACACATCATTTCTAAGAGTTTCATACCCATCCTTATTGTAAGGTACAAAAGCATTTACTCATTCTTAGGGATGTTTGGATCTACGCATCATCTTACCTTTTAAATCCTTATTTATTGAAGTTGCCACGTTTATCATTCACAGGGTTCATTAACCCTATTCTATATGATTATGACATAATCATCTTATTTAATTGATTTAACTACACCTCACTTTACTGTACTTATCTAGTAAACCATCTCCAGGATTTCATAACTAATAAGCCATAAATTAGGCTTACTATTCATCCTAATAGGGTTTCTTATGACATCACCTCCAATTAGGGTTTCTATTCATATCACACCTCCCCTAGATTAGGTTTAAGATTAATATCCCACCATTAGGGACTATTATTTCACATCATGTTATTCCCCTATAATTAGGGTTTACTATTCTCATTACATGATTAACCCTAAAATTAGGGTTTTACTATTCACCTTATAGTGACTTGAGGTCATACCATCATCATGTATGAAGATTACTATCATTAATGCCTTCAAATTAGGTTAAGATTCATTAATCACCATAATTAGGGTTTCCATGATCTCACTATGAAGGATCATACCCTAATCATGTGCATTCATACATATTGAGGGTATTATCTTGATTCTCATTCATATTAAGAGTCTTCTCTCTCCTCTTACTATTAGATGATGTTTACATCACTCTAGATTGGGTTAGGTCAAGTCAACTTTGATTATCATAAGTCAAGTCATCACCATTATGGTCATTAGGGTTTGCTTGATCAAGGGGTGTTGTCTACTTGAACCCTTCAAGGGTGCCTTGGTAATGTTCACCATTGATCATAGTATACATCAATCAACTAATTACTTGTCCCTTTAATGTCTCTAGGTATCATTAGGGTTTAGTTTAATCAACCATTGAACCATCTAAGCCTTTAAAGCATTAAGCATTCTTGACCTTAAAAGACCCCAAACAGTTTTGAACTTTCAACCTCCAAACGGTTTTAAAACCACATGGAAGGGTTGACCGTTTGGTATCTTTGACCTTCAAGACCGCATGGACAAGTTCACACTCAAGACCATTTGCCCTTACACGGTCTTGAAACCGTTTGATCACGTTGACCGTTTAGCCAAGTTTGACTTTGAAACCGCATGACCATAAATGGTTTGAAACCGCATGACCATAAACGGTTTGAAACCACATGAATCCAAATGGTCTTGAGACCGTTTGGTCCCAAACGGTCTTGAGACCATTTGGATTCAAACGGTCTTGAGTCTGTTTGGTCCAAACATCTCAAAACCGCATGGACCCAAAAGTGCATCAACACTTGCAATTGAGTTAGGGTTTCCAATGTTGAACCCCTCAATTGATCATGCCAAGATTAACCACTTATCAATTGAGCCAATTAGGTTTATTCTTAACCAATTTGACACTCAATTGACCCTCAATTAGTCTCCAATTAGGGTTAGGACCAATTGAATTAGGGTTTGAAATCGATCAGCCTTCAACATCCATCAACATGAGTCTATTTGAAGTTGAACCCGTTGAACCATCACCCAATTGGGCCATGACCTGACCCCAAACGGTCTTGGGATCATTTGGACATCCTCCAAACGGTCTTGAGACCGTTTTCCCAAAGTCGTATAAAAAACTAAGTCAATTTGTTAAGGGTTGAATCCTAATTAGGTCACCAAATCAGTACTTTGATTATTTCAACAACCCATTGTGATTGGACCTTCAATTGATCAAATTCTCTTCATCCTAGACCTCCAAATGGTCTTGGGTGATCACCAAACGGTCATGAGACCATTTGGGTGATCCCCAAACGATTTTGAAACCGTTTGGGCCACTCAACCCAAACTTCAACATGATTGGTACATTGAAATCAGCAAAAGAACCCGATTAGGGTTTAGGTGATTAAAGTGCCTTCAACTTGATATTTACTTGGAATTAGCTAATGATTCTTTGTAGGTGATTAATTAATAATATGTCCAGCAGACCCTCAAATGGTCAACACTTGGTCAACCCCTCTAAATGGTCTTGGAGACCATTTGATTCTAAACGGTCTTGTGAAACCGCATGAATCCAAACGGTTTTGAAACTGTTTGGTTCTAAACGGTTTTGCAAACCGTTTAGACCAAAAGTGGGAGACCGTTTGGTAAAGTTACATTGGTATTCACGCCCATCTTCTTCTACCTCAGGATCAAGGTCGGTTCCTCACGGTTTTTCTTGCAAGAGTGCAAAGAAGGATGGAGGGAAGAAGAACAAGCTACTTTTGCAAGAAACAAAGGTGCATAACAAAGTTTAAGGGTTTAGAGTTATAAAACCATCCTTAAAGTCTTCCCTAGAGCTCCAAGATTCCAAGATCTAATGGCATATTGAGCTCCACAGGTCGTCCAAGGTTGTTTCTCCAAGAATTGGTAGGAAAGGATGGCTAGAAAGAAGAACTAAGTAAGAAAAGCTAGCAAACCAACCTTGCATCATGACTTTCTCCACAAATCCGAGCTAGATGATGATCAAACCTTACCTAGAACTGGTTGGCCATTTTCCTTTACTCCAGAGCTCCGTCCTTAGTCGGTCACAGTAGAAGATAAGTGAAGAGAAAGGGGGAAACGATCCCTTGGTTGTAAAAGAAAGGTGACTATATACTTTGGGGGTATTTCCAAGATAGAGACAACTATTTCTCCTATTCTCAACTAGGTCCTTCTCTCCTTCTCCTAGGCACGTCCCTCCTTCTCTATACTTAAGCAAAACTCCTTCTTAATCCAAGGTCTAAAGGATAAGAAGCCAAACCTCCTACTAAGTTGTACACATAAAAAGGGTCATTTTGCTTACAACTTGATTATTTAATTACAAAGGTTTTCCTTCTTATTTGATTATTCAAATGAAGCACCCTCTTCATCATTTTTACTCTAGTTGATGCCAAGAGTCATAAAAGATACTCTAGAAGGTATATTTTACATGTTGCACCCCATGTTTTGGGTAAATTGCACTTTACACCAAAACTAGGGTTTAAAGCACAAGGATTGCTCCACAAGCTGCATCTTGGTGCCTAAGCTTGGAGAATCCATAACACTTCATCATACTTACTCTTATGATGTCTCAACACCAGAGGAACATCTTGACATGTGCAATTTGCAAGTTAACCCCTCTAATTGGGTAATTTGCACATAGGTCCCTATTAACAAAACAATGTTACAACATTGTTCAAAAAGGGGAGAAAAGGAAATATATGTTCCTCAGAAGCTTTAATTACATTTCAGAAGATAACTACAAGCATCTAATCTCATATTTAGGCAAAACACCTAGGGTTAGTTCATAACCCAGGTCAGGGATGTTACAGGCTCGCTCCTTAGGGACAGGGCCATCTTCAGGGTTCAAAATGTCAAAGGGGACAAGCTTAGGCTCCAAACCTCCCTCAACGAAGGCCTCCTCTGGCCTCTTCCAATTCTTGGAGGACTCCTCCTCCATGGACCTTCTCTTTTTCTCTAAGGACCTCCTCCTCTTATGAGAGGCCTTCCTTCTAGGTGGCTTTGGTGCGGGCCATGCTGTTTCACATAAATATATTATTAAAATTAGTTTTATCTTTAGGGCATTTAAAGCATCATAAAATTATGTCTATGACATATTGATTACATGTTTTTTATGATTTGGCAGAGGATGCCTTAACCCTAATATTCACAACTGTGATTCCCATAAGGGTAGATAAAGCAATTATCAAGTCCTTAGGGTTTTGTGAGTGAAGCAGGGAGTAGAGAAGGAATGAACTTAGATGAGAAGAAAAACATAGAGGTATTTTATTTCAGGAAAAATCTTCTAACTTTGTCCATGCAAGATGCATTGGTCTGGGAGTCATCGTAAGTTGACTAGCGGTGCAGAGGAAAGTTTTGCTAGCCCCAGGTCATGGTCCCTTATAGACACCACTGTCTTTAGAAAATACCCTAATAATTCCTTTGGGCTCTACAAAATTTTAAAGGTCAAATGATTAACCAGGTTGTGATAAGAAATGTAGCACGTCCCTCCCACTGTTATCCCCTATTCAGGAAGACTGAGACAGAAAGGGACATTATCATAATTACAAGATCAAGGTTTATCAGTTAACCAAAAATAATTATAAATTTCATTACATGGAAAAGAGTTTGATAAAAATATGAAGATAAACTCTCCATTAAGGAGTTACATGAAATGAAGATCTAATATTTTCAATAGGAAATATATCTAACTATCTAAATTATACAAAATGACTTTAGATCTTTTCTTTTGATGTCCTCTTATTTGATAGCTACCTTTCATCATTACTTGTGGTTTAACCTAAAACAACATGAAACCAAAACGTGGTCAGTATATTGAGATTTACTGGTATGTGAGGGAAGCACATTAAATATTTACGTGTAAGTGTAACAACATATTCAATCATAGAATCAATTATTGTTACATAAACAAAATTTAGATTTTCATCATAACTTCTCAACTTTGATTTACTCAATATCTAGGATACCCTCTCTTAGGGATTTGTCCATGCAGTCGACTTGAGCCACCTTCCCGATCTGGGGCTTGGTTCCATTTTGGTCTTCCTAATTTGGGGCTTGATCTCTTATGAACTTCCCAATTTGGGGCTTGGTCCTAGTCATCTCAATGACTCTCTATCATTATTTCTATTTTTAGACTTCTAGAGTTGGTATGAGGGGTTTGAGTAAGTTACGCATGTATCATGTGATACTCATATGGGCCATATAGATTACATGAAACTAAATAAACATCCAATGATTTAGTTTGGAATCATTTCAGGAAACTTTGGAAAACACATAAGTCCATAGGGCGAGTAGTCATAGGCGTAAACACATACCTTCCTCAGAGTTGACTTAAACTCCAAGTAAACAAGAACAATTGTAATCAACTAAGTAATTACCCTAAAATGAATGCATAACACCCAAGTATTACCATTTTGTTCACAAACTCACATTCAGACTGACTTGGGTTCCAAGTTAGGCTTTTAGGGTCAAACTAGAGTTTTGGCTTCTCAAATTCTAATTGTCACATTTAATGCATTCTAACTTACAAACTCTAATTTGGCAAAAGATATGAGTTCCTTAACTTAGTTTAGATCAAGATGTCCCTTTCTATCCAAAAATGTTCGTCTTTATCCATTACAATCATTCACACAAGTTATGATCATTGAAACTAAAAATTTTGGAATTTGTGGGATACTTATGTCTTGGAATTAATTTTACTGGATTCCTTGTATTTTTTGATCAAAATACACTATCTACTCGTAATTTTTGGCCGAAGGATGGATTTTTAATTAATTTTACAAGATCTAGCTATTTTTTTATTTTTTCGATTAGAGAGGTGAAGAAAATGCCTTATTTGAAAAAATAGGTGACTACAAGATCCCTGGTCATAATTGACAATTGTGTGGATTGCACGAATTAGGTTATATCCAACCGCTCACCCTGATCTGAGTTGAGGAAAAGCCTTGATCATTTGATGAGGTTTGTGGTCCATGATGGAGTCTGATCCAACGGTCCACCGTTCACCCCCCTTCCAACCTTTCACTTTGTACGTGACAATGCTCATGGAGGATATGCTCACAGAGAAGAACAAGCAAGAGGAGGGGAGAGATTCCTGGGGTAGAGCCTTTCTGTTTGGGTTCCTGTGCTCTTGGAAAAGTCAGGGGATAAGTTATTTATAGGGTATGTGTTAGGGTCTAGAGTTTAGGATCTGGGCTGAGAGAGGGTTTTCAACAAGGACTTCCCTTGGTCCACATTCCATAGTTTCCTCTCCTATCACTAGGTTTCCTTTTTTAAATTCCAAGATGAGCTCAGTGGCTCATTTTTTTCTGTATGAGGTGGGGTGTGGAGACAGATAGGCGTGTTATTACTTCATGTGTATAAAGCTTCTTTCCCAATCAGACTCGGGTAGGAGACAACCAATGAGGCATTAGATCATGATCCAACGACTGTCATCTTATAGGAATAATAAAAGACGAAACTTTGTTTCCCATATTGAATGAATTGTGGCATTTAATACATAGTCCAATATTTCCTTTACTTTAGGCAAAAGTACATAATTCATATCTCTATCTCATTTTATCCTTTTAATCTGAAAATTTAAAGGAAAGTTTTAATCTCTTATATCTCGGTGCAGGGATGATTTGAGACCAAAATACAAAAGTTAATATCACTTTTCTTTGCCTCTAAATCTCCCTTTTATTTGATTTATTTAAGTCATTTTTTAATTCCTTTTCATCTCCCGAACATGGCTATATTTCTTATTTGGATATATTTCTCATTAGATATAATAAAGAACCAAATCTAATTCATTAGTTGCCTTTATCATGTTCTTTTCTAGAAAACTCCACACAATTCCATATTGAAGATATTGATTGTCCATTACCTTTAGTAATTCATTTATTATCATATTTCCCTCTTTTTCATTATCCATTATCCATTAATGGATTATTGATAACTATAAAACCATGAAATCCATTACAAAGGAGAAATTACATTTTAAATCCATATTTTAAAACAAGGCATACCAAGTTTTCTAGTACATCCTTAACAAAAGCGTGCTATAAAAATTATAGTCCTCTTCCCTATGCATTCTATGTGTGTGACCCAATAGGCTCCAAATTATGTTAGTAGTGATGTATTAAATCATATTATGATTTCACAGACGATTATTAGTGTCTAGTAAAACTTCATTGCCACCTAGTAATTGGAGAAGTTGGAGAACAAATTCAACCTATTATTGTGACCAATGTTAGAATGATCATATAATCCCTTTGTGTCTGTTATCTAGATTGAATCTAAGGCATGGAAATGTCATCATATTATCTTCAATTTTTTTCCTTGATCTAGAGTATATTATTTCAGATACATACGAGCTCGATATAATATATTGGCTGACATGTGCATGTCCATGAATTTCATAGTCTTATTCATCAAGTGGTCACAATATCTCTCCAATAGGAGGGACAATTCCATCTACATCACTCACAATAATCCACAAGTGTCACAGTGTACCCAAGCATCGCATGTATGGTAATCCATATTCAAGGTTATGCTGGGTAGTGTTAATGTACACCGAATAACATGTGATCATTGTAGTGACTTTAGGTCTAAGGACCACAATCACCATTGTCACATGAGATATGATCGTGACTATCATTTATGGCTTTCATGTATCATACTCAAGTTGTATTTGTCTAGTACATTTGTTCATAATGAGTACTTATGTATATTAAATGATATCCAATATCATGACTAAGGAGACATAGTCATTAGTCAACACAGATACTAGTATTAGTATATTATTGCTGTCCTAATTTATGCAATAATATCCGATGAGGGACTTAGACAAGAATGTATACTCTTAGCATACACATGATCTCAAGTTTAGGTCCTTAACTTAAAATCACATGTCATTGAGTTATTCATTCTTAAGACATTATTATATTTATTCATTATCTAATATTAAAGTAGACATAATAATTGGAATTAATTTTATTAATAATCAAATAAACTATAAAGTGTGACATTAAAACCTTCATATGACTGACTCTTAGGGCATACTACCACCAATCTCCCACCAGGACTAGAGACAATCACTCATCAATGTAATTTCATGCGATCTAAAATGGCCACCAAGATTTTTCTATGAAAGTGCTTTTGTTATAGAACCAACAACACTGTTTTTGGTTTGTACTATGTAAATATTCACATATCCTAATTGTACGATGTCTCATATGAGATGGTAGTGTAATGGTATACGCTTGTAATGTTTGATGTGATTTGGGTTCCTTATTTTGTGCGATGCCTCCATTGTTGTCATAGTATAGCTATACTACATTTTCAATGGATGGAACCACTCATAGTTCACCAATAAACTTATTGATCCATAAAACTTTCTTTGCTACTTTGGAGGCAGTAACTAATTTCCTAGGTTCAGTTGTAAAACCAGTCATTATCTCATTCTTGGAACTTTTTCAACTCACAACTCTACCATTGAGGGAAAAGACAAAACCTGATTTCAATCGATAATCATCCTTTTCAATTTAGAAGATTGTGTTCGTGTGATTATTTACAACAAACTCTTCCTCACCACTGTAAATAAGAATATGATCCTTAGTTCTTATCCGATACTTAAGGACTTTATCTATAGCAGTCAAGTTTCATTCACACGAATCTAATTAGTACCTAATCTTCATACGTAAATCATACAAGACATTGGTACTTGTACACAATATTGCATGCATAGTAGATCCAATTGCAGATGCATAAAGCATCTTATTCATGTGTTCCCGCTCTTCAAAAGAGATGGTCCAATTATCTCTAGAGAAATTTATTCCATAAGACATGGGTAAGTTTCCTCTTAGACTCTTGCATGTTGTTACATTCCACACTTCACCAATGTATGTACCTTGACTTAGACCAAGAATATTTCTAGATTTATCTTTATAGATCTTGATTTCTAGTATATTGGATGTTTCTTCTAACTCCTTTATGGAAGGTGTTTTCCAAACATCTTTAACCAATTATAGTGTATGGACGTTATTCCTGATTGACAAGATGTCATCTACATACAATATGAGGAATACACTCAAGATCCGACTAATTTTCTTGTAAACACAAGGTTCATCTTAATTTTAGATAAAAACAAATTATTTGACTATCTCATCGAAATGAATATTCCAATTTTGAGATGCTTGCTTCAATCTGTAGACTGGCACTTGTATCTTATAGACACATAAAACCTTTGAGTTGTGTCATATACACATCCTCAAAGAGATTTTGGTTAAGGAATGCAATTTCAACGTCCATATTCTAGAATTTATAGTCACAATAAGTTGCATTAGCAAGAATGATCATGATGGATTTAACAATGGCAACTTGTGAAAGGGTTTCATCATAGCCCACACCTTGAATTTGTTTGAAACCATTTACAACTGATCAACCTTTGTAGGTTTGTACATTACCATCCATGTCAGTCTTCTTTTTGAAGAACCATTTTCACCCTATGGGTTTTACCCCTTTGGGTGTATCCACCAAGGTCCACACCTTGTTGGTATACATGGAGTCCATCTCAAACCTCATGGCTTCAAGCCAATTCTCAAAATGTGGTCCCTCAATAGACTCATTATATATTGTTGGTTCATCATCATCTAAAGCATTGGTTTTTGGTATCTACATTTAAAAATTCCCTTTCTGGAGAGAGATCTTTCAACTAGAAGGCATAAGGACGATGCAATGAAAACCAAGACTCGACAGTGAAAGTCTTAAATCAAGTCTATTTCTACTTCTATATCGTCTTGTTGAGTCATAGGATATCCAACTATCACTATCTCAAGACATGCCCTACTAGACCTTCAAGGTTGTTGTGTTATAGGAGGAACTTGATATTTATGGAGTATAGAAGTAATATCCATTGAATTACTTTGTATATCCAATAAAATGACATTTTTTAGATTTAGGTCCAAGCTTTTTTGAAAATTGTGTCTTGACATAAGCTTCACATCCCAAGATCTTCATAAAATACATATTGGGACGTTTCCTGGTGCATTTCTCATGTAGAGTCTTTTCATTAGATTTAGATGGTGCATTTTTAAGTGTAAATGTTGTGGTTTCTAGAGCATATTCCCATAAAGAAGTTGGAATAATAACCAAAATCATCATAGATTATACCATGTCCAATAGGGTGTGAATCCTTATTTCTAATACACCATTATCTTGTTGTGTTCCAAGTGGATTCTGTTGAAATACAATACCACAATCCCTCAGAAGGACCTCAAACTCTTTGCTTAAGCATTCACCACTTCAAATCAAATCAAAGTTCTTTAATGCTCTTACCAAGATGATTTTGTACTTCATTCATGTATTCCTTAAAACTCTTCAAAGGATCCTGACTTGTTTATACATATAGACATATCTATTGATGTCATTAATAAATGTGATGAAGTATTAAAAACCACCTATGGCATTTTTGATAAAATGTCACATACATGAGTACGTATCAATTTTCATAAATCAATTTCTCTTTGATCGCCTATAGTAAATGGTGTTTTTCTCATCTTTCCTAATAAACAAGATTGACATGTATTAATTGATTCAAAATCTAATGAGTCTAGATATCCATCTGTATGAAGTCTGGAAACATGCTTCTCATTTATGTTTAATAGACGACAATGTCGTTGATAATTTTCTTTGAGTCATCGAGTATACGCCTCATGTATTGATATTGTATATGTGTCTAAAGATATGACAAATAAAGACCATAAGACATAGGGTTAATATTATAAAAGATATCATCTTTAAAAATAGATCACCGACCATTATTGATATGAAATTCAAAATTATTATTGTCTAAACAAGAAAAGGAAATGTTGTTCCTATTTATGGCATGTACATAATAGTAGTTCTCTATTTCTATTAAAATCCCACTTAGAATAGACAACTAGTGGGTGCCTATAGTAGTGGCAAAAATTGTTGCACCAGTAGCAACATGTAACACCCGACCTTTTGAATATGAGTGGAAGCATCTATCTTGAAGGGGGATGTCACATTAATATGATTATGGCAAATAAATACATAAATCACTATTAAGATTCAAACATTGTTCTTTGAATAGGAAAATTATAACTTAGTTCTATACATGTCTAAAGTTATAATCATCTCTAAACATGGAAAAATAATCATGAAAGTAAACATTTGTAAACGATTGGATAGCCTAATATGCATGACACCCCACCAGTTGGCTCTTGAAGGTCTTCTATTCCTTGTTTGCTCCTCTCGAGTCCTTCATTGCACCAACTCCTAGGGACATCGTGTCCTTAACCATGCAAAGGGGAAAACCAACAAATTAGTAAACAATGCCAGTAATTTATAATGTAAACAAAATAAAGTATACTTATGTAAAAAAATTGACATGAATTAACTATAAACTTTCTTAAATCATTATTAACATGAAGAATTGAATAGTAGATGTATGAATTCCTCTATGATGCCCCCTTAGGAGCACATGATTTCTAGGAAATCTCTTTATGCTAGGAAATCCTTTGACGACCCCTTGAGGTCCATGATTTGGGATCATATAAAGACTATTTCAATTCCAATAACTTGATCATTAACATTAACATTAACATGACCCTTGAACTTTAACATGATGGGATTTCTCCCTCTTGAACTTGAACATTAATTTCATGAATCATTAATCATAATCTCTAATCATAGTGATCACCATAGCCATAGGACATAATATTTAACAATCATCAAGCAAATGATATAGTGAACATGATTAAAACATTAAACTTGGAATCATAATGTCTACTTTATACTTATCACACAATCAACCATAAATACTTGTGCTCAACAACCTGACCCATTTACCTTAGAGAAAAGTTGATCCTAAGATGGTCTCTTTGATCTTTGAGTCAAATCTAAGTCAAACCTTCTCTTGTCTTGATTAGACTCTAAGTACCTATTCATAATTATTGAACATCATAAATCAATACCTTGTATCAATCCTAGGTTGAATTAGGATAGATTAATATTTGAGTGCATTAGGGTTAGGATAATTTGTTAACATCCTTAAATTAGGAAAACTTGGTTGGTTCTAGTCACATTAAACATGTGTGGTACATAATTAGGGTTTCATGAGTCATATTAGGGTTTCAAATAAAACATCATAGCTGGAAAGAAAGACATGGTTTGAAAACCCTAAAATAGTGTTCTACTCGAAAAATCCTTTCCAATGATTATTTATTCATAATTTTCTGAAAAAGCATCAAGTTACTACAAATTTTCAAAGAACTGACCAATCAGAAAAAGGAAAAAAGCCACATAGGAAACATAATCCCACTCAGTGCACAACTAGTCCGGGCCCAAGCTGGCGTGGCCCAATATGATCTCTCTATGTGGATAAGCAATGCATGAAGTTGTGAGGCTAAACTAAGAATCAAAATCCCTAGATTACCCTTGTGATATAAATAGTGTGATTAAGTGGGTAGGGGCATCATGGTCATTTACTGACCAAGTTTGTTCCCAACCCACTCCGTCGTGATCCATGGATCGAATAGCTCGTAGGAGAATCTTGGCTTTGATCCACAGCTGTGGTGCCTTCTTAAAGGAATTGACATTCTCTATGAATATCCCATCACCTAACAAAGCCAACAATCCAATTCACAAACCATGGCATGTGATGGGGCTCAGGAAGCTGGTTGGCACAGCCATAGCCATGGCCAACCAGTGTTGAAAGAAGGAACACACTATCAAGGATAAAAGAGGAAAGAAGGAAGGAGAGAGATAATCTGCCATGGTCTATAGAAGTCGACAGAGCTAAAAGCGAGAGAATAGGACTTCTATGTCCAAGGAAAACGTCAAAGGCCGCGAGAATAGAGGAAGCGGAGTCAGAACCAAAACCATGAAACTAAGCAGATAGGCAGCAACTAAGACCAGAAGAGAGATCTCGAAGGTCAGGCAATCTCATCGGATTCCTGGCGAAGGTTGGGTGGCCACTGAATCGCCATGGAAAGGAGCATTGGTGGAGGTTCAAAAGATGATCTATAGGTTATTATGATTGGGGAAATCTCGCAGTGAATCGATGATGTGGAGACAATGGAGGAGCATCATGATTCTTACCAGGAAATCAATTGCATCGAAGGGCATGCATTCAGTTGGGGCATAGAAGTGGTCAAAGAAGATGCAACTTGACTATGTGCGAGATTTTTAGAGAGCATGCGGCAAAATTTCTGGTGAATGAGAGATGGTTGGTGACAAGTGGTGCTTTTGAGTGCCTTATATATAGGCAAGGAGGTGATGGGGTGGCCTCTACGACCTAATGCAGAGAACAGGGAAAGAAGCCCGATTGGGCTTTTCCTGAATCGATAATAGGAGGAGGCGAGTAAAGGCTCACTAGAGTCAGGGGGAGAGACGAAAGTGTTGGAGAAGAAATATTGTGAAATCATTAAGAGATGAGGGAGAATAGATCTAGGGAAAGGTAACACACTGATTGGGCTCTGAGTCACAAGGTAAAAGATCTAGTTGATGACTCCTAGGCCATCCGATCATGGAGTAAATAAATCTTAGCCATTAGATGGCTTGTAAAAGAGGAGAAATGAATCAAGTAACATGTGACAGTCTGAAAAATGCGGGACTTAGGTCTAATTCATTGCATTAAGGAAATCAAAATTAAATCCTTAGTCAAACTATATTCAGACTTGTTTAATTCATTTGAGGGTTGAAACTAAATCAAAATGTTGCCAAATTTGGTCCACATGCCTAAATAGGGGGTCTAATTCTTCCTACACCCTTAGATTTTCATTTTATCCATTATGTGCTCATTTATACATTTAAAGCCATTATTTTGAATTATGCACATGAAGATTGAAACAAAATGTATTATCTCTTCATCATTGTTCCTTTTGACTTCATAAATGAGTATCATTTTTATGAATTAATTTGTATCCTTTATGTAATTTAATAATATCTTGAAGGAGAGAGAAAAAGTAAGGAGAATTACTATTTGTCAATTTGAGTTAATTGAATTATATAATGCACATTTGAGAGAGAAAATACAATTGAGTCTCATTTTAAGTTTTCTTATTACATTTTCATATAAGAATGGACTTTTTGCATTTAACCCCTCAACTATTATTATTTAGGAAAACCCCATTCTAAAGTTTTAAATTGGTTTTGAAAATTGGGGTGTGACAATTCTACCCACCTTAAAACAAGTTTCATCCTCCAAATTTTCTAGGGTACTACCCAGCTTAGGGGTTTTCTTACTATATTTGATTTATGATACCTAGCATACTAAAATTTATATGAAAAGAAGATATGTTTCATAAAGGGTCCATGTGGACATCAATTAACTATGACATCATTCCTCATATTATTTCTCTAGTTCCATAGAAAAAATCCTAGCTTGTCTCCTGGGAGGTGGATTCTAGTCCTGGTCCTTCTTCGTGAGCTTAGGGCAATTTGGCTTGAGGTGCCTAGTTTCTCCATAATAGTAGCATGCACCCGTACCATACCTGCATGGTTCTTCTTACATGTTGGACATTAGGGCTTCTCAACTTCTGTTGCAGACTCATGTACCTTTATCTTAGGTTTGTTGGGAGGTTGATATTGATTGTTCTTCTAAGGGACTTCCTTCCTATAGGATCTTCCAGGGTGATCCTCAAGCTCTAGGGATGCATCCAAGACAGCCTAGAGGGTCTTGTGGCCTCTTCCTAACAAGCTAAAGCTCAGCCCAGGCTTGAGTCCTCGAATGAACTTATTTATTCTATCACGTTCATCATAATCATAGTCGTACTTCTGTAGGACCCTAAACTTCATGGCATATTCGGTCACAGTCATGCCACCCACTTGAGCCATGTTGTCAATCTCTAGATCCTTCTTCTCTATCATGGCTTCATACATGTAGTGCTCTTGGAAGGCTTAAAAAAATCCTTCCCATGTGAGTGGAGGTGAATCAACTACCCTTAAGTTGAGGTAGTTATCCCACCATGTACGGGCTGCTCCTTTGAGCATGTGGGTTGCAAAATGAACCCTAGAGTGTTGAGGGCAGTCCATATCTCAGAAGCAATGCTCGATTCCTCTAATCCACTCCTCAACTTTTGTGACTACATCAATTTCTCCCTCACCCGAGAAAGAGTCAGGTATGATCTTTAAAAAGTCCACTAAAGTCAGCTCGTGGTGTCTGGGTTGATGTTATCCTTATGCTACGACATTGGTGAATTCTTGGATAAGATCTTCTATGGTTGCCTTAGGGTTTCTTTCACGTTCACTCCCTTTGCTAAATGAACCGGCACCATCGTCCATCTTACCCTTTTCTTTATTGTCTCTCTTAGGGGCAATCTGAAAAAAGGTCACACATACCTAGGGTTGGAACATATGAATCAGGTTGCTTTCTGGTGGCCATCCATTTGTTGGCTTTGATACCATTAATGTAACACCCCAACTTTTGAATAGGAGCGGGAGCATATATCTTGAAGGGGGATGTCACATTAATATGATCCTTACAAATAAATCATAAATCACCATTAAGATTCATATATTGTTCTTTGAATAAGAGAATTATAACTGAGTTTTGTACATGTCTAAAGTTCTGATCATCTCTAAACATGGAAAACTAATTGTGAAAGTAAACATTTCTAAATGATTGGATCGCCTAATATGGATGACACCCTACCATTTGGTTCTTGAAAGTCTTCTAGTCCTTGTTTGCTCGTCTTGAGTCCTTAATTGCTCTAACACCTGGGGACATCATGTCTCGAGCCACACTAGGGAAAATCAACACATCAGTAAATGGTACTGGCACTTTATAATATAATAAAATAAATCATACTTGACATGTAAGAGAAATTGACATCAATTAAATATAAACATTCTTGAATCATTATTAGCATGAAGATTTAAATAGTACATGTATGCATCCCTCTATGACGCCCCCTTAGGAGCACATGATTGCTAGGAAAACCATTAATGCTAGGAAAGCCCTTGACGACCCCTTGAGGTCCATGATTCAGGAGTATATAAAGAATATTTCAAATCCATTTAACTTTATCATTAGCATTAACATTAATATTTACATTAACATTAACATTAACATTAACATTAACATTAACATTAACATTAACATTAACATTAACATTAACATTAACATTAGCATTAACATTAAGATTAACATTAACATTAACATTAACATTAATAACATTAACATTAACATTAACATTAACATTAACATGACCCTTGAACTTTAACATGATGGGATTATTCCCTCTTGAACTTGAACATTAATTTCATGTATCATTAATCATAATCTCTAATCATAGTGATCATTATAACCATAGGACATAGCGTATAGCAATCATCAAGCAGTTGATATAGTGAACATATTTAAAGCATTAAACTTGAAATCATAATGTATACTTTATACTTAGCATGTAATCAACCATAAATACTTGTGCTGAGTAGCATGACCCATTTACCTAGGAGCAAAGTTGACCTAAGATGGTCACTCTGATCTTTGAGTCAAATCTAAGTCAAACCTTCTCATCTTGATTAGACTATAAGTACATATTCATAATTATTGAACATCATAAATCAATAACTTGTATTGATCCCAGGTTGAATTAGGGTAGATTTAGATTTGAGTGCATTAGGGTTAGGCTTATTGATTAACATCCTTAATTGGGAAAACTTGGTTGGTTTTAGGTCACATAAACACATGTGGTATATAATTACGGTTTCATGAGTCAAATTAGAGTTTCAGATAAAACATTAGATCTGGAAAGCAAAACATGGTTTGAAAATTCTAAATTAGTGCTCTACTCAAAAAGTCATTTCTGATGACAATTTATTCATAATTTTCTGACAAAGCATCAATTTACTAGAATTTCCAAAGAGATGACCAATCAGAAAAAGGGAAAAAGTCTCGTAGGCAACATAATCCCACTCAGCGCCCAGCTGGTTCGGGCCCATGATGGCATGGACCAATAATATTTCTCCATGTGGCTAAGCAATGCATGCGGTTGTAAGGCTAGAACAAGAACCAAAATCTCCAGAATACCCTTGTGATATAAATAGCACAATTAAGTGGGCATGGACTCCATTGTCATTTATTGACCCAATTTGTTCCCAACCTATTTCGTCATGAGCCATGGATTGAGTCGCTCGTAGGAGCATCTTGGCTTCAATCCAGAGTTATGGTTCAATCCTCTTCCGAGGAATTAACATTCTCTATGAATCGCCCATCACCTGACGAAGCCAACAAGACAATCCACAAACCATGGCATGCGTTGCGGCTCAGGAAGCTGGTTGTCACAACCATGGCCATGGTTGGCCACAGTTGAAAGTATAAACACACTATCAAGGCAAAAAGAGGAAAAAGGAAGGAGAGAGACAATATGTCGTGGTCTATAGAAGTTGATAGAGCCAAAAGGGAAAGAATAGGACTTTCGTGTCCAAGGAAAACGTCGAAGGTCACTACAACAGAGGAAGCAGAGTCAGAACCAAAACCATGAAATGAAGCATATAGGCATCAAGTAAGATGAAAGAGAGCTCTTGAAGGCTAGGTGATCTTGTCTAATACCTCATGAAGGCTGGGTGGCCACTGGATCTCCATGGCAAGGAGTGCCAATGGAGGTTCAAACAAAAATCTATAGGTTACAATGATTGGGGAAAGTCTCACAGTGAAGCGATGATGTGGAGACAAGGGAGGAGCTTCGGGGATGCTTACCAGGCAATCAATTTCACTGAAGGGCATGCATACGACTGGGATAGAGAAGTGTTCATTGCAGATGCAACTAGAGTAGGTGTGGGGGTTTCACAGAGCAGGTGGTGAAATTGCTGGTGGAGGAGAGATGGTTGGTAGCCAGTAGTGCTTTTGAGTGACTTATATAGGCAAGGAGGTGATGAGGGTGGCCTCTACGACCTGATGTGGAGAAGAGGAAAAGAAGCCTGTTTGGGCATTTCCTGAATTGACTATGGGAGGAGGCGAGTAAAGCTCTCCAGATTTAGGGTGGAGATGAAATCGACGGAGAAGAAATATTGAAAAATCATTAAGAAATGAGGGAGAATGCATCTAGGGAAAGGTAATGCACTGACTAGGCTCAAACTTGTGAGGAAACAAAGGTATTTGATGACTCCTAGGTTGACTGTTCATGGACTAAATCAATATCAACCGTTAAATGATGTGTAAAAGATAAGAAATGAATCGAGTAATGCGTGACAGTCTGAAAAATGTGGGACTTAGGTTAATGCACTGCATTAATGAAATCGAATTAAATTCTTAGTAAAACTATATTCAAACTTGTTTAATTCATTCTAGGGTTCAAACTAAATCAAAATGGTATGAAATTTGGATCACATACCCAAATAGGGGTCTAGATTCTTCCTATACCCTTCGATCTTCATTTTGTCCATTGTGCATTCATTAATACATTAAAAGACATTATTTTGAATTATGTACATAAAGATTGAAACAAACTGTATTATCTCTTCATCATTGTTGGCCTTTTTGCATTTAACCCATCAACTATTATTATATAGGAAAACCTTGTTCTAAATATTTAAATTGGTTTTGGAAATTGGACACATCGTTCAGTCTCCCCTTTATTCAAGGGTCTATTTCTTTTAATATATTGCATGTTTGAACATATTTGAGATCCATATATAATATCAAATACCCATAGGGAAGAAGTAGATACATTTATGTCTATAACATATATACCTAAAGTGGAGATATATATCCCCTACTTCTTGTTCTTCAGTTTCGTAAATAGAGAGGACAATTTCTCTTCCAATTTCTAATTTGGAGACAATGGTGACAATGGCCTCATTACCCATTCCTTCTTTTGCCTTAAGTGTAGAAGACCAGACTTTTTTGGCCCGCCATAAAATCTTTCTTGGATTTGTTTTTGACCTTGGACTTTCTTTTTCCTATGTTGACCATCAACATATAATTGCGCTTGTCTTAGTTTTCCCCTTGACTGTTCTCAACATGCCAAGTAGCTTCGTTAGCATTTAACAAAATTGTCCATGTTGTAGTTCATGACAAATTTCTTATATGAACCCGAAAATCATTGCAAGATCACATGTGTTGCCGAATCTTGCTTAAAGAAAATCCTAGTCTAGCAAGATTTTCAACATTCCTAGTTAACTTGATTACATGGGGCTCAACTAGTTCACCTTCCAAAATTACGTACTTAAATAATGCTTGGATACATCTTACCTTTATTTCCTTGCTTGTTCTTGGTACATATTACTACAATGTCTTATCATCTCAACAACTCCCATGTTATCAGGTTTCTTCTAAATCTCATGATTCATGGAACATAGAATAAGGCACTTGATGTCTATGACATCATTGTAATACTTCTTGTAATCTTCCCTTTCTGCCTAGGTGTATTCAGAGTTGATTCATTTAGTATTGGTGTTTCTATGACATAGATCTAATGCTCATGTGTGGGAACAATTCTCAGTGTCTTGAACCAATCATATAAGTTATTTCCATTAAGTTTCTCTTCTTAAAAAGTGATCACAAATGTTGTTGTTGTTGTTGGTTGCCATTTGATCCACAAGAAGTATTTGCAGTAGTTAATATTTGATTTAAGTTTTATTTATTGCTATTAATTTGGTCATTAATTAAATACCACTACCACTATTTTATTTCAAATTAATATCCCTCACTACTGATTTAGAAGATTGCATTAAACAACCCTATAGTGAGAGAAGACTGTTATTTCACCAAGTGATCCACAAACACGTACTATTTAGGTATGCCAAGTTTTCCAATTGCATCAAATGGAACTCTTGATTGATGGATGCACAACCCCATCTATATGCCTCTAGGTGCTTAATCCTATTATGGCGCCTAGTTAAATCTGACTCAAAGGCCAACACAATAGGATATGCACCCTTCTTTGTGTTAGGAATTGTAGAGGCAACAAACTCAATGAAAACAACAAAAATTATCTCCATGGTTCCTACAAGCAGATCTCATCAACAACAATGTATTAAAAAGATGTGTCAGGTATAATTTCTTATGAAGAAAGTCCAATGACATCCTCACACAGTGGTGTGTGTTGCTTATAATGGTGCAAAAATAATCTTCAAAGACATCCTCCAAATGCAGTTGCACAACACTTGTGTCTCTACATAGTCCACACATGTGGACAAGAACTCCTCGTCATGCTACTTGAGTAGGCAGGGAAGGAGTAGCCTTTCATTTGGTGACATTCTAGCATCACAATTGTTCTCCTTCTCTATCTCGTGGATAATGACAAATAAGATTCACATACAAGAATGTGTGTCTGTGACCCAGTCGTCATGCCCCTTTAAATAGGAGAGCCAAGGAAGTAGGGTTTCCCAAAAAAACCATGGGAAACAAAAAGGCAGCGGCCACATTTAAAATGGTCGACTCAAGGATGGCAAATCAATTAGTTGGCTCAATCAAAATACTCTATAAGTATGCTATCAATTGATTAACCAATTATTCAAACCAACCGATGACTAATTTCTAGGCACTTGATTGGAAACTTAAACCAATCACTTGAGGATAGCCGATTGACTTATCATCTCAGTTGATAATTTTAAATTTGACCAATTAACTATGAACTTTTAGCCAACTATTTAGGATTTTAATCCAGTATTGTTCTAGTTTATTACCTAAACATTTTCATAATCAAGTTGACTTTGAGCATTTTTAAACATATCCACAATTATACTCCTTTTCCAATGCATCCTATGTGTGTGACCCTATAGGCTCCAAGTTATGTTGATAGATTATGTTTGTAATCATATTATGTCTTCACAGAGAATGATTGGTATCTAGCAAGACTTCATTGCCAACCAAGTAATTTGAGAATTTGGAGAACAACTTTAACCTAGTATTGTGACCAATGTTACAATGATTGTATTATCTCTTTATCTCCAATATCTATATTGAATATGAGGTATGAATATGTCATTCCTAGAATATTTAATCATTGTCCCTTTATCTAAATTAGACTATTTGAGATACACACAAGATCAATATCATATACTAACTCACATAAGCATGGTCATACAGTTCATAGTCTCACTCATTATGTGTCAAAGATATCACTGCAATGAGAGGGAAAAGTTCCATCTATGTCACTCACATCAATCCATGTGTATCACAGTGCACCTAAGTACTACTTGTACAACAACCCTTATTTAAGGTCATGTTGAGTAGTGTTAAAGTACACTGAACAACATAAGATTTGTGTAGTGACCTTAGGTCTAATGACCACAATCGCCACTGTTACATTGAGGTATGACTCTGGCCACAATTATTGTCTACAATTATCACACTCAAAGTAGGTTTGTACAGTACACTTGTTCATAACAACTACGTATGTATTTGATATGATATACAATAGCATGACTAATGAAACATAATCAAAACACATACTAGTTTTAATGTATTATTATAGTCCTAATTTCCACAATAATATCTGACTTGGGACATAGAAAATAATGAATACTCTTAACATACAAATGATGTCATGTTTAGATCCTCGACTTGAAATCACATGTCATTGATTCATACATTCTTAGGACATTATTATATTATTCATTATCCCATATTGACTCAAACATATTTGTTTGAATGATCTTTACTAATAATTAAATCAATTACAATATGTTCCATTACAACCATCAAATTATTGGATCTTAGGGCATATAACCAACACTTTGGTAGACCCACATGTCTATTTTCACACTTCCTTGAGGTAGATAGTGCAACACCCTTTGATGTGCCCACAATTAGTTGATTAATGTTTTCATGTGTGTTGAACAATTGAAAGAATATATCACTTAATCTTTTGATTGAGTTCATATATATACATATATATATACATAAATATATATATATATGTATATATATATATGTATATATATATATATTTGTGTGTGTATATATATGGGTATATATTCACTACTCGCATGGGTAACTAGCTTTAGTTACCTATGGATCTATTTTGTAATAGAAAGGTACCTGTTTGTAATGAGACATAAACTGCTGCCATAAATATCATTTTTACTGTAATCAGACGTGTAATACAAAATGAGTGTTTGTATTAAAAATTTGGTCATCTCATTACAAACAATGTATGTCTCACTACAAATATGTATCTTCCTATTACAAAACAGTTGCACGGGTAGCGACTGAATGGCCTATATATATATATATATATATATATATATATATATATATATATATATATATATATATATATATATATATATATATATATATATCGGGTGTTCATTCATTGCCCGCACGGGTAGCATGGATTTTCGCTACCCTGCAGCCAAAAAAGTAACTCTCCTAGCTAAGAAAGTAAATTTGTTGTCAAAAAAGTAACTATGGTGTCAAAAAAGTAACTCTGCTGGCCAAAAAAGTAACTCTGTACAAAATATACATCAGATATATATAAGGACGGGTTTTTTATTTTGGAGGGGCAAATGATATTATTTTTGGCTCAAATGTTTTGGAGAGATAGACAAAATAGTCCTCTACAATTTCGAAAAAATATTTTTGAAAAAAAGTGATCGAGAGGGTGGGCGGGTAGCTATCCGCGCGGGCAATAAAGATGGGCCCATATATATATATATATATATATATATATATATATATATATATATATATATATATATATATATATATATATATATATATATATATATATATATATATATATATATATATATATATAAACACCAGATACTAATAATATGTATCATAAACACATTATATCGACACTTACAACCCACAAATATACACCATTAGTTATGGTCATCCTAGTGTAATTCTTCAGATCAACAAAGGATAACTATCCACCTAAGGTTCATTTCATGATGTGCACCATCAACCCATAACTTGCATTTGTGTTTCATCACATAATTTCTCTATGGAAGCTTCTTGGATCTACATGGTTGCCTCGTCATGTCAAGTCCTTCAAAACTTATTATATGTATTATATTGACATGATATGTAGTAACCTCTAATTACATTCAAGGGGAATAAGAAGGAATAGAAACCATTACATATGGGATAAATAATGGGGCTCAACATGCAAGCGAATTCTTGTCAACCAAAAAAGACTATATTCACATCCACAACATGCACACACAAAGGGGTCTTTTGGTCACAATCATGCCTCCATCCATCAAAAAAACAAATATCAATGGTGATATGTACGATTTATAGATATATCATATATTATGCACAGAAACCACACACACACACACACACAGATATATATATGGCTACATCATTTTCAGACTGGACAATTCCCATGAAACATTGCAACATTTGTTGAATTAATAGGATATGGACATATATATATATATGTTATATATATATATATATATATATATATATATATATATATATATATATATATATATATATATATATATATATATATATATATATAGACTACATTATTTTCATATTGGACGATCCCCATGAAACATTAAAACATTTATGGAATTAGTTGGATATGCATATTTATATCTCATCGTTCACATCACATGTAACGACGCAAGGGACATAAAATCAAATCCGATCAGATTGACTATAAATATAAATATATTGTAGATTGACATGACTAAAATATCACTTTAGGATTTTTTTGATGCAATAAGAAAAATGGAAGAAACAAAAATAAATAAAATCCACATTTCCATGAGAAGATCTCATCAATAATAATATATAACATGAATGAAGGTTGTAAGATATACCTTGTCAAAGAGTAGATCTGGTGAGGTTGCTCATAAAGAATAGAAAACACAAGAATGTTGATGAAAGTCACTGAATATAGTAACAAACATATTTGTATATGTATATCATCTATGAAGATGAGGGGAACTCCATGCCACACTCTAAGAGCAGGCCAGGAAGGAGAAACCTTTCTATTGACAACATGCTAGCATCAAATAATCTCTCCTTCTCTCTTTCTCTAAGGTAAGGATGAATAGATTTATGTGTCCAAAATTGTAGCCAAAACATGTCTATCATGCCACTTTATATGGGAGAGGCATGAAAGTATGATTTCTAATAGATCTTGAGAAACAAAAAGAAACCAATCGCCTTTTAGAATCACACTTATGGACATCTGGTTGATCAATTGGATTAGCCTAGTTGGGATATTGGCTAGGTTGGGCTGCTTTTCAGCACCTACCCTGGACTTCTAGTTGGGAGAGTGGATCAGGTTGACTTACTTTATCTAACCGGTTGATCATTGATCCAGTTTATATGGGCGACTTAATCAGCTAGTCGAAAATTTGGTTGATTTTGTCCAGTCAGTTGTTTGGGCTTGCCATTCTAACATTTGGGAAAATCTCAACCTAGTCAATAAAGTGGACCTTGCAATTGATTGAATGATCTATCCAGTTGGAGACTGGACTTTCCAGTCAACCCATTGGGCTTCCATTCAGTCCTTGATGGATTAATTGATTATCTAACTCTTCTAGTAATCAATTAATCATATATTCATGGTTATACTCCTCTTCCCTATGAATCCTATGTGTGTGGCCCAGACTCCAAATTATATTATTAATGATATCTATAATCATATTATGATTTCATAGACATTGATTGGTATCTAGCAAAAATTCATTTCCACCCAAGTAATTGAGAAGTTAGAAAATAACTTCAACCTAGCATTGTGACCAGTGTTACATTGATCATATAATCCTTTTGTCTTTGATATCTAGAGTGAATCTGAGGCCTGGAAACATCATCCTCTTATGTTCAATATTTGTTCTTTGATCTAGAGTGGACTATCTAAGATACATACACACTCAATACTATACATTGACTCACATGAGCATAGCCATGAATTTCATTATTTCACTCTTCAAGTGGCTGGGATATCACACTTTCCATCTACCTACCCATAATAATCCAAATATGTTATAGTACACCCAAGAACCACTTGTATGGCAACCCTTATTCAAGGTCATGTTGGGTGGTGTTAAAATACACCAAGGAATATGGGACCGTTGTAATGACTTAAGGTCTAAGAACCATGACCACCACTGTTAAAAGAGATATGATTCTAACTATCAGTTATGCATTCCATATATCATACTCAAGTAGGGCCAGTCATGTGCACTTATTAATAACAAGTACCTATGTGTTTGATTTGATATCCACTATCATGACTAATGAGATGTAGTCATCAATCAACACATACACTAGTCTTAATATATTATTATTGTCTTAATTTCCACAATAATATCCTACTAGGGACCTGGAAAAGAATGGGAAATCTTAGAAAACACATGATCTCATGTTTGTATCCTCAACCCAAAATCACTGGCCATTGAGTAATTCATTCTTAGGACATTATTATATTATTTCATTTTCTCATATTAAATCAAACATAATAATTGGAATATCTTTATAAATAACCAAATCCAATATAAATGGTGTCATTACAATTGTCATATGACTAACTCTTAGGTCATAATACCAACAATTTCTACCAAGTTACCTGAATATGTGCAAAGTCAATATGTTGGGAAGACTTGTGAGCATCTTTTTCATTTAGGAGCCAAAGAGTTTGCAGGAAGTGTGGACCCAAAAAAGATTAACATGTAGATGAAGGGTTGAAGAAAGTCTTCTTCTTTTTGGAGATCAATGGGGAAGACAAGATCATAAATATTTTTTATCTTTAAAAGGAAGTGCAAGCTTTTGGTTATGTATGGAAAGAGGCCAAGAGATTGGGCCAGTCGTTGATGTAGACCAATTTAATGAGAAAGTTTGTGGCTCCTTATTTTTAGATGTGGCATGATAAAGAAGGGTGACATGATAATGTATGATCATGAGATGTACTTCCTTGCGTGATGAAATGGAATTTTTAGATCTCAAGAAGGAGTTTGTGACTATTTTGTGAGCTTCTAAAAGATTTGAGAAAGCCTTGATGTAGAAGACGATAGAGGAGGCTTCCAGGAAGGAAACATTTGATGTCGATGCACCATGTTATTATGCTTTGTGTGCTAAGATGAAGGTGGTTAATGAATTCACACCTATACAGGCACAAGTTTGTGTGGATGGTGGTAGTGTTGTCCTATCAGTTGTTGGTCCTTTTGAGAGTGTGGTTGTGTCTATGCTTTCTCCTATTTCTAGTTGTGGAAAATTCATTGTGGCTTAAGTGGATAGACAACATTGTACCACTTGTAAGCATAGACATGATGTACAATGTTAGGGAGATGACTTTGGAGGGTGTTTCTTGTATAGAATGTTTGGTCAATCGAGGAAGGATCGGTCAAATATTTTCTTTTCCAAATTGTTATGATTTGACAAAGTTGATGTAATACTACAGCCTTTTGTTGAATTTTGGGCCAAAATTCTTTGAGGGTGAATTTGTAACACATTAGCTGAGATTTACCTAGATGTTGATCTCTTTTCTTATATTGATCTAATGTACTGTCATGATGAGTCCGGTTGTATAATGACATCTTGTTCTTGTTTGAAAATTGAATGTTTAATTAACATGTAAAATGCCCAACTTAATTGGATAATACAAGATCTTCAATGTATAATAGGATTGAGTTGGTAAACCCTAAGTCAACCTATGGTTTGGGCATTATAGCTGAAATCCTAATTAATGGCATGCAAGCATATTATGTATATATGATGAGATCTAAATATACCATGATGATGTATGTGCTTGCTGCTCTACGAACATGCGCTTACAAAATCCTTAGGGATTACGGGCCATGCTGAATTTGTATGTGGCCATGACTGAGTTGATGTGTGTATGTATGACCATGGGAGTACTTGTTATACATAATTTGAAGTTCATTTCTTTGTGTATATTGCTTGTTTCCCTAACATATTAACTTGATTGAGTTGAGTTTGGAATTAACCAAGTTGGTGAGCAAAGGTCAATGTGAGTGTTGATTTGAGGTTGTTGATTTGGATTCTTGTTGTTGGACCTAAACCCTTGACATCGGTCGAGTTCAATCGTTATTGGCTAACTTGGAGGACTTGACAATCATAGTCTCAAGATTCTGAATTAATAAAAACTCTTGACATTAACTTAATTGTACTAATTTGTTCAAGTTTAGAAGATTTGTACCTGAGTTGAAGAAGATGTTAACTAGATAGAAAATAAATGTCAATAAGACAAAATCATGACTAATTTAGTTAATTCAGTCATGTGAGTAGGATAGTAAGTGTTGGAGTTAAAATTTGGAAGAGAGAATAAAGGACTAGGAGAAAGAGTGAATTTGGGATGAATCAGAGGCAATTTAGTCGACTTGAGTAGTGATGCTACTCAAGTTAGAATCATATCAAAGAGATAAGTGAGATTTGGATACCTTGTGAGCTTGGTTTGGCCATGATTAATTTTATTTCATGTTGGGTGTACATGACAAAATTGGTTGTTGAGTCATGGAGAGATGATGTGTGGTCTAGTATGGTCAATTTTAGTCGATTCCCTTGAATTCAAGAAAAATTATTGCTTACTTTGTTGATATTTGATTGATGTTCTATGGTAGTGAACTTGGGCCAAACTCTTTGAATTTGGATGAACTAAATTTTGTGTGTGTTGTTCAGTGGAAGCAATGAATTTCTTAATATGAAAGGATATAAATAGTTGGGGACCCTCTCCAGTCACTTGTTGGACCCATTTTCTTCTTGTTTGAGGTGTTGGAGCTCTAATCAGCAATGAGAAGGCAATCTAGCCCCTAACCTTGAAGATGGTTGAGCATTGGCAGATCTTGTTGGAATATCATTATTTATAGTTGATACTTATTCTTTTCCCTTCTTCCATTCTTGTTCTTTTCCTTTCTTTGACACTTTTCCTATTTTTGGATAGATCTTAAGGATTAAAGCCTATATCTTCATATAGCTTCTTCTCTCGATTTGTTGGTTAGAACCAAGGTTAGATATGATGTATTGAAGCTTCTTGGTGCCCCTGTGTTCTAGGTTGGACCTTGAGAAGGATTTTTGATATTGATTGGAGGTTAAAACATGTAGAAGAAGCTTGTTCATATAGTCTAGAGGTGGGTATTGAGGCTAGGAGATCCCCTTATTTGGTTTGGCTTTGCTTTGGAAACCTATAGGTGAGTGAATACTTCTTCTTCACTAGGTATGTGTAGAAACTACATGGGGGGTTAAGTTTATAAGATGCTTTCATGTTCACTTTTATGCTTACATGATGAGTTCTTAAGCTTTGTCATGAATTATCTTTATGTTTACCAAATATACAAATTTTTAGCTTAAAGGTTCCAAACTAAAGGATGGAAAGTCCCCTCTGTTGCATCCACAATGATCATTTAGGATTGATTTT
Organism: Alisma plantago-aquatica; assembly: GCA_963693085.1. Classification (NCBI taxonomy): domain Eukaryota; kingdom Viridiplantae; phylum Streptophyta; class Magnoliopsida; order Alismatales; family Alismataceae; genus Alisma; species Alisma plantago-aquatica. The sequence goes on from OY856411.1 coordinate 107,573,134, forward strand.
ATCTATGTGAATGGTAAGGATTCCTAGCACAATTGAGACCTAGAGATCTTGCGTCCTATTATTTTGCCATATAATCTTGTTGATTTCAAATCATCTTTCATGTATGTGATGTGATATCTTGGATTATTATGGGAATGGTCAAATATGCATGAACATATCCTTGATATGTGAATGTCATGCATTAGTGACATGTGATAAGGCTGATATTATATCTTTCTGATTATGATAACAATCTAGGCATTGTGAAAAGCTATAATCTAAAATAATCTAGCAAATTGAAAATGATGAAAGTATAATATGTGAGCCATTTGTGGCAGGTTCTAAGCCTTAGGAATTTACATAAGGTTCAATTGAGAATGAGTTTACGTTGTTGAGAAGGTCATGATGCTTTGTGATGATGATTGATCATGTCGAGACCCTATTTAGTATACATGTTTATAATTGAAGCATAAATTGTGGATTATTATTATTTATATTGTGTTGCTTCTATGAATTAATGATGTAGAAGCTATGGATATATCCTATTATATGGAATTTCACATGAACACATGAATAATCTTAGGTAGAGAACCTTAATATGAGAAATCTATGTAATAATTATTGGAGACCTAATTCATGTAGTTAGGTGCCCTAGATATCGTGAGCCTTCCTCTATGCGGGTGATAGGACGGTGAAACAAGTCTAACTTGTTGGTATATATGCCCATAGAGCCATCCCAAGAGATTGCATGGAGTCAGGTATTAATTAATCAATTAATGTGATTATTTGGTTAATTAATGAATTCTAGAATATTCTAATTAATCCACGAGCATTTTAATTAATGTAGTGTTTCTGTTTACCGATGGGTTTAGGAAACCATACTTCCCTTTGTTTCCTATTTAAAGGAGCTTGACGACCGATATCTATATAAGATATTAAGAGAGGCTTTTCAGTTTATGCTCACGTACGTAAACCATAGCTATCACCATCCTCAGGAGAGAAAGGAGAGCATCGTGATGCTAGCACGTTGTCGCACAGAGACGACTCCTTCCTGCCGAATTAGGAAGTATGACGTGGAGTTCCAATCCATCCACGCGGTCGAAGTAGAGACGCAGACGCTGAGACGCCTGCGTTCAGAGGACATCTACGACCATCCGTGCGTGCTACGAGCGGCGTATATCACCGTACGGAAGGAGCACAGTCGGATCTTCCTGCGATGCACTTAACGAATGGGAGAGAAGTTATGTCCGTGTAGGCCAGCATCGTTGCACACCATCATGGAGCGGGACATCACCGGACTTGCTCCGTGATAAGGTATATCCCGCAAACACTCTTTCCAAATATGTTGTTGTCGATGAGATCCTATTTTGGGTTGCGTGGAATTTTTGTTTCTTCCGCCGCACATATTTTCTCCACAAAACCCAACAGTGGTATCAGAGCAGCATCAATCTACGGCGTATTTGGATTCGTTTCAATATGTTCAAATCGTTGTATACTATTTTCTATGTTGCATACGATGCAAATTAAAACTGCTAATGTGCAAATCAAAACCTAATTCCACATACGCTGCAGGCTTCTATTTTTGACATTTTCGGATGGGGTCGACTATGGAAAATACTAATTTTCCTAAGTGCACGGAAGTAAAATTCCGTAGATCTTTCAGGGGATGTGCCCCTGTGTACCCCGCATAGTCTACATGGGAGTCAAAAATTTATTTAATGGAGAGTATCCCGCATTAAACGTACTACAATTTTAATATGTATATATGTATATGTAGATATACCTATGATAACTTACACATCACCATTAAAATTTTGTTTTATGTGGTGAATGCATGCACGGTTATGGCCTAGTATCCCCTTTTGTGAATGTTGTGAATGAATGTGGATGTCAGCCTTGTGGATATGTTTGTTTGTGAATGCTATGGATGTATAATGGTTGAATATGGATCCTTTGTATAAAGTATTCGGCTTGCATGTCGAGCCTCATCTCTTATTTTAAAGTGTAATTAATTCTTTCCCTTTATATTTGTACTCATATGATGTAATAGAAATAAGATTAGTTTTAGTCTTTGTAAACTTGATGTAAGGAGGCCACTTGAAGATCCAACTCCAAGGAGCATCCATGGATAAGCACCATGAAGATCTAATTCCAAGAAGCAACCTGAAGATCCAACTCCAAGGAGCGTCCATGGTGAAGCAACAAAAAGATCCAATTCCAAGAAGCAACTTGAAGTTCCAACCTCACGAAGCATCCATGAAGTTGTTCATTGTAATGCTAATCCTTACATGCTTACAGGTTGATTCACAAGTGTTGCATGAGATGCATAAGACCATAGGTGGATCTAATCCTTTGTTTCTCTATAAGATTACAATAGTATGGCCATAACTGATATATTTGTGCTTGTGATTGCATGTCTATCATTTTTGGTTGTGAATATAGTAGTATATGATACATACTATAAGTATGTGGTGTTTGGATATGTATATGTATTAATAAAACCCCTCAATTAATAATATTAAGTTTTAGTTGCCTTCCATAAAGAAACACACATGAAAAGCTTGATCGACTATGTGTGGGCACGCCTCCGCATGGTACACTGTCTATCTAGTGGAAGTGTGATGGTGGGTGTGTGGGTCTGCCTCCGCAGGGTGCACACTCATCGTGTTGGCTTATGGGTTGGAATTAACTAGGGAACCTTGATAGGATCAAGTACCTAGAGGCACACAAATGCATCATGGCAAGGAGTTCTGCATGATCATCTATCCAATAGTTTCATATGATGCAATTGGCAAAAGTTGCCTACCTTAGTATTTGGTCTTTGATGCCGGCGTTGGCTGGGCATTGATCCAATTATTTTGGATCTTGGCTCACTAGAAGGTTGTACATTGCAATCTTCTGAGTTGATAGTGAGGGATATCAATTTGAATAAAATAGTGGGAGCATAATTAATTAAAGGCCTAATTAATCTCATTTATCAAATCTTTACAAGTCAAAATGTTTTGGACTAAATGCAAAATTTTCTTTTGTAGCAATCAAATGGCAAACAACACTCACACTTTCTCGTTGCGATCAGTCCTTGAGAAGGACAAACTTATTGAAACCAACTTTCAAAACTGGTTTAGGACGCTGAGAATTGTTCTCACACATGAGCGTAAGCTCTATGTCCTTGAAACACCAGAGCCAGCGGAACCCACCGCAAATGCGCCCAAGGTTGAAAAGGATGCTTACAAGAAGCACCTTGATGATGTCATGGATGTCAAGTGCCTGATGTTTTGCTCAATGAACTATGAGTTGCAAGATCAACATGAGAACATGAATGTCATGGAGATGGTGACACATCTCAAGAACATGTATCAACATCAAGCAAGACAGGAGAGATATGATGTCTCCAAGGACTTGTTCAGGAGCAAGATGAAAGAGGGAGACTCAGTTGGCACCCATATACTCACTTTGATTGGGTACGTGGAAAGCCTGTCCAAGCTGGGATTTCCCCTAGGTCAAGAGTTGGCCACTGATGTGATTCTACAATTGTTGCCTGAATCATATAGTCATTTTGTCATGAACTACAACATGAACAATCTTGACAAGCCGTTGTTAGAATTGTTGGGCATGTTGAGGACAGCTGAAAGACAGATGAAGAAAGACAAGCCCAAGTCTGTGATGATGATCAGCAAGATAAATGGAAAGTCAAAAGGTAAAGTCAAGGCTAAGAAAGGTTCTAAAGCCAGGCAGAAGCCAAAGTCGTCTGCGCTCAAAACTAAAGGTGGGATCTCCAAAGAAGCCAGTTGTCACCATTGTCACCAGGCTGGACATTGGAAAAGAAATTGTCCTCTCTACCTGGAGGAATTGAGGAAGAAGAAGCAGGGGATAGAGATCTCCACTTTAGGTATATATGTTATTGAGATAAACTTAAATACTTCTTCATCATGGGTACTAGATACCAGATGTGGATCTCACATATGTTCTAATATGCAGGATCTGATAAGAAGTAAGCCTTTATGAAAGGGCCAAGTCGAGCTGCGGGTCACCAATGGACAAAGAGTTGCTGCCACCGTAGTTGGAGTTATTAGTTTATCTTTGCCTACGAGCCTTGTAATATAATTAGAGAATTGTTATTATGTACCTTCCATTAATAGAAATATTATTTTTGTATCTTGTATGGACAAGAGTGGATTTGAATTTTACATTAAGAATGGAATGATTTCTATTTCTAAAGATGAGATATTTCATGGCAATGCCCCAATGTTTTATGGTATCTACTTGTTAGAACTTGAGACTAGCATATACAATGTAAATACTAAAAGGCTAAAACTTGACAACTCAAACAAAACATACTTATAGCATTGTTGTCTTGGCCACATAAACGAGAAGCGCATATCTAGACTCCATAAGGATGGTTATCTAGAATCTTTTGATTTTGAATCATTAGAGACATGTGATGCATGTTTATTAGGGAAGATGAACAAGACTCCTTTCACTGGACACAGTGAGAGAGCCAGTGATCTTCTAGGGATCATACATACTGATGTATGTGGACCTTTTAGATAAAATGCTAGAGGAGGCTATCAATACTTCATTACCTTCACTGATGACCTCAGTAGGTATGGCTATGTATATCTTATGAAACACAAGTCAGAAACTCTTAAAATGTTCAAGACTTTCATGAGTGAAGTAGAGAAGAAACTTGGTCAGAATATTAAAGCACTCCGTTCAAATCAAGGTGGTGAATACTTAAGCCAAGAGTTTGAGGACCTTCTGAGAGATTGTGGTATTGTATCACAATGGACTCCACTTGGTACACCACAACATAATGGTGTGTCAGAAAGAAGGAATCGTACATTATTAGACATGGTACGATCAATGATGAGTTCAGCTGAACTTCCAATATCATTCTGGGTATATGCTCTTGAAACCACAATGTTTACACTTGACTACGTACCTTCCAAATTGGTTCAAAAGACATCATATGAGATATGGAATGGGAATCGTCCCAATTTATCTATATTAAAGATTTGGGGATGTGAAGCTTATGTTAGGAAACAATTTCCTGAAAAGCTTGGACCCAAATATGAAAAATACTATTTTGTTGGATACCCCAAGTAAACTTGAGGATACTACTTCTACTCACCAACTGACAACAAAGTGTTTGTTGCTAGGACTACTGTATTTCGTGAAAAGGAATTTATTTCTAAAGGAATTAGTGGGAGGAATGTAGATCTCGAAGAATTTTGAGACCAACAAGAAAGTAGAGAACCTGAGGAGGTACATAAGGAACATGCAGACTCACAAATTGTTGTAGAATTTCAAGTTCCAAATGTAACACATGAACCTCGTAGGTCTAGTAGGACACGACTTGAGCCTGAGAGATTTGGACTTCTCGTGACTCAAGACAGTGACGAATTGGGCATAGCAGATGAGCCAACTTCCTATCTAGAAGCTACTAAGGGACCAGAATCTAAGAAATGGCTTAAAGCCATGAGATCTGAGATGGAATCCATGTACACCAACAAGGTATGGACCTTGGTGGATCCACCCGAAGGGGAAAAACCCATAGGGTGCAAGTGGGTCTTCAAGAAGAAGACTGACATCGACGAAAATGTTCAAACCTATAAAGCTAGATTGGTTGCGAAAGGATTCTGTCAAATTCAAGGTGTTGATTATGATGAGACCTTATCACCAGTTGTCATGGTTTAATCCATCAGGATCAAGTTTGCCATTGTAGCTTATCATGACTATGAGATTTGGCAAATGGATGTTAAAACAATATTCCTTAATGGGAATTTACTCAAGGATGTGTACATGACACAACCTGAGGATTTTATCGATCTAAAAGAAGCCAATAAAGTATGTAAGCTACAAAGGTTAATCTATGGATTGAAGCAAGCATATCAGAGCTGGAATCTATGTTTTGACGAAGTAGTCAAAAAGTTTGGCTTTACTCAAAATGAAGATGAACCTTGTGTTTACAAAAGGGTTAATGAGAGCACAATTGTATTTCTCATATTGTATGTGGATGACATATTATTGATGGGAAATGACATCCCTACTCTTTAGACAGTAAAAGGTTGGCTAGGGAAGACCTTCTCTATGAAGGATTTAGGCAAAGCATCCTACATACTAGGGATCAAGATCTATAGAGATAGATCTAGAAGGCTTCTAGGACTAAGCCAGAGCACATACATTGACAAGGTGCTAAAGAGGTTTAGCATGGAGGGTTCTAAGAGAGGTAACTTGCCCTTGTCCCATGGGGTTACGATCTCTAAAGCCCCATGTCCTAGTTCATGTGATGAACGAGCACGCATGAGTAATATTCCATATGCATCAGCAATTGGATCTATCATGTACACGATGTTATGTACTCGTCCCGATGTGTCATATGTATTGAGCATGACGGGCCGGTATCAGTCAGATCCAGGTGAATGTCACTAGACAGCCGTAAAGAACATCCTAAAGAACTTGAGAAGGACTAAGGATCAATTCTTGGTATACAATGGTGAGGAAGAGATCATGGTAAAGGGTTACACCAATGCTAGCTTCCAAACTGACAAAGATGACTACAGATCACAATCTAGATTTGTGTTTTGCCTGAAAAATGGAGTTGTGAACTAGAAGAGCTCCAAGCAAGAGACGGTTGCAGATTCTACAATAGAGGTTGAATATATTGTCGCATCTAATGCTGTAAAGGAAGTTGTGGGGATCAAGAAGTTCATTTCTAAACTTGGAGTGGTTCCAAGCGCTGGTGATGCAATTGAGTTGTTTTGCGACAACAACAGAGAAATTGTATAGGCTAAAGAACCAAGATCGCACCAATGTTCCAAACATATTCTATGGCGGTTCCATCTCATACGAGAGATCATAGAATGAGGAGAGGTGAAGATTTGTAGAGTACCTACAAAAAGCAATGTGGTTGACCCGCTCACAAAAGCACTTTTATAGCAGAAACATGACGGACATGTTTGATCACTTGGATTGAGATTCATGAGTGATTGGGTATAAGTGCAAGTGGTAATATGTCGGTATGTATGCCCATAGAGACTATCATTTGATGATTGTAATGGGATACTATGTAAATGATTGCTAATACTCCATTGATCATATCAATAAAGGCAAGTTTCCAATCTATATGTTTGTGTTTTATATTGTGAGATGACCATAAAACTTATAGATGTCTATAGAATAATATACTCAATGACATATGTCTTCAGGTTGATGACCTGAACAGTGAGATCATATGTATGATAAGAGTATGTATTCTTGTTTTGTCCCTAGTCGGTTGTTATTGTGGAAATATCCATAGACATCAATAACACATAAGATTAGAATGTATGTTGGTTGATGGAAGAAACTCATTATCCATGATATGGAGATATCAAACCAAATACATAGATTCTTGTTAGAGAACAGCGTATCGGACAGACCCATCTTGAGAGTGACACATGGATACCATGATTGGTAGTTAGAGTCACAACTCATAATGATGGTGGTGATTGTGGTTCTTACAACTGAAGTCACTACACTTATCACATGTTGTCCGGTGTACTTTGACATCATCCACCGTGGTCCTAAATAAGGATTTCCATAAAGATGGTGCTTGGGTGCATTGTGACACGTGGGGATGACTGTGATTGATGTAGATGGAATTTGTCCTTCCTACACGAGTTTGATATTCTGGCTACTTGATAAGCGAGACTGAGAAATGCACGGTCCATGCTGATGTGAGTCAATATGTGATATTGAGCTTACATATATTTCAGACAGTCTGCTCTAGTTCAAGGAACATGGATTGAACGTTGAAGAAGATAACAATTCTATGACTTGAGTTCAATCTGGATATCAGCGACAAAGGAACTATACAATCATTGTAACACCAATCATGAATGATAGGTTAAGTTGTTCTCCAACTTCTCCAATTACTTGATTGGAAATGAAGTCTTGCTAGATAGCAATCATTGCTTGTGAAATCATAATATGATTATGGATATCACTGCCAATGTAATTTGGAGCCTACGGGGTCACACACATAGGATGTGTTAGAATAGGAGTATAATTGTGGATTTGATTGGAATTGCTCTGAATCACATTGATTACTAAAATGTTTATGTAATCGATTAGAATAATATTGGAGTGATTGGATCTAAGTGCAAGTGGGAGTTTGTTAGTATATATGCCCATAGAGCCATCCCAAGCGATTGCATGGAGTCAGATATTAATTAATCAATTAATATGATTATTTGGTTAATTAACGAATTCTAGAATATTCTAATTAATCCACGAGCATTTTAATTAATGTAGTATTTCTATTTACTGATGGATTTAGGAAACCCTACTTCCCTTCATCTCCTATTTAAAGGGGCTTGACGGCTGATATCTATATAAGATATTGAGAGAGGCTTTTCAGTTTATGCTCACGTACGTAAACCCTAGCCATCACCGTCCTCAGGAGAGAAAGGAGAGCACCGCGGCGCTAACACATCGCCGCACAGAGACAAATCCTTCCCGCTGGCTTAGGAAGCATGACGTGGAGTTCCAGTCAATCTGTGTGGATGAAGTAGAAACGCAGACGTTGAGACGCCTGCATTTAGAGGACATCTGCGACCATCTGTAAGCACTACGAGCGACGTACATCACCGCACAAAAGGAGCACTGCCAGATCTTCCTGCGACACACTTAATGAACGGGAGAGAAGTTTCGTCCGTGTAGGCCAGCATCGTTGCACACCTTCGTGCAGCAAGACATCGCCAGACTTGCTCCATGATAAGGTATATCCCGCAAACACTCTTTCCGAATACGCTGTTGTCGACGAGATCCTATGTTGGGTTGTGTGAAATTTTTGTTGCTTCCACCACGCATGTTTTCTCCACAAAACCCAACATAACTCACATTGGATGAAGCCAATGAGGACAAGACATAGAGTGTATTAGAATTTAGTACTAATACACAGAGGGTTAAGGAAGGTGGAATCAAAACCCCAACTTTTTACTTATGATATGATGTGAGAACTAACAAATGAGATCCCAAATTAGGTTATTTGATAAGAATTATGATATATGTGATATGAGAATTGAGGCATGGTGCCTATGTGATGTGACGTGATTTAGCCCTGACCTTGTATTGAGGTGGGAATGAGAGGTAATAATGCTATAGGCTCCTACATAGTCCTATGATAGACTTAGGCGTGTGGTTTGTCTTAGGGTGGTAGATAAACCCTAAGAAGTGGATGGGGAGTCGTGCACATGAGCATACTACATAATGTCTATTATGCTAGTATTAGTCAAATAGATTCAAAAGAAAAAAAGAAAAAAAAAGTGGACCGACTGGTTGTTATTTATGTATTTTTAATGTTATTATTAGCTGAGATATGTAATCTTGTTATGCTTTTAGAATGCCAAGGATGTGCTTTCCTTGTATGTATATATAATGTTATTGTCTAGTTATGATATTATGACATACATTAGTATAGAGATAAATTTCATTTTGTCTGTTGCATTATCTAATGCATATTGTTGAAAATCACAAATGTGAACTATAATTTGAGCATAAGAGAGATGATGCAGGTTGTAAATAAATGCTATGTTTTGAGATAGTTATGTGGAATATAGATTTTGAGATGTTTTTCAGGTGATGAGCTTGGATTATAGGAAGTACTGTTGTGTTGAGATAAAGTGCTCAACCCTAGGGCTGGGACTAAGATCCTAGTATTCCCTAGTTTGAGATAGATGTCAAGTGTATTATGGTATGCGATATATGTTACTTATGAAAATAAGTATGCATATGCATTTAATAAGTGTAGACACCAAGTGACAATCATACTGGTTGAGCATTGGATGTTTAATTACATATATGTTCAAGATATATCCTATAATGTTTACATGGTACTGATACTTAGTAATAGTATAGTAAAATAGAAACATCCCCTAACCATGCTTTCCTTCTACGTGGGAAGTAACCAATCATTGAGACGTCAACAACTCACAAAATTTGTTATCAATGCTTTTTAGGTGATCAGATTTGTGCAACAGATGCATGGTGTTAGGGAGAAGTTGTCTAGAAACCTAGTGAGATTGTGCTAGATTCATAGAGTCCCTACATACCAATCTTGGTTTGAGAACATCATATAAATTTGTTGTAACCAATTTTATAAATATTGAGATGCATCATGCTTATTTTCAGCTAAGACAACTCTAGAAGTCCAAGTTCTAATTTTATACTTCCTTTAAGTTTTGTTGATCTCATTGAGACTTAATCAAGATTTTCTTATTTTTAGATGCACTTTGGAGTTACTTATCACTTTAGCTCTATCTTTTTGGGTTAACCAGGTTAATCCATGAGGTGGGTGCTACAATTTAACTTCAGACTCAGAGGTATAATCTAAATATAATTTGGTACAAAAGAATTCATTCATGATACCAAAATTGTTAGTGTACCTAGGTGCTATGCGTTGATCTATTGCTCCATAGAAGTTGAACTTCAAATAACCAATGATTAGGATAATTTGGATATTTAAAGTAGTCATGTGTTTGATATTGAACCACTTCTTGATATCTTAATTTGAGCTTGAGTTGCACTAATTCTCAAAAGATACGACCTTGTACGCTATATTATTGTTTGGCCTGATTGTGGGTAATTATTGCATGCAAGCATCATATACCCACCATTTGTGATTTTTTTGTCGTTCCATGTCAGAGGTTACTTGCAAAAGGAGGGATTGTGATGCACGCAAACTACACGTTAAAAACACAAGCGCATGTATCAATTTAATATAGGCCTAAAGAGGTCTGAATATCAAACATGGGGAAAGCGTGTATCTAGAGACTACTACTAATTATGACCTAATCAGCTAGACTTAAGAAAAAGAGTGATTATTTGATTAATTGCCTCAATTGCAAAAAGTAAAACTAAAGTTACTGGTTGTGATCGCAATTGGAACTAATTCCTTCGGATTATAGTTTCACCTCAGTTCACATTACAACTAATATCATTTCATTAATATTAATCTCTCCTAATCCTGGAAAAAGATACCTCTAGCAAGAATTACCCGCTATGGTAGAGTAATTCACTACCTAATCTAATATAAATCTCACTCTCGTAGAAATTTAATTATTAGTTAGGTGTTTTACCGATTTTTTTAGATTATTCTCTTTATATTTGTAGGCCTTCTCTCGAGGCGTGATATAAATTGTGTATATGTATTTTCCAATCCTTAATCCCTATCTCAAAGCAATTAATGGTCTAAACAACTGCCTATAGTGATCAAACACAAATAATTTATGATGTAGAAATATGTCTAGAAATCAAGAGAAACATGAATATTAATTCATAACTGTCAATTACAATGCAAAACTGGGCTATTCTCGGGTCGTAAGAAACAAAGGAGATTAGCCCCACATGATTTCTATTATCAAATACATGAGAGAACAAAACGTGGGTTACATTAGAAAACTAAAGTAACCCCTGAAGAAGACGGTTTGGATGACTTGCTCCCTCATACGTGTCGATTTGCTAACCTCTAGCTGCAAATCTGTCCACTGGAGGTGAGTGAATCTCCCAGAACATGGCTTTCTTCTGCTCTTTCTCCTCTCCCCGCTCTTAGTTGTCATAAAAACAGAAGAGAATGTGATACCTAGGTCTTGTTACACTCCCCCTAAGTCATAGAATTGACTTTGGGCATCATTAAGTCTCGACCTTCAGATTAATTATAATTCTCAATCTGACCTGATCGCGTTGAGTCGGTACTACCAACTTGGTGTCGGTAGTATCGACCCCCTCAATTTGTCATGATCCATTGTAAGTTTTCAGTACTGCCGAGTTGTCTGTTGGTAGTATTGAGATTTTCTCTGAATTTCCTTGTTGGATTTTTGATACAAGTCAGTACCACCGAGCTAAGTGTCGGTAGTACCGAGATTCATTTTGAACACTCCTGTTAAAATGTCAGCATCGATTCTTGTGTCTGTACTACCAAGTTGTAATTAAACTCTATTCCTCTGTCCAATCTTGGTACCACTGACAGCCATGTCTTTAGTAACGAGCTATGTCGTTTCTTCTAGATTCACCTGAAATGTGAATTTTAATGAACATAAGCTCCAAAATAATGATAAATCAATCAAAAACTATAAAAATAATGAATATTTGATGCAATTAAGTTTCACAGGCTAATTAAGATAAATTGTACACAATTAATATAAAAATAGATAATAAGTGCAGACAATATATAGCAGAACAACCTATAAAAGTAACAATTATTATGTGCATCACATGGTAAATGAAAAAGCATCTCTACTTCTGAAAAAAGGCTAAAAACTTACACTATAAAAAAGAGAGGATTTAGCTACGATTTTAGTCACATGTAATTTATATCTAGAAAAAAAATGTTTTCAACTACAAAATATAAAAATTATTAGTAAAAATATAGCTAGTTTATTTTTACTAACATAACTATTCTTTTACTCTCTCACATAATTGTAGATATAACAAATACAACTAATACTTCTTATCTACTCTCCTCTAAAAGATCTGAAAGAACATTAAATCCTCATGCTAATCATATCCCGCATGTTGGTTTCCTCCTTTGTGCTTCTTTCTTTCCCATTTCTTCCCCATGCAACTGCGTCCCAGTTTTGTCCGATCTCCTCTGATCTCCCCACATCCTGCATTGCACTCCCCCGTGAACTGCACTACTTAGTTCACTCATTGACTCCCTCCATTCTCACTATTTTACCCAACATGGGCTTCTTCTCTCCAATATCTCCACCTAGCAAGGTGATGTAAAAATGGATTCTTCTTCAGTGGCTATGCCCATCAAAGTGCCATAGATGCCAGGCCTACGTTCTCCTCCTCTAGCTCTGCCCACCAAGGGAACCACAGACTCTTCTTTCTAGCTTCTCCACCCAATAAAGGTACCACAAACCTCATCATCTACAGCTGATATGTACAACAAGGATGTCGTTAGACAACTATTCTTCTCCATTCCAATGTGGTCTCTTACATTGTCAAAGCACATCATTTGGAAAACAAGGCAAACATTTACATTATTCTATAAATTGTATGCCTTATTCCATTAGATTTATTTGTTGCTTGTTCTTCTGCTGGTTTATACAACTAATAATCTAGATGACAAGTCCTTCTTGTTGGGATGTCAATAGTGACAATCTAACATCTTAGCAATATTTGAATGTGCTTAGTCATCTTCATTGTATTACATGTCGAAATATGGGACAAAGGAGCTTGATAAAATTAACTAATTTGTTGTATATTCTAATTTTCAAAGAGGTTATGAGCAACAAGCATGCCCATTTTTTAGCTCAGTCTATTGATAAACCTTCTCAATTCTGCTTCAACAAATATACTAGCAAATTTTCATGAAATAGGTGCATGTCTTGCTATCTGCCTCTAAGAAGAAGTTCCTCCAGCTCCTACAATCTTCTCAATAAAATCCAAGTTGTCTCTTAATGAAATTAAGATGTTTCCACACTACTAGGGCCTAGTTGCAGTCCCTCAACGCATGAAATGTTTTTTCTGGTTGTCCTCCACACCTTGAGTAGGTTGTATCATCAACCATCTTATTTTTAAACCTCCTACTATATGTTAGTTTAACTTTATGACACAACAACCAACGTAAAATTGTGATTTTACTAGGGATTGGTTTACTCCGTATAAGCTATGTGGATGTTCTTCTCCCCTCGCATCAGTTTGTACATTGGTGTTTCATTGAAATTACCGTCCACTGATAGCTTCTAGACCCATTGATCTTTTACATGAGTGATTTGGGGGGTTCATGGAGCCTTTTGATCTCCGATATGACTTTAGTAGGTAGAAAGTTAAACGTAAACTCTTCATTCCATCTTTTTTTTTTCAAAATTAGTTAAAATATTCACTATCAAATCCTCCAGATCTGTCTCTTCAGAGAGATACGATAAAATTGGAACGATACAGAGAATATTCGTATGACCCCTGTGCAAGGATGACACGCACAAATCGAGAAATCCTCTAGTTCAGGAATAGGTTTTTTGTGACTTCTTTAAGGCAAGAATAGCACAGTACCCAGTACTCGGTCCAAACTTTAGTATTTTCACCTGACAAGATAATTTTTCTTGTATTTTGTTGTACCATGCTCTTCAAATCATATTGGATTGATAGTTTCTAAATGAGGATTTTGTTGATAAAGAGAAATAGCATTGACATACTTCTAACATCATGGAAATTAAAAGGCTATGTCATGAGCTACAATTGGCACACTTTCTTTTGAGCCTACATGACAACCACCATAAGTTAGTTGATTATTTTTTGGGCAATAACCTTCTTCCAAATGTAAACGGAATTGTCAATATTCTTCAACATCTGAACACTAGGCCTCTGTTTTGAGTTCGATCGCTCATTGGGCCCAATCAAGGTCAGCCGCGTGCTCACTTATTGCTAGGTCAGTTCATTGTGGTCATGCCCAACATTTACCTTACACCACTACACCTTTTGTCATCATATGAATCACACTGAAAATCAGTGTTGGACCAAGCATATTACACTCATGTGTGGGGCAATCAAATTTCTACCAATAATGGTCCATGCACTCCATCATCTTCTTCCCATGCTCCAAGAGATAAAACTACTCTTTTTCAAGAGCGCTTGGAGGCCATACTCAATCAAATACCTACTAATCTGCTAGCTAGAAAAGTAAATTTTCATCAACTTGTCTGGTTCCATTCATTTGAGTAACTAGATAGACATTTGGTGACATTTGGTTTATGTTGCCTAGAGACATTCTTCTATCTCATGCTTCCTATCTGAATAATAATGCTCTTCATACTATTCTTTCTGAACTCCATGAGTTTATTATAGGCACACCATAGAGTCTACATAGAAATTTATAGGAAAATCTCCAGGATAACCCTTCTCTAGTCAAACTACAACAAAATGCTACATAGGTCAAAGCTATATGGCCAGCGTTAACATCCCTGACTAAGTTATTTTTTTACCTAAGATGCGTATCCGTGAGCTATATGCTTCTAAACCCTGAGCGTTAATCTATTTTTTACTTTATTAGTAGCCTTTAAACCCTAGTGATCTCCATCCTTATGTTTCATTCAGAATCATCTGTTCACCCAGTTGGGACTTCGTGCTCATATGCGGCTATCCTCCGTCCGTCACGATCTTCCTATTCCATGTCCGCTACGGCCACATAATCCCTCCTTCAGACAATGCCTGAGCCATTGTGTCGGCTTGAGAAGGAACGTACCAAAAGGCTATGAAAAACTAACGCTCCTACTGGCGATGCTACTGACATATGACGACAGAGCTCGAGTTGTTGGAAACAATACAGCCGGCTTCGTGGTCCTGTCCAGGTATTTTCCGCCGACCTAATGATTCAAGAAAAAAATTGTAAAATCAAGCCTCTCCTAATGTGTTGGTTTTCCTCCATTACGCTGTCCTCTCTATGTGCATCACACGCATCCTCCCTCCTTTACCCTCGTCTTGGCTACCTTGCCGCTGAGGCTAACCAGCATCATGCGTAGATGTCTAAGGCCAATGCTACCAGCAACGTCGGATCTCAGACATTCATATTATTCTTAGATTTTATATTCATGATCGTTAGAAAGCTGCAAACTCAATAGCGTCAGGTCATCAATGTCTATATGGAAGAAAAGAAAAGAACGCTAGATATCATCTGTTAGGTGAGTTGTCCGTCACATGCCGAGATGACTTTCATTATTAACATGTATACAAATGAATATCATGTTGCATATGTTATCAAGGTTAGTCGTAGATAACATCAAAACTGACTGCTTCGTATAATATATACTGAAATGTCTATAGCTTCCTAACTTTGAGATTGTGTTGTTGTAATTACTTCTTTCCTACTACTTCAGGTAGTAGCAAAAGATTTACTTTTATGAAAAAACAATATAATTCTTGTTATCTTCGTAACTTGATTATCGGTTCCATATGTTATATGTTATCTAATTATGTGTTTGTTTATACTTCTAATAGATGTGGTGTTGTGAGAGCGTGGATTAATGCTTCCTTATGGTCATCATAAGTGTTTCCTGATACGTTTTTGACAAGGATCCAACAACACTTTGTAACGATTTGTGAATTAATAGGCAGTATGTTGTATTTCGAAAATGAAGTTGTATGAATCAAATGTTGTAGATCGATATGTTATATAATACTTTGTTTCTTTTAGGGGCACGGTAAAAGTCCTCCCCATATAAATACATTTAACTATAAATAAAGTTATCAACATTTTACAATGATTTGTTTAAATCGGTTGTTATGTCATAAATATGACAAAGGTGAGAAGCCGCCTCCACCATGTTATATGCCTTTGTGTGTATACAACTCATTTATGTTGGTTTGTTAATGCCTTCTCTATTCCAATATAAATTGACCCTTCTGAAATGCATTGCTATGCATATATGCTAATGGTTAAGTTTACATTTTCTCTTTTTGTCACTTCTTTCTATCAAGCCCATAGTGCTGATCGGGTCTCCAGTGTGGGCCAAACACTCACTCAAGAAAATGTTGAGTCTATGCCATCTTTCAACGAGGTATATTGTATGTGGTTTCTTGTCCTCCCTACTAGTTCTGAAAAATTTGCTCAATCCTGACTTGATGTATCTGAATTTTACAAAAACCTACCATTTGTGTGCTATCAGATCCCAAGTAGTTGATTGAATGCAAACAAGTATATACGTAGAGTAAGGAAAGTAGTGTTTGTTTTCATGACTCAATTCTAATCTTACAAGTTGTCGTAATATAGGTAACAAAGCTTCAATATGAACTTCATCTGTCCACAAGTAGGCCTATAATCTAGTGTCACATCTGCACACTCAATAAGGAAAGTAGTGTTTGTTTTCATGACTCAATTCTAATCTTACAAGTTGTCGTAATATAGGTAACAAAGCTTCAATATAACCTTATATTTTAGGTCATCCCCTAAAATAGTGTCACATCTGCACACTCATACACACACTTAGTAATTAGTTTAAAATGTTGAAACAGGGTCAATCTCGGTCGACAAACTCCTCGACCGAGACACTCTCTGTCGACAAATTCCTCAACCGAGAAAGACCCAGGTAGCCGTTAGACACAGCAGACAAAGTAGTTGGGAGTTGGATCAGAACGTTATATACACTTGACTCCAGACAGTCCCTCGGTCGACAAAACTTCGACCGACTGGGATCTCGGTCGACAAATCTTCGACCGAGACTGTCTCTGTCTGCAATTTTCAGGATTAATTAACTAGCCGTTGTTAGAGCAACTAATGAATATCTAATGGCTAGTTGAGCACTAAGAACCCCCTAGAAAGTGTCTAGAACGTCCTTAAGCATCCATAGGCCATTCCTATAAATAGGACAAGCCATAGGACACCCAATACACACGTGTGCAATACTTGAGCTTACATACTTGCAATTGGAAATCTGTTTTGAGCAATAGAGCAATTCCAACATTGGCTATTCATTTCCATTGCTCCAATTTTGTGTCCTATAGGCTAGCATCTCTTAACCACTACACTACCACTTCTATATACATTGGTTAGGAGATCAAAACGCTTGATATAGGAAATCAAACCTTGTGCTACAACGGTATTGTAATTTCTATTTTCCTTCTTGTTCCTTTTTATCCTTTGTACTCTCCTTGCTACTCCTAGGGTTGGAGGCTACAGATTGGAGAGGGTTTGACTTCTCAGGTGGAGAAGGTGGACTTCGGACTACTTCAAGAAGGTTGTTGCAATGGGAAGCTACTTCAAGAGGAAGGCTACTTCAAGGGGGAGCTTGAAGTTACTTCAAGAAGGCTGCTTCAAGGTTGGTGCAACTACTTCTAGGTGAAGGCTGTTCGAAGGGTTTGGTGAAAGAATTGTAATTTTATGTAAAGTCCTTGCGAGGTAATAAAATTTGATTCTTTCAAAATCCCAGTTGGGTAAGAAACCGGGTAGTGGACTGACTACCTTAGTATTTGTTAAGGTAGGAACCACTCTAAATCCCTTGTCTCCTTCTTGCTTTTTCATTTGTGGTTGTTTGAGTTAAATAATTGTTAAATTAATTTTAAAACCCTATTCACCCCCCCCTCTAGTGGTTTTTCAATTGGTATCAGAGCATGCTTCAAGGAACTCTAACCAAGTCTTGAAGAATGGGTGACGGGTTGCTCAACAACCTCAATCTTGAAGGAACACTTGTGGCTAGGCCTCCAGCATTTGATGGTACTAACTATACCTACTGGAAGAGGAGGATGCAATTTTACTTCCAAGGGATTAGTTGTGATCTATGGAGGATGGTGTCAACTCCTTACGAACTTCCTCAAGCGGAATATGCAGCTTGGGACACTAATACGGTAAAGTCTGCCCAAATGAATGCAAAGGCTGTAAGTATACTTTATTGTTCAATTTCAGTTGGAGAATTTAATAGAATATCAAATTGTGAAATGGCTTATGAAATTTGGCATAGACTTTCCATAACTTATGAAGGAACTGTGCAAGTTAAGAATTCTAAAATTGGAATGCTTAAACAGAAATTTGAACAGTTCCGTATGGATCAAAATGAATCTATTAGTGAAATGTATGCAAATTCTCTTCTATTGTAAATGGTTTGAATGCTTTAGGCAAATTAATTAGTGAAGAAGACCAGGTGTCAAAGATCCTTAGATCTCTTCCTCCCAAGTACAAGCCTAAAGTGACAGCCATTGAAGAAGCAAATGACCTCACCCGACTAAAGATGGAACAACTCATTGGCAACCTAGAAGCTCATGAGGCAACTTTAGAAGAGGAAGAAAGACGAGAACGTGAACTTCAACAAGGGAAAAAGAAGGACATTGCATTCAAAGCATCAACCAAGGACAATCATGACACAAGTGAAGATGATAGTGAAGAAGAAACTCTTATTGTAAATGGTAAGCAATATAAAAGTTTTAAAACTCATAAAACTTCTAGTGCTTCTTCTTCCAGGTGCTTTGAATGTGGCAAGAAGGGACACATGAAAGGTGATTGTCCAAAACTCAAGAAAGGGAAGAAATCATCTCACAAAAAGAAAGAAAGAGCATATAGAGCTGCATGGAATGATTCAAGTGATGATAGTGATGGTGGAAAAGAAGAAGTAGAATGCCTCATTGCTACAACAAATGAAGAAGAAGAAGAAGAAGAGGTAAGTCTTTTTGATCTCCTAAAAGAAGATCTAATTGCTAGTCTTCAAGATACTCATGAGAAATATATTGAGTGCAAGAAGAAACTTAAGAAATCAAATAAAGTAAAAGATGATTTAAACGTTAAACTTCTTGCTCTTGCATCTGAAAATGAAGATCTCAAAAAGGCAATTGAAGATTATGATATTAAATTAAAATCTATAGAAGCAAATTGCAATCTTCTTTCCTTAGAAAAGTTAAATTTGCAAACACAAGTAAATGATCTTCAAAAACAACCTGTTTGGTGTACACATCTAGATTATGATATTATTGTCAAAGAAAGAGATTCTTTGTTATCTAATCTAGATCAAGCAAAATTAGATATCAACAAGAAGATGGATGATATTGCTAAGCTACAAAGAAAAATAAATGAGTTAAGAGGAAATGACATCCTTGAGAATATTCTGAAAATTTCCTCTAGTTATAATGGAAGAAGAGGATTAGGATATGATCCAAAGAGAAATCAACCTAAAAGAGCTAAAGCATCCAAGACTAAGACCATGTTTATACCTAAGAACACAAATCCTAGAAAAAGAAATGAAGTTGACTCTATTAGTTGTCATTATTGCTTGCGCCTTAGACACTACTCTTTTTCATGCCCATACAAGAAAAGGAATGATGATCTAGCTTGGGTTCCTAAAACTTAGAAACTTAAATTTGACTAGTTGTGATTTGACCTAAACTGATTCTTGATATACAAATGTTATATCTCAACACAATTGAGCTCTAACTTTAATAATTATTGTTTTTACTTGAAAGCAATTACTGAAAAAACAGTTCTGAAACAGTACAGAACGTTTCTCGGTCGAGAAACTGTCGACCGACAGAACTGTCGGTCGAGAAATCGTCGACTGAGAAGGTTACTGATTTCCTGTCTGCAATAAATCTGCTGAATATGATTAATTGCTATCAATCTGTTATTAATGACTGATTTTACATGAAAAACAAGAATACATTTTGAAGACCATCTTTGAAAACTTATAAACCTAAATGAGATTATTTTGGTTTATCCTCTAAATGGTTTAAAACTGAATATCATGATTAGTTTAATCAAAAGAAATTACTGTTTTATCATTATTCACATGGTCTTTCCTAAAGTATTTCTTTGTGTATCCATATACGAACCATGTGTCTAAATGATCATAATCATTGTATTTCATGATATTATCATTATATTGAATGTGTCTATTAAAATCATTGTGCCATGCTCATTATGTTTCATTGGCTTGTTTAAAATAATCTTTAATCCCTATATACAAACCATAAATGGATATTATTTTTGATCATATGTTACAGATCATTGAAAATGACATTAGCTTAAAAGCATCTTGACATAATAGATAATGATTATTGTTGCTATGACAAGCAAAATAGTGTATCTTAGATCAAGAATATTAATGTTTTATCTAGTTGTTTTGTTCTAAGATATCTAAAGCACAATCTTGACTTTAAGATATCAATCTTGCTTTCAAAGATACATGATTCTAAAGAATACTATAATTAATCTAAGGAATTGAAATGCATACACCCATAGCAAAATGACTTCATACTAGGTATCACTTATTGTGTTTCAAATTGATATTTAATCAAGCTATCTGCAGAAATTATACTTCAAAAATAAGTGGTCAATATGAAATCTGTAGAATTTGCCTCTTGGTTGAAATTACAATTGACCAAGGGGCGCTATGGTCGTAGTCAAGGGTGACCTAAAATAAGCTTGACAAAATGCTTATTTGTACATCATTTTACTGCACTTAATCTTAGTATCTTGACTCAAAATATGTTTATCATATTGAAAACATAATTTTAGTGCATAATTCTCATAAAAGGTCAACTTATTATCTAATATTGATTATGACCTTAGAATTCTTAAATTATCTTGACTATAAGATTAAGGGGGAGCTCACACAAACTAACTTGATTATAAGATTAAGGAGCTTACAAAACTTTGAAGCTTGTTATGACCTTAGTATTTTTAATCTTGGTTATGAAAATAAAGGAATCTACAAATTTCATGAATGTTATATATATCTTGTTCTTAATGGAATTCTCTAAACAAATCTGGGCTTAACATCCTGTGCTTTTTGTTAGAGATACTTTTCATGAACTCTAAGCTTAAGGGTTTCTCATATCATTTTTAGGGCTTAACGTCCCTTGCAAAATGGGTGAGAAATCAATACACAAATGCCATGAACTTAAAAGGAACTCATATCATTTCAAGGCTTAACATCCTTTACAAATGATTGGAGATACATTGTGGCTAAATTCGACAATAAATGGTTTACATTTATATTAATCCCTATTTGTTAAAACTAAATATTTTTAGGGGGAGCATAGCATAAAATTAAGGGGGAGACATAAAAGTCATACAAAATGATTTTCTTGGATATCTTTTTGAAATGACAAAGGGGGAGTAATATAAAATCAAAAACATAAAGTAAAATGAGTTTCATAATAAATTTTGGGCCAGCACACACTTGCAAACAAGAGAATGGCTTCAAAAGGTAAACTCCATGTATGAAACTCATATGTTTTATATTTCCTCATTTTATATTTAGGAAATGTTTGTCATCTTCAAAAAGGGGGAGATTGTTGTCTAAATTGACATTAGTATAATCCCTTTGTTTCGATGATCACAAACATTTCATTCTTGTGGATCTAACGTGCTACTTGAGTGTTGCAGGAATTAAGTGGATGATACACTACTTGGAAGATCTAAATGCTCAAAGTTGTTTTAATTCATGATTGTAATCAAATGTAAACACTTGTACAAGATATATAATGTACAAGTATTTAGACATCATGTAAATCAAGTGTTAGATCTTTCCTAGCCAATCACAACACTTAGGTAGGTCATCCCCTAAAATAGTGTCACATCTGCACACTCATACACACACTTAGTAATTAGTTTAAAATGTTGAAACATGGTCAATCTCGGTCGACAAACTCCTCGACCGAGACACTCTCGGTCAACAAATTCCTCGATCGAGAATGACCCAGGTAGCCGTTAGACACAGCAGACAAAGTAGTTGGGAGTTGGATCAGAACGTTATATACACTTGACTCCAGACAGTCCCTCGGTCGACAAAACTTTGACCGACTGGGATCTCGGTCGACAAATCTTCGACCGAGACTGTCTCTGTCTGCAATTTTTAGGATTAATTAACTAGCCATTGTTAGAGCAACTAATGGATATCTAACGGCTAGTTGAGCACTAAGAACCCCCTAGAAAGTGTCTAGAACGTCCTTAAGCATCCATAGGCCATTCCTATAAATAGGACAAGCCATAGGACACCCAATACACACGTGTGCAATACTTGAGCTTACATACTTGCAATTGGAAATCTATTTTGAGCAATAGAGCAATTCCAACATTGGCTATTCATTTCCATTGCTCCAATTTCGTGTCCTATAGGCTAGCATCTCTTAACCACTACACTACCACTTCTATATACATTGGTTAGGAGATTAAAATGTTTGATATAGGAAATCAAGCCTTGTGCTACAACGGTATTGTAATTTCTATTTTCCTTCTTGTTCCTTTTTATCCTTTGTACTCTCCTTGCTACTCCTAGGGTTGGAGGTTGCGGATTGGAGAGGGTTTGACTTCTCATGTGGAGAAGGTGGACTTCGGACTACTTCAAGAAGGTTGTTGCAATGGGAAGCTACTTCAAGAGGAAGGCTACTTCAAGGGGGAGCTTGAAGTTACTTCAAGAAGGTTGCTTGAAGGTTGGTGCAACTACTTCTAGGTGAAGGTTGTCCGAAGGGTTTGGTGAAAGAATTGTAATTTTATGTAAAGTCCTTGCGAGGTAATAAAATTTGATTCTTTCAAAATCTCGGTTGGGTAAGCAACCGGGTAGTGGACTGACTATCTTAGTATTTGCTAAGGTAGGAACCACTCTAAATCCCTTGTCTCCTTCTTGCTTTTTCATTTGTGGTTGTTTGAGTTAAATAATTGTTAAATTAATTTTAAAACCCTATTCACCCCCCTCTAGTGGTTTTTCAGACTTATTATGCGTCTCTTTTCTGATTACTAGTGTGTGTTATGGGACATGTGCATGTGTTAGTTTTGTGAACAATGAAATGCATTATATAGTCATCCATGTTAATGCCATATAATGAATATGTTGGTATAGAATTTTGGGTCTTTATGACAAGATTAAGGTATTAGTATATACATGTGAAACCCTAATGTGGGTAGTACTACATCAATGCGTGAAATTTTTTGAGATTTCTATAAGGTGGGTAGAATTTTAATACCCCTAAATTTAAATGTAGAATAAACATTATAAATAATGATTAAATTGTAATTTAATTCCCTTTTAATAATTTGTAGCACATTAGTTACCCTTAATGCCAAATCATGTAAAGCAAATAGTTCCTTAGCTCAAATAGGATAGTTGAGTTCATACTTGCATTCAACATGTTCACTTCAACAAGTGTGCAAAACTTCATTAGATTTGAATGACCCTAGCTAGGTCAATTGATTTTTGGAAGAAAAGAATACATTAATCATACCCTTTAACCTAGACATCTAATCAGGTTGTCGATTAAATTAATTTTACCCAAGTCCCTAAATATATTATGTGGCTAATTGTCACACATTAAGTTGGCTAAGTCTGGATCTTTTATAACCATTGGATGGGAATCGAGAATAGGATACTTTCTCTCCTTCCTCGTGTAAAAGGCGCGCTGACAGGAAACTGACCCGGCTATTTTCTCAGCCTCTATCTCCCTCCATCTTCCACAAATATCATTTTTCTTGCTACCATCAGTATCTAGAGATTATTCTGAATCGATAGAGCCCCAGATCAAACCCTAACACACACATAGAGAAAGACACCCTAATCTCCACTTTCTCCTAGAGCAGGAACGAGTTGCAGAAAAAGGATCAGAACATCACAATGGTACGAGCTATTTGAGAGAGATTCTTCAATCTCTAGGAGAACCATCAGCGCAGTCAGTTTAAGTCAAGGTCAGCCAAGCGGCCATTGGGGACTCGAGCTTTCTCCTCAGTGACGGCAACCCCAACCCAGTACCTTAGGCCACCTCAGTCAAATTCATTTGCACGTAAGCTTCCTCACTGCATGTTCATTCTTCCTTACATGCCCTTAGGTTGTGCATTTCCTTCAAGTGCCCTGCCCATGAACTCATTTTCATGTCAATAAACTCGACCACCGGCCCAGCCTCTCGGACACAATAGTGCAACAAAAATCATTCG